>CM052807.1:30041607-30067260 GCA_028533885.1 Nasua narica | reverse complement strand
TTTGTAGTTTTCTGAGTACAGATTCTTTGCCTCTTTGGTTAGGTTTATTCCTAGGTATCTTATGGTTTTGGGTGCAATTGTAAATGGAATCGACTCCTTAATTTCTCTTTCTTCTGTTTTGCTGTTTGTGTATAGGAATGCAACTGATTTCTGTGCATTAATTTTATATCCTGACACTTGATTGAATTCCTGTATGAGTCTAGCAGTCTTGGAGTGGAGTCTTTTGGGTTTTCCACATAAAGTATCATATCATCTGCAAAGAGTGAGAGTTCTTCTTTGCCAATTTGGATGCCTCCACCTAGAGATTTTAAAAGACCCTAGATCTGTGAATCTACTTGTGAAAATGCCGTAGCCAAATTTGTACAGAATTTCTGCACCTATTCAGAGACCTCTTAGTTACTTGTTTCTTCCTACCAGCTATTTTCTGTCTGTATTTTTTTTAAGTTCTTTGTAATACAGCACAGTATTCATAGAATCATGATGAGTGAAAATTTTCTGTGTAAGTAGAATAAAGATTAACTCTTCTGATTGACAGATACTCAGAAGTCTTACTTTCTATCTCCCGTATTATTCCCTTTTGCTGTTAAGATTTTAGAGCAAATTAAAGCGTAGTTTCAAACATTTTTCCAATTTTTTAGTCTTCCTCACTAGATAATCATTTGTTTAACGGCAGGACAGTTCATTGTTTTTAATACTTTCGTTCTCTGTGCCTTAATCTGTCTTTTTTCTCCTTCACCCATAATTTCTTTTTGAAACTTGCAGTAGATCATCATGATAGATAATAACATTACACCTCAGGCCTATTTGTCTTTCCCATTATCCCTAGAATGTGCTGGAGGCTATGAGGCTGAGGTTAGTTTTTTGTTTCCTAAAAATATACTATAATAAATATTTGAACACTGCTTTTTGTGTATTGTTTGAGTATTACTTAGTTTTTGGAGAAAATAAAAGTTTCTAGATTTTTTTTTTGACTTGGAACATTTTTCCTTTATTAATAATTTAAAAATCATTAGTCAGTCCTTTTTTTTTTTTAAAGATTTTATTTATTTATTTAACAGAGAGAGAACACAAGCAGGCTGAGAGGCAGGCAGAGGCGGAGAGAGAGGAGCAGGCTCCCTGCTGAGCAAGGAGCCAGATGCGGGACTCTGGGATCATGACCTGAGCCAAAGGCAGCTGCCTAACCAACTGAGCCACCCAGGCATCCCTAGGCAATCTTTTTTTTTTATAGTTTTTTTTTCTTTAGAATGACAAGCATAGGAAAGGGATATATATTACCATATGCATTTTTGTTTTTTGAGTAATGTTTGCTCTTAATACCTTCTAATTATTTTCTTATCCTACCCTGAATAGTTGGCCTCTAAATTTAGTTTCCATTCCCCTTAAAACCTGCTTATATTTTCTGTTATTTTGCTATATGCATTCTATTCTTTCTACTTATTTCTTAGGAGGAAGAAATGTCATCGATATAACTAGTTCTTGCCTTGTAGTAGAACTGTAGTAAGAAAGGAAAAAGCACAAACCTTGGCATGTAGTAAATTTTGTTTGAAGAAATGAGTGACTGAATGAATGAATAGGGAATAAAGCTGAACTCACACAATAGGAATGTAGCCTTGTTTAATGGTACTGTTTATCCTAGGATCCTTAGCTAAGGCACATTGGAAAGGAATGAGCAAAAAATGTGGAGGGAAAGGTATTCTATATCGCTTAAGGAACTACCTCATGCCACTATACAGTTATGTCCCCATTTCTGAAAATGCATTGTGATTCTCATTTACATTTTAAGCTAATTTTGTTAGTTGTTTGGGAGAATGCTGAGGCATCTCTAGAGATAATTGGATATACCTCTAGGTCCTTATATAATCATAATTACTATAGTTTTATTTATTTATTTATTTATTTATTCATTTGAGACAGATACAGAGACGGAGAGTCTCTGTAGCAGGGGGAGAGGCAGAGGGAGAGGGAGAAGCAGACTCCCTATTGAGCAGAGCGCGCGACATGGGGCTTGATCTCAGGACCTGGAGATCATTACCTGACCTGAAGGCAGAGGCTTAACTCTCTGAGCCACCCAGGTGCTCCATAATTACTGTAGTTAAGGGTATTAAAGTATTCTTATCAGAGCTTAGGCAGAAAACATTATGCCTAGTAGGTCTTTACCCTTAGTAGTGAATTTACTCAAAATCCTGGGAGACAAATTTTTTGAAAGTACTGTTAATACGGTTTTAGTAGAAACACTTGGAAGAGCCCATTATATTGTGTATAGCTAATACTTGATTTACCTGGGTTTTAGATTATCTAAAGTCTTAGCATTTTGTTTCTTTACAAAATTTCCTGGTCAGTTGCTGACCAGGAGCTGACCTCCTTGCCTCTAGAAGGAGAAAAGCACAGAGTGGAAGAGTGTAAATTATAACTTTAAAAGATTTTATTTGACCTTAATTAAAGGTTTTGGGGAGAAGCAAGTTAAAACTGTCGCTAATTATTTACAAATTTCAGTGATCAGTCTTCTTATTCCTATATGATACCATCGATTTTAAGTTTTTTTGGCTACTGTGACAAGTAAATTATGCTTATCTTATTAAAAATTAGTTTATACCACATATTTTAAAGGAATTGTACCTTGATAAAGGTAACAGTAAAGGGGCGCCTGGGTGGCTCAGTGGGTTAAAGCCTCTGCCTTCGGCTCAGGTCATGATCTCAGGGTCCTGGGCTCGAGCCCCCGCATTGGGCCCTCTGCTCAGCGGGGAGCCTGCTTCCCCTTCACTCTCTGCCTGCCTTTCTGCCTACTGTGATCGCTCTCTCTAGTCAAATAAATAAATAAAATCTTAAAAAAAAAAAAAGCTAACAGTAAAGCATTACACATTTTAATATTCTAGGTTTGTTTTTAAAAATTGTGGGGAAAAAAATCACCTTTTTCTTTTTTTTTTTTTAATATGGAACACTTCACGAATTTGCGTGTCATCCTTGCGCAGGGGCCATGCTAATCTTCTCTGTATTGTTCCAATTTTAGTATATGTGCTGCCGAAGTGAGCACTCTTTTTTCTTTTTTTTTAAGTAACCTCAGCAACTAGCTGGGCATGGAATGGGGCTTGAACTCACAACTCTGAGATTGAGACCTGGGCTGAGATCAAGAATTGACAAATAACCTACTGAACCACCCAGGCGCCCCAAAATTCACCACTTTAAAGTATACATTCACAGTGTTGTGCAATCACCACCACAGCCCAGTTCCAGAACATTTTTTATCACCCCAAAAGGAAAGCCCCATACCTATCAAGCAGTTATTCCCGTTTTCCTCTCAGTCCAGTCCCTGGCAGCCAGTAGTCTTGCTTTCTGTTTATATGGATTTACCTATTCTGGATATTTCATATAGATGGAATCATAAAACAATACGGCCTTTTTATTTGATGTCTTTCACTTGGCAAATTTTTTAAGATTCATCCATGTTGTAGAATGTATCAATACTTCATTTTTTTATTGTAGTGAAAAAATATGTATCATAAAATTTATATCTTACCTGTTTTTAAGTGTACAGTTCATTGGTATTAAATACATTTGCAGTGTTTTGTAACCATCACTGCTATTTCCCCAACTTTTCATCATTCCAGAAAGAAAATACATACAATTAACGAATAACTTCCCACTCCCTCCTTCCCCCACCTCCTGGTTACCTCTGTTTTACTTTCAGTGTATGAATTTGCCTCTCTGGTAACCTCATGTAAGTGGAATCACATAGTATTTGTCTTTTTGTGTCTGGTTTAATATATAGCATATAGCATAATGTTTACAGCATTTGTTCCTATAGCATGTATTAGAATTTCATTTCTTCCCATGGCTGAAGAATATTCTATATTATGATTATACCACATTTTGTTTATCCATTCATCTGTTAAGCTTTTCGGCCGTTGTGAGTAGTGCTGCTATTTAGATTCCTTCTCTGCCTCTAGCTTTACTGAGGTTTAAGTGACAAGTAAAAAATTATATATAATTTAGGAGGATAAGATGATTTGGTTGATGTGTATATATACACACATACATATGTGTGTGTATAAATAAACACACACACACACAGTGAAGTGGGTACTACCGTCAAATAATTAACATATCCGTTACCTCACATAACATATCCTCACCTCCTTTTTCATTTGGTCCTGAAAACACTTAAGATTTACCCTCTTAGTAAATAGCAAGTCTACAATACAGCATTATTAACTGTAGCCCCCATGCTGTGTATTAGATCTCCAGAACTTATGCATCCTACGTGACTGAGACTTTGTACCTTTAATTAACGTCTCTTCATGTCCCACACTACCCAGCCCCTGGCAGCTGCCATTTTACTTTGTTTTTATGAGTTTGACCTCTTTAGATTCTGCATGTAAGTGAGTTCATGTGATACTTGTCAGTCTGTGTCTGGTTCATTATACTTAGCATAATATCCTCCAGTTTCATCCATGTTGTTGCAGGTGGCAGGATTTCCTTCTTTTAGTGCTGTGTGTGTGTGTGTGTGTGTGTGTAATGGAATATTACATATCCTAATTTCTTTATTCATTCATCTGTCAATGGACACTCCCATTTTTTCCCGTATGGATATTGTGAATAATGCGTCAAATGAACATGGAGTGCAGACATCTTTTTGAGATCCTGATATCTTTTCATTTTCTGGGCTATATACCCAGAAGTGGAATTGCTGGATCATCCTCATCAGCTCGTGTTAACTTTTGTCTTTTTGATAATAACTGTTCTAACAGGGGTGAGGTGATATCTTCTGGTTTTGATTTGCTTTTCCCTGATGACTAGTGATGTGGAGTACCTTTCCATAAACCTGTTGCCATTTGTATGTTTTCTCTGGAGATGTGTCTGCTCAGATCCTTTGCATATTTTTTACTTGGATTATTTGTTTTTTTGCTTTTGAGTTGTTTGAGTTATTTGTATATTTTGAATATTAGCCCCTTATGAGATGTGTGGTTTGCAAATATTTTCTCTCTTTTCATAGGTTGTCTCTTCACTCAGATGATTGTTTTCTTTGCTGTGTAGAAACTTTTTAGTTTAATGTAATCTCACCATCTTTTTGTTTTTATTACCTTTGCTTTTAGGGTCCCATCTAAAAAAATCATTTCTGAGCGCCTGGGTGGCTCAGTGGGTTAAAGCCTCTGCCTTTGGCTCAGGTCATGATCTCAGGGTCCTGGGATTGAGCCTCGGGCTCTCTGCTCAGCGGGGAGCCTGCTTCCCCGCCCCCCCCGCCTGCTTGTGATCTCTCTTTCTGTCAAATAAATAAATAAAATCTTTAAAAATAAAATCATTTCCTAGGTTAATGTCAAGAGGTTCCCCCACCCCCGTTTTCTTTTAGAAGTTTTATAGTTTTAGTTCTTACATTTAAGTCTATTTTTTTTTTTTAGTTGATTTTTGTATATGGTGTGAGATAATGGTACAGTTCCATTCTTTTGCATGTGGATATCCAGTTTTCGCAACACCATTTATTGAAGAGACCATTATTTATTTCCTCATTGTGTGTTTTTGGCCCTGTCATTGAAGATCAGTTGACTGTAGTTGCATGGGTTTATTTCTGCGCTCTCTATTTTGTTCCATTAGTCTATGTCTGTTTTTATGCCAATACCATATATTTTGATTACTGTAGCCTTGTAATGTATTTTGAAATCAGGAAGTGTGGTACCTTTAGCTTTGTTCTTTTAGCTCAAGATTGGTTTGACTACTTGGAGTTCATTTTGATACCATATGGTTTTAAGACTTTTTTTTCATATTTCTGTGAAAAATGCCACTGGAATTTTGGTAGGATTACCTTGAATTTGTAGGTTGCATTGGGTAGTATGCACATTTAACAGTGTTAATTCTTCCAATCCATGAGCATGGACTAACTCGTCATTTATTTGTGTGTTTTTCAATTTCTTTTATCAATATCATTAAGAGTTTTCAGTGAGTTTTCAAGAGTTTTCACCTCCTTGGTTAAATTTATTCCTACGTATTTCATCCTTTTTATAGCTATTGTAAATGAGATTGTTTTCTTAATATATTTTTTTGATGCTTCAGTGCATTCAGTGGAATTGTGTTTTTTTTTTGTATATTGGTTTTTGTATCCTGCAAATTTACTGAATTTATTTTGACATTTTTTTGGTGGAGTCTTAATTTTTTTTTTTTTTTTGGGGGGGAAGGAAAAACTGCAACTGTCTTTATTTATAAGATGAAGATTTTCAAACATAATTATACCTCAATAAAGGTGATTCTTTTTTTTTTTTAATTTTTTTATTAACATATAATGTATTATTTACCCCAGGGTACAAGTCTGTGAATCATCAGGCTTACACCTTTCACAGCATTTGCCATAGCTTAATTTTTTTTTTTAAGATTTTATCTATTTGGGCTAGAGAGAGAGAGAGAGAGAGAGAGCACGTACCAGCAGGGGGGAGGAGCAGAGGGAGAGGGAGAAGCAGACTCCCAGCTGAGCAGGAGCCCGATGCAGGGCTTGATTCCAGGACCCTGGGATCATGACCTAAGCTGGAGGCTTAACCAACTGAGCCACCCATTTGCCCCTTTGCTGTTTTTTCTTTTCTTTTTTAAAAAGATTTTATTTATTTATTTGACTAGAGAGAGAGAGAGAGAGATCACAAGCAGGCAGAGAGGCAGGCAGAGAGAGAGGGAAGCCGGCTCCCTGCTGAGCAGAGAGCCTGAAATGGGGCTCGATCCCAGGACCCTGAGATCATGATCTGAGCCGAAGGCAGAGGCTTTAACCCAGTTAGCCACCCAGGTACCCCTTTGCTGTTTTTTCTACATTAAGATCTTGTCATTTACAGATAGAGATTTTATTTCTTTTCAGATTTGGATGCCTTTTTGATTCTTTTTCTTGCCTAAGTGCTCTGGCTTCCAATGCCATATTGAATAGAAGGGGTGAGAATGGGCATCTTTGTCTTGTTCCTGATCTTAGATGTAAAGGTTTTCAGCTTTTTACCATTGAATATGTTAGCTTGTCATTAGCTGTTGAGGTGTTAGCTGTTGAGATGATCATATGAACTGTGATCATATTGATCCTGTTCATGTATAATACATTTGTTGATTTGCATATGTTGAAAGATCCTTTGCATCCCAGAGATAAATTTGACTTGATCATGGTATATAATTGTTTAAATGTGCTATTGAATTAGGTTTCCTAGTATTTTGCTGAGGATACTTGCATCTATGTTTATCAGGGATATTAGCCTGTGATTCTCTTACCTTGTGCTGTCTTGTCTAGCTTTGGTATTAGGGTAATGCTGGCTTTGTAAAATGAATTTGGAAGTGCTCCTTTCTCTTCAGTTTTTGGAAGAATTTGACAAGAATTGGCATTAATTCTTTAAATTATTGATAGAATTTACCAATGAAGGTCATGAAGGTCATGGGTGTTTCTTCATTTAAAGATGTTTGATTTGCCCCTCCCCCTGCTTACGCACTCTCTCTTAAAATAAAATCTTAATAACAATAAAGTCTAGTTAATATGTATGGTAAAATTGGTTTCAGGTGTAGAATTTAGTGATTCATTGCTTAATATAATGCCCAGTGCTCATCACAGGTGCCCTCCTTAATACCCATGATCCATCTAGCCTATCCCCCACTCACCTCAGTTTGTTCTCTGTAGTTAAGGGTCTCTTAAGGTTTCCTTCCCTTGCTCTCCTTTTCCCCCCTTCCCCTATGCTCATCTGTTTTTTATTTTTATTTTTATTTTATTTTATTTTATTTTATTTTATTTTATTTTATTTTATTTTATTTTATTTTATTTTATTCATTCATTCATTCATTCATTCATTTTTAAAGGATTTTATTTATTTGAGATAGAGACAGTGAGAGAGAGCATGAGAGGGGAGAAGTTAAGAGGGAGAAGCAGACTCCCCGTGGAGCTGGGAGCCGGATGTGGGACCCGATCCCAGGACTCCTCCGGGATCATGACCTGAGCTGAAGGGAGTTGCCCAACCAACTGAGCCACCCAGGCGCCCTGTTTTGATTTTTAAATTCCATATAAAAGTGAAATCATGTGGTATTTGTCTTTCTCTGGCTGACTTATTTTGCTTAGCATAATACACTCTAGCTTCATCCACATTGTTGCAAATGGCAAGATTTCATTCTTTTTGATGGCTGAATAATAAATATCCTGCTCTCTTTAATTTACTATTCTCATGGAATATCTTCTCCATCTCTGTTTTCAGCCTGTGTGTGTCCCTATAGCTAAAGTGAATCACTTGTAGTGAACATACTGTTGAATCTTGTTTTTTTAATGTACTCACGTACTCTTATGTCTTTCATTGGAGAATCCAACCATTAACATTTAAACTGTCATTGACATGTAAAGGCTTACTGTTGCCATTTTACTGTTTTCTGACTTTATTTCCTTTGTTCGATTCTTCCTCTCTTGCTGTCTTTTTATGATTTAATGATTTTTTTAAAATAGTGGTGTGCATTGGGTCTTTTTATCTTTAATATATCTACTAGAGCTATCTTTTTGGTTGCCATGAGGCTTACATAAAAACATAACAGCTTATTTTAAGCTGATAACAACATATTCAATACTCTTAACCCATCCCATCTTTTATATTACTGATGTCAGAACTTACTTATTTTTTTTTAAAGATTTTATTTATTTGACAGAGAGAGAGAGATCACAAGTAGGCAGAGAGGCAGGCAGAGAGAGGGGGAAGGTGCTGAGCAGAGAGCCCGATGCCAGGACCCTGAGATCATGACTTGAGCCGAAGGCAAAGGCTTTAACCCACTGAGCCACCCAGGTGCCCCACAGTTTACATATTTTTATATTGTGTGTTCATTAGCAAAATATTGTAGCTCTAGGTGTTTTGAATTTTTAAAAATTTTTAAAGATTTTATTTATTCATTTGAGAGAGCATGCACACAAGAGTGGGGGGAGGCGTAAAGGGAGTGTGAGAAGTAGGCTGCCCCCTGAGCGGGGAGTCCAATGCAGGGCTGGATCCCAGAACCCTAAAATCATGACCTGAGCTGAAGACAGACACCCAACTGACTGAGCCACCCGGGCGCCTGTAACTATAGTTATTTTTAATAGTTTTGTTTTTTAACTTTTATATTAGAGTTGAAAGTGATGTGCACACCATCAGTACAGTATTAGAGTAGTCTGTATTTGAGTATATACTTGCCTTTGTCAGTGAGCGTTATAATTTTATATGTTTTCATATTATTAATTAGTATCTTTTCCTTTCAGTTTGAAGAACTCTCTAGCAATTCTTGTAAGGCAGGTGTGGTAGTGAGTAACTCCCTCAGCTTTTGTTTGGGAAAATCTTTATCTCTTGTTTTGTGAAAGTTTATTTCTTTTTTAAAAAGTTAATACTTTTTTTTTTAAGATTTATTTATTTGACAGAGACCACAAGTAGGCAGAGAGGCAGGCGGAGGGAGAGGGAGAAGCAGGTTCGCTGATGAGCAGGAAGCCCAACATGGGGGTCGATCCCAGGACTCTGGGATCATGACCTGAGCTGAAGCCAGACGCTTAACTAACTAAGCCACCTAGGTGCCCCAATACTTTTTTTTTTACTTTGTTTTTTTTTTTTTTGAGCAATTTTAAGTTGTTAGAAAAATCGAGTGGAAAGTTGAGAGTTCCCATATACCCTCTCTTGTTCCCTCCAGTTTTCTAGTATTGTTATCGTTCGTTAGTGTAGTATATTTGTTATGGTTGATGTACCAATATTGATATTATTAACTAAATTCCATAGTTTACAATAGGGTTTATTCTTTTTGTGAGTTGTGAGAAATGTACAATTATATGTATCCACCATTACAGTATCATACAGAATAGTTTCACTGCCCTAAAAATACCCTGTGCTCCACCCGTTCATCTCTCTCTCTCTCCCCTGAACTCCTGTTAATCACTGATCTTACTGTCTCCCTAATTTTCCTTTTCTAGAATGTCATATAGTTGAAATCATACAGTGTGTAGCCTTTCAGATTGGCATCTTTCCATTAGCAATATTTGTATAAGCTTCCTTTATGTAAGTTTCTTTGCATGATTTGATAGCTTGTTTCTTTTTGTTACTGTAAAATACTTCGTTGTGTTGATGTATCACAGTTATCCATTCACCTATGGAAGAATATCTTGCTTGCTTCCAACTTTTGGTAATCGTGAATAAATCTACTGTAAACATTAGTGCAACTTTTTGTGTGGACCTAAGTTTTCAATTTATTGAGGTAAATTATCTTTTTAACTTCTTTTTTAAAAAGATTCTATTTATTTATTTATTTATTAGGAAAGAGAGAGAGTGAGAGAAAGCATGAGAAGGAGAAGGTCAGAGTGAGAAGCGGACTCCCCATGGAACTGGGGGAGTGGGACTCGATCTCGGGACTCCGGGATCATGACCTGAGCCGAAGGCAGTCGCCCAACCAACTGAGCCACACAGGCGCCCATCTTTTTAACTTTTATATTAGGTAGCTGTAAAGCTTGTTTTTATCTAATTATAATAAGCATTTTGTCTTGCTTTTTAATTTTAAGATATCATCAACAACCCATTTGTACATTTTCTAAATGTACTCAATATTCTAATGAAAAAAGTGAATGTGGTTTACTATTCTTTTGTTACTGGTTAACTGCTTTTTTTTTTCACCCTAAAATAAAATGCTTTTGTGCATATGGATTTCCCCCTTTTATATTGCTTCAGTATAGATTTAAAGGAGAAATTCCAAAGAGTAGGGTTATTATGTCAAGGAGTGGAGGCCATTTTTTTAGGTAATTCTTTATGTACTAGGACTGCAGATCCAGGTCCTGTTCTGTGTACACTGGAGATATATAAATGAAGTTAGGAAAATACATTTCTCTCTAAACCATGTACCCTTATTTTTGGTACAAAAAATTTGGTCAGAGTTACTGTGCATATTTTTGGCCTATTTTTGTTTCTACCTAGAGCATCATGGCTGACTGGAGAAAGTGTGAAGGACATGAGTTTGAATTCTGTTCTTCTCCTTGCCAGCTGCGAGACTTTGAGTTACCTGCTCAACCTGTTTGAGCCTCAGGCTCCTCAGCTGTAGAAGAGAAGTGTTGAATCCTTAGAGTTGTTGTGAAGAATAAATCAGAGAATGGGTACTTGACAGCATGTGTTTACATTAAATAACATATATTTATTTCTGTTTGACATTGTGGTCTCCCTTTGTTAGATATATCTAAATACTTGTTTTTTCAGCACACTTTTTATAGTTCTTTTCATATTTCATAGTTCAATTTTTTTTTAAGAGTGTTATTAATTTGTCATGTAGAAAATATATGTTTGTTACCAGGCTTTAGATTTTCTGCTGAATTGTGTTTCAAAACCAGTGAGTTCCTTCTAGAGTTGGTACCAGGTTGTCTTCATGGTGTTATTTGTAATTTCCAAGTTTACCAAATAGAAAGATGGGTTGTTAAAGAAATGCTGGAAAAGGAGTAAACAACCAGTGAATTGTTTACTAGTCTTCCTGTAATGCAAGAAGCACAGTTTGTTATACAAACTGACCTACCTTCCTTCCTTCCTTCCTTCCTTCCTTCCTTCCTTCCTTCCTTCCTTCCTTCCAGATTTTATTATTTATTTATTTGCCAGAGAGAGAGAGGGAGAGCACAAGCAGGGGGAGCAGCAGGCAGAGGGAGAACCAGGCTCCTCACTGAGCAGAATCCAATGCGGGACTCAGATGCTTAACAACTGAGCCACCCAGGTGTCCTAGACTTTTATTCATTTCTTATTTTATTTATTTATTTGGAAAGAGAGGGAGTACATGCACACAGGGGTGGGGGGATGCAGGGAGGAGGGGTAGAAGGGAGAGGGAGAGAGAATCTTAAGCACACTCCACGAGATCATGACCTGAGCCAAAATCAAGAGTCAAATGCTTTAATCGACTGAGCCACCTGGGTGCCCTGACTTTTAAAGACAGCATTAACCCTACCCTTTCCATAGTCTTACTTGGAATTTAGGATTTGGTCAGTGTCTTCTTAGAGTTGCCATATGTCAGATTCACTTTTTTGGATTATTTTTTCTATTCAGGGGTTGAAGTAAATGTTAGAATGTTATCAATACTTGATTTTAATGTGTTATTCCCTTATGGTCGCACCTTAATAAATTTTATTATTTTCTATTTTACTTATAAATTGAATTTAATTTTTCATGTTGAGCCAAAAAAAGCTCTAATTGTGTCATTTCTTATTCTAGAGAAAACCAAAACAACTTCTTTTATCCTTTCTAGGGAGTTTGTATTTTTTTTTTTTTTTTAAGATTTTATTTATTTATTTGACAGCGAGAGAGAGACAGCAAGAGCAGGAACACGAGCAGGGGGAGTGGGAGAGGGAAAGCAGGCTTCCTGCCAAGTAGGGAGCCCAATGTGGGGCTGGATCCCAGGACCTGAGCTGAGGGAGAGGCTTAATGACTGAGCCACGCAGGCACCCTGGGAGTTTGTATTTTTGTTCCCTCTTATTTTTTTCTTTAAAGAGTGGGAGAATTCCGGAGCCTAAAAGAATAAAATGCTAAATAAGTAAATATGTTAATTCTCCAGACTGGAGAAGTTGTCTTATCTCAAGTTGGTAGTTATGTTGGTCTCTTCTTTCTCCCCAGGTGATGATCTTTTGGGAGTGGATGAACTCTGCTACTCAAAACTATCTGGCAGCTTCATAAGCATGTTTATTAATGAAGTGGGTACAGTTAAGAGACAGATTTTTTTCTAGTTGAATGATGAAGCCATTTTCATGAATATTTTTCTCTGTTTTGACCTGGGACTAAATTTTTATATTCGTATTCTTTTGAAAAGCAAAGGAGTACTTTTCTTAAAAATGGAAATTAATAGTTGCATGAATTAATAACAAAAAGTCCATCTTTGTTAAGTATATTTGGGGGCAGGTCACTTTAAAAAAAGAACAGTTTTTGAGTGAGATATTCTCTTCAATGCAAGATTTCTTTTTTAGTTTTATACTACCACAAAAATTCTTTTTTTGGGGGATGACTTACATATAGGCTTTGAGGGGCGGTAATAGAGTTGAAAGGAAAAAAGATTTAAGATTTTATTTATTTGGGAGAGACAGAATGAGAGAGAGAGAGAGAGAGAACGAGAACACAAGTTCAGGGAGGGGCAGAGGAAGAAGTATACTCCCTGCTGAACAGGGAGCCCAACCAACCGCAGGGCTCCATTCCAGGACCCTGGGATCATGACCTGAGCCAAAGGCAGACATTTAACTGACCGAGTCACCCAGGCGCCCCAGAGTTGAAATGAAAATCTTAAGTCAGAGAACATGAATTCCTTCGGAAGACATTTGAAAATTTATTTTGTGTCAGGAAGTGTAACTTGGCTATAGATTTAAAAGGTGATTAAAGTACTGCTCTCTGTTCTTATACTTTCGCTCGTACTCTAGTGGGAACAATAGGTAAGTAAGGAAACAGTGGATTGCTGCAGATGAAACCGTGATAACACAGAGGTAATTACCCTATCTTAGGGTGCTTCCTGGAGGAGATGGGGATGGATACCTGACTGGAGTTCTGAAAAAGAAGAAAGTTAGTAAAATGAAAGTGGAGGTCGTTCCACACTACATGCAACATGGAGGACACCTGGAGAGACGAGAGGGAGCTGAGTACATTTGGTAGTCTAGAATTTAGTGTACCTGAAGTCGCTTTCTGGTAAGGAGAAGAAGATTGGATGCCTTTTGTGCTGCACTAAGGAGTTTTTACTTTATTCTACAAGCTGTGAGCAGTCATTTTAAGATCTTAAGGAGGGGTAACACATTACCTTGTTTTAATTTGAGCTAAATTAAATGGTTTTAAAAATTACAAATATAAAAATATAGGTTTGTCTTGACATGGTGAAAGACTAGATGAAAATGTAAAGAACCAAAATCACACTCCACTGTCTCAGTTCATTTCTTATCTGCTGAAGGCTTTTAGCTCAGGTGTTAGCAAACTTTTTTGGTCTCAGTGCTCCTTTATACTCTTAAACATCGAGTACTTAATTCCATGTACAACCTTAATTTTCTTTTGACATGTTTCATAACTTAGTCACAGGTTCCAGGGATTAAGATGTAGACATCTTTGGTGGTGGGGGACATTATTCTGCTTTACCACCATAATTTACTTACCTCTGTTTAAAAAGATTGATTGATTGAGCAAGGCAGAGGGAGACAGAATCCCAAGTAGACTCCACACTGGGCGTGGAGCCTGATGAGGGGCTTGATCCTATACCCTGAAATTGTGACCTGAGCTGAAATCAAGAGTGGGACACTTAACTGACTGAGCCCCCCAGATGCTCCTACTTACCTTACCTTTTAAAAAGAAAGGAATTTTTTAGGCATAAGCTTCAGGTCTGACTTCGTTGCCAAACTTCATTCTTATCTCTAGGTTGAAAATTTTCTTTTGAAGACCTACCCTTCTGCTTAACTTTTTCAAAAGAAGGTAATATAAGCCACCCTTTTCTGATATCCCAATAGCCATTTTCTTACTGGCGCGGATTCCTCTCAATGCCTTTTGTATTTTCCATTTACCTAAGCGTGAAAAGAGGCAAAAAAAAAATTTTTTTTAAAGAGTTAAAAACAAAGGTTACCATGTTGGTCATTGTTTAATGCAGAGAAAGAAGGCATCTGGAAACAGTTACAGAATTGTGACCTTTGGTGGTTTTAAAATTTTGTTTTGGGCCACCTGTTCCATTTTAGAAAATCTTTATTAAACCAAAATGTAATGGTCTTATGTTTTTCTATATCTTGTTTCTGGTGCTTACTGGCCACTGTCAGATTAATAGGAGGACATGTCATCTGATCTGTCAATTTATATAATTTTTTTCCCCCAATTCCTTCATGGTATGAGAAGAAATATAACTTAAGGAAGAATAATGATTTTTTAGGTTGAGTAAAGAAAGAGTTCTTCAGGATAGAATAAACCCAAATTGTGATGCCTTTTTGTTCTGCATAGTTTTGTAGACAGAAATAGATGAACATACTTGCAGTGTAAGTATTAGGATGCTATGTTAATCATTGCTCTGTAGGGAAACCTGGAGATTTCCTCATCTGTAAAATGGAGGAGATAAAGTCAATTTACTGTTTTAGGGTGGGGTTGTGAAATGTACCCTCCAGGCTTTTGCCTCTTTTTGTATGGCTTATGAGCTAAGAATGGTTTTTACATTTTTGAAGTTTTAAAAAGTTGCTTTGTGACATATGAATGTAAATGATATGACATGTAAATTTCAGTGTCCATAAATAAAACTTCATTGGTATACAGCCACTTATATATTGTCTAAGGTCAATTTTACACCACAGTGTCAGAGTTAAGTAGCTGTACCAGATGCCTTTTATGGCCTGCAAAGTCTAAAATGTTTACTATCGGGACTTTTACGGAAAAAGTTTGTTGATCCTACCTGAGAGTCCTGAACACTGACTAGTTCTTGTATGCTCTTGAAGCTGTTTCCCCAAATTGCTTATTAAGTGGTTAAAAATTAAGTGGTAAATGACTGTCTAAAGGGCCATGATGATGTCTGCTACTGGAGATAAACCCTGAAATGTAATTAATTTTCATTTATTTCTGAAGAAATGTGCTACTGTTGAAAGGGAGATATGTTCATTTGCTAGGGCTTCCATACATTACCACAGACTGGGTGGCTTCAACAACAGGAATTTATTTTCCCACAGTTGTGGACGCTAGAGGCCCAACATCAAGGTGTTGGCAGTTTTCATTTCTCCTGAGGTCTCTCTTCTTGGCTTGTAGACAGTTCCCTTCTTGGTGTATCCTCACATGGCCTTTTTTCTATGCATGCGCATCTCTGGTGTCTTCCTCTTTTTATAAGAATACCAATCATATTTGAAAAGGGCCCCAATATTATGGATTTAGTTACCTCATGTATAGCCCTGTCATCAAAGATAGTAGTCACATTCTTTTTTTTTTTTTTTTTTTTTAAGATTTTTATTTATTTATTAGAGAGCGAGAGACTGAGAATGAGAGGGGAGAAGGTCAGAGGGAGAAGCAGACTTCCCGCAGAGCCGGGAGTCCGACATGGGACTCGATCCCGGGACTCCGGGATCACGACCTGAGCCGAAGGCAGTTGCTTAACCAACTGAGCCACCCAGGCACCCAGTAGTCACATTCTAAAGTACATGGAATTAGGGCTTTAACATGAATTTGGAGGGACAGAGTTCAGTCCATAACATCAAAGGATTTCTTTTTTTTAAGATTTAAAAAATTTAGGGGCGCCTGGGTGGCTCAGTAGGTTAAAGCCTCTGCCTTCGGCTCACGTCATGATCTTAGGGTCCTGGGATCGAGCCCTGCATCGGGCTCTCTGCTCAGTGGGGAGCCTGCTTCCCCCTCTCTCTCTGCCTGCCTCTCTGCCTACTTGTGATCTCTCTCTCTGTGTCAAATAAATAAATAAAATCTTTAAAAAAATTTAAAAAAATTAAAAAAATTTTATTTGAGAGGGTATGTGCACATGATGTGAGGGGTGGGGGCAGAGGGAGAAGGAGAAGCAGACTTCCTGCTGAGCAGGGGGCCTGAAGCGGGGCTCAATCCCAGGATCCCAAGATCATGGCTGAACTGAAGGCAGACGCTTAACCTACTGAGCCACTCAGGTGCCCCAGTACCAAGGAATTTCTAATGGAACCTTCATTTAATCATCAGGTAAAATTTGAGGGTGTACTACATGACAGGCACTGTTAGAGATATGTGTGGTGAACAGGACAGACAAAGTTTGCACTTTTGGAACTGATGGTTTAGTGGGGGAAGATAGATTAAAAAAAAAGGAAACAAGTAAAAATATGATTTCAGGGGTGCCTGGGTGGCTCAGATGGTTAAGCATCTGCCTTTGGCTCAGGGGTCCTGGGATTGAGCATTGCATTGGGCTCCCTGCTCGGCATGGAGCCTGCGTCTCCCTCTCCCTCAACTTATCCCCCTGCTTGTACTCTCTCACTCTCTGTCAAATCAAAGAAAATGATTTCAGAGAGTGGAAAGTGCTTTGAAGGAAATGAAACAGCGTAAAGTGCTATCAGTGACTGGTATGGAGGGTGAGGCAATGCTGTGTTAGGATGGTCATGTAAGTGTTTTTGGAAAAGGTGACTTTAGGGACCAGGTCTTTTTCCAGGTCTTGATGACTATCAGGATTGTTATAGTCAAGGATCAGAAGAATAACTGAACAGGTTAGGGAGCTTTATGAGTTAAATTGCAGAGGTTGATAGGGGTCAAATCATGAAGGCCCTTGTGGAGATTATGGAAAAGATTTTGGTTTTCTTTTGCACAAAGAATAAAATGTACTGGAGGTATTTTAGCGGGGTAATTGGTATGATTTTTCTGTTTGAAAGAACACTTTGGCCATTGTATAGACTGCAGGTTTGAGAATAGAAACAAGGAGACCCATTAGGGGATTATCAAAAGTATTCTTGGTCAGAGATATTGATAACGTGGTCTAAGAAGTGATAGAGAAAAGGAAAAGAAATGAAAAGAATCTGAGAGGTATTTTGGAGGTAAAATCTGTAGCATTTGCTAATGGATCGGATATAGGGATTTGGGATAAGGGAGGAGTATCTTTAGCAGTAATGTGCTTTGCCTTTACCACCAAGGCAAGTAAAGCTGTGTTACTAGCAAATTGATTGCTTTATCAGCAAGTTGGAGAAATAACTTGGAAAGGTAAAGCCTTAAATCATTAAGTAGGAAAACATAAGGCAAATACACAGTGGTTTGGTTTAATTCAGTGTCCAACGGACAGGCTTATAACTATTAGAAAACATGTAGGGAATTCATAGTTTGCCAAAAGTGTGCCTTTGGGACAAATTACCTGTCGGGAACTAAAAAGCCTTGGAGACTCTTATAAAATAATAAATGTCAGGTTTGATGGAATGACTATGAATGCCATTAAGTGATTTTCTTTAGAGCTCGAGCTCTTTATTGCAAGGTAAATGTTTTTAAAGTGGAGCAGCCCTTAGGTGAAAGTTGGTATGATAATATTAACATAATGATAGGTAAAGATGAACTTTAATAGGTTAAGACTGTCTTTTTGGGAATTTAAACATTCTCTACCAAGAATTTGAACTCTGTGGGGAGTCAGAGTTGTGAGATCTGGATATGATTTTTGCTGCGTATTTTTGTGGTTAGATCTTCACCTCTGAGGCTCAAGTCCTCTGTCCATAAGATAGGCATCTAAAGACATTCAGGGACATAGTAATTCAGGGTTCTGAAAAATGGAATGTACAAAAGTAAGGCTAAGTTAATAGCAACCTTCTTTATTTCAAGATCACCAAGTTTTGTTTTCCTTGTGAAGAGTTAGAAATTAAAGGGTTTGGGGCGCTTGGGTGACTCAGTTGGTTAAGCCACTGCCTTCGGCTCAGGTCATGATCCCAGAGTCCGGGGATCAAGTCCCACATCAGGCTCCCAGCTCCGTGGGGAGTCTGCTTCTCACTCTGACCTTCTCCCCTCTCATGCTCTCTCTCTCTCTCTCTGTGTCTCTCTCAAACAAATAAATAAAATCTTAAAAAAAAATTAAAGGGTTTAGAAACCATGTTACTTTCTTATTTAGGGAGATTATAGCAATTCTAAAGGCATTTGCAAAGGAGAGCTCTTTGAGAACCATTTAAAAAACTTGCTTGTGGAAAGGGGTTTTACTTTATTTTTTTAAAAAAGATTTTATGTATTTATTTGAGAGAGAGATAGCAAGAGAGAGTATAAGCACAGTGGGGGGAGGGCTGAGGAGCAGGGAGAGTGAGAAGCAGTCTCCCTGCTGAGCAGGGAGCCTGACATGGGACTTGATCACGACCCTGATCATGACCCGAGCTGAAGGCAGATACTTAACCCACTGAGCCATCCAGGTGTCCTGGAAAGAGATTATGACAATCCACAAAATTTGTCAAGTGGCATTGGCAAACAATAGCTCATATTCTATGAGACATGTAACTCAGCTATCCACATACTGTTGATATGAGTTATTTTGAATTGTTAAAACTAAAAATCATTTTTGGTGATTTCTTTCTCTATAAAGGTCTGGCTTAAGAGAGCTGTGTGTGATAAACAGGCCATACTATATACAAGAATTATATAGATAAAATAATTTAACTCCATTAAAAATGTGACTTTTTGGAGCTGTCATTTTAAGATCAGTCTTTTAATTTTTTCAGACTGTCATTGTGTATGTATGAGGGATGAGACCACTATCATGTTACTTAAATTAATGTTAGGAGGTTATAGGACACTGTATTGAAATGCAGAAAGGAATACTTAATTTCCTGTTATGTTCCTAATTCTTGGAAAATTTTAAAAGGTGCTTACATTTAATGCTTTTGGTAATAAAACACTATATTCAGGGCTTGGGATTAATTTCATTATTTGTTAATCTTTAAATTTATTAAATTTATCTTGAATAGATATATGAAGTACAAAATTCCTCTAAAAAATTAGAGGAAGAGTTTTCAGTCTTTACTATTGAGTATGATGTTTGCTGTGTTTTTTTTATATATGACTTCTGTGAAGGTTTCCTTCTATTCCTATTTTACTGAGTGTTTTTATCATGAGTGGGCACTGAATTTTGTCAGATGCTTTTTCTGCATCATTTGTGATGTGCATGTTTTATTCCTTTGTTTTGTTGATGTGGTATTTTACATTGATTGGTTTTTCTGTGTTGAACTATTCTTGCATTCCAGGAATAAATCAGATTGTCATGGTATATAATCTTCTTAATATGCCACTGAATTTTTGGTAGTGTTTTCTTGTGGAATTTTTGCATCAATGTTTACAAGGGAGATTGGTCTATTGTTTTCTTGTAGTGTTTTTGTTGGGCTTTGTAATCAGGGTTATGTTGGTCTCAGAATGAATTAGGAAGTGTTTAGTTTGTTTTGGAAAAGTTTGAGAATTGGTATAGTTGTTTAAATGTTTGGTAGAATTCAAGAGTAAAGCCATTAGATCTAGTGCTTTTCTTTGTTGGAAGATTTTTTATTACTGATTCAGTTTCCTTACAGGACTATAAGGTCAGATTTTCTATTTTTTCCATGATTTTAGCCTTGGTAGGTTTTGTTTTTTAGGAGTTTGTTCATATCCTCTAGATTCTCATTTTTTGGTATATGGTTGTTCATAGTGTTCTCTTATAATCCTTTTAATTTCTATAGGATTGGTGTTAATATTCCTAGGTTCATTTCTAATGTTAATAATTTGAATCTTCTCTTTTCTTAGTGCATCTAGTGAAAGGTTTGTGTCAATTTTGTTGATTTTGGAGAACCATTTTTTGGTTTCATTGATTTTTCTTCCCTATGTTCCGTTTGTCCTTGCTCTAATCTTCATTATTTCCCTCCTTCTAGTTTTAGGGTTAGATCTTTTTTTCTAGTTTTTAAGTTGTAAAGTTAGGTTGTTGATTTGAGATCTGCCTTTTTTTTTTTTTTAATATTTTATTTATTTACTTGACAGAGAGAGATCGCAAGTAGGCAGAGAGACAGGCAGAGAGGAGAAAGCAGGCTCCCCGCTGAGCAGAGAACCCAACATGGGGCTTGATCTCAGGACCCTGAGATCATGACCTGAGCTGAAGGCAGAGGCTTTTAACCCACTGAACCACCCAGGTGCCCCTCTGTCTTGCTTTTTTAATGTAAACATTTATAGCTATAAATTCCCCCCCCTCCTTAGCACCATTTGTGTTGTCTTGTAAGTTTTGATATGTTGTCATTTTCATTCATCTGTGATTGCATCTTTGATCCATCAGTTGTTTAAAAGTGTGTTGTTTAATTTGTATTAAATTGTCAGGTTTCCAGTTTTAAGTTATTGATTTGTAAGTTTATTCTGTTGTAGTGAGATTTTTAATGTATTGAGATTCAGTTTGTGGCCTAACATATGGTCTGTCCCATATGTGCCTGAAAATATGTGTGTGGTTGAGTAAAGTGCTTCCGTATATGTCTGTTAGATCTAGTTGGTTTATTGTGTTAAGTCCTCTGTTTCCTTACTTCTGGTAAGAAGTCTGGTTATTCTCTCCCATTATTGTGAGCTGGGTATTGAAGACTTCAGCTATTATTGTAGAACTGTCTCTTTTTCCCTTTAATTCCACCAGTTTTTGCTTCATGTATTTTGATGGTCTATTATTAGGTGCCTAAATGTTTCTAATTATTGTATCTTCTTTTTTGAAACTTGTATTAGTGTATAATGTCCCCCTTTATTCTTATTTATTTGTTTATTTAGTTAGTTAGTTAGTTTTAAAGATTTTACTTATTTGTTCACGAGAGATAGGGAGAGGCAGAGGCAGATGGAGAAGCAAGCTCTCCGGGGAGCAAGGAGCCTGATGCGGGACTGGATCCCAGGACCTCGAAATCACGACTTGAGCTGAAGGCAGATGTTCAACTGACTGAGCTACCCAGGCACCCTGTCTTTCTCTATCTCTTAAAATCTTTTTTTGATGTAAAGTCTGTTCTGTCTAATATCAGTACAGCCATTCCTGCCCTCTTTTGGTTAGTATTTATGTGAAATATCTTTTCCCATTCTTCCACTTTAACCATTTGTGTTATTTTCTATATGCCCAATAGCTTTTTTCTTTTCTCCCCACATTCCTGTTTGTTTGTTGATTAACAACAACAACAACAAAAACATGCAGTGATTTGCAGTGCATTGTTTAAATTCCTTAATGTTGGGGATGCCTGGGTGGCTCAGTGGCTTAGGCGGCTGCCTTGGGCTGTGGTCTTGACCCCACGGTCCTGGGATGGAGTCCTGGCTCCTTGCTCAGCGGGGAGCCTGCTTCTCCCTCTGCCTGCAGCTTCACCTGCTTGTGCTTTTTCTCTGACAAATAAGTAACTAAAATCTTAAAAAAAAAAAAGTTACAGTAGTACTAGCTGTTAAACTAACAATAAGTTTTTTCCTTTAAATGTATTAGTTTCTTTTTTTTAAAGGAAGTACATTTTCTTTTTTCTTTTTTTTTTAAGATTTTTTTATTTATTTGAGAGAGAGAGAGAGAGAGAGAGAGAACACAAGAAGGGGGAGAGGCAGAGGGAGAGGGAGAAGCAGGCTTTCTGCTGAGCAAAGAGCCTGATGTGGGGCTCAAGGAGCCTGATGCGGGGCTTGATCCCAGGACTCTGGGACGCGAAGGCAGACGCTTAATCAACTGAGCCACCCAGGTGCCCCTAAATGTATTAGTTTCCTGGGGCACCTGGGTGGCTCAGTTGGTTGGACATCTAGCTCTTGATTTTGGCTCAGGTCATGATCCTTGGGGTCCTGGGATCGAGCCCTGCATTGGGCTCCGTGCTCAGTGGGGAGTCTCCTTGGGGATTCTTTCCCTCTCTGTTTGTCCCTCCTACTCGCAAGCAGGCTCTCTCTCTCTCTTTCAAATAAGTCAATCTTAAAAAAAAAAGTTTTAGTCTCTTAAATCACATAGAAAATGAATACAGTTTTAAACCATTGTTAAAATAGTACTAGCTTTTATAATTATTTATAATTCTTTATTTCTCTGTATGGTTTCAGGGTATTGTCTATTTCCTTTTCATTTCACCTTGTAGAATTCTCTTGAGCATTTCTTGCAGGGCAGGTCTAATGGTCACAAACCACTTCAGCTTTTATCTGTAAACTTCTTGATTTCTCCCTCACTTTTGGAGGGTAGTTTTGCTGGATGTAGGATTCTTGATTGACAACTTTTAGGAGGAGGTAGTTAAGAGGACATGACCAGTGGTGGACCTGTAAGCTGAACCTGGGCATTTGGAGGTTTCTCACCCCCTCTAGTCTCCTTACACTTTTCATGGTTTCTGGAAGACCTTTAAGGGTCTCTTCATTTTACTACTTTTTTTTCTTTCTGTCTTTTGGTTTGCATAAGGTCTTATCTGTATCCAAGTTTGCTTATTTTTTCTTTTGGAATTCTGTTATGCCCATCTAATGACTTTTAAGTTTGTTATTATACTTTTTAATGCCATAATTTCTGTTGGATTCTTTTTTTCCAATTTGTCTCTATTGATATTTTCTATCTGATGTGACATTGTTGTTAAGTTTTTATTTACTTATTTAAGTAATCTCTACACCTAGTGTCAGGCTCAAACTCACGACCTCCCCACCCCAAGATCAAGAGTCATGTGCTCCTCCAGCAGAGCTCCCTGTGATGTGACCTTGTTATCGTGCCTTCCTTCACTTCTTTAGCCATAGTTTCCTTTAGTTGTATGAACATGTTTATAATGACTACATTATAGTTTTTATTTGATAAATCTGACATCTAGTCTCATAGATATTTTCTGTTGCCTATTTTTTTCCCCTCACGTAGTGATGAGAATTTTGAAGACTTATTCTTTTACCTTTTCCTTGTGTTGAGAACTTTGAAGATTTACCAGTTTAGCAACTCTTAAAGATACAATACAGTTTTATTAACTGTAGTCAATATCTGTACATTATATCCCCAGGACTTATTTTATAAGTGGAAGTCTGTACCTTTTGATCACCTTTGTTCCCCCCCTTTTTTTTCCTCTCTTTCTTCCCTGTGTATGGATGTACTTTCCTGTTTCTTTGCATGCCTCCTAACTTTTTATTGGATACTGGACCTTTTAGATAATGTAGCAACTCTAGGTACTGGGCCCCCTCTTCCAGTGTTTGCTATTTGATTAACTTGCATAGTGATGGATTGTTTTAGTTGAGTCTTTTTCCTCATTAGTGTTCAGCTACTGATTCTGTTTCTCAGGGAGGTGTAATTTTGGATATGCCTAGAGTTATCCAGGGTGATAATGATTTGGGTTGGGCTCTCTTTTTTCTGTTTCCCTGACCACACTCAGCTGTTAAAAACTTCATTAATTGCCAGCTGATTGCCCTAATGATTTTAAGAATGCCCTCGACTAAATGGTTCTGCAGACTAATCTCATCAAATTCTAGCTCCTTTGAAAGAATGGTTTCTGAGTTTTAGTGTTTAATTTTTTTAAAAATTTTATTTATTTATTTGACAGAGAGAAAAAGATCACAAGTAGGCAGAGGGAGAGGGGGAAGCAGGCTCCCCTCTGAGCAGAGAGCCTGATGCAGGGCTCGATCCCAGGACCCTGAGATAATGACCTGAGCCGAAGGCAGAGGCTTAAACCCACTGAACCACCCAGGCGCCCCTTAGTGTTTAATTTTTTTAGACTCCAGGAGAACTCCTATCAGTTATTCTCTCGTACTCTTTTCATACTAACCTGCCTAGAGTTTAGCCTGTATCTTTTTTATTTTCTTATTTTTGGAGGCAGGGAGTAGCAGAGGGAGAGGAGAGAGAGAATCTTAAGCAGGCTCCATGCCCAGTGCAATGTCTGAGGTGGGGCTCAATCTCACAACCCTAAGATCATTTCCTGAGCTGACATCAAGAGTCTGATGCTTAGGACGCCTGGGTGGCTCAGCCAGTTAAACATCTGCCTTCAGCTCAGGTCATGATCCCAGGGACCTGAGATTGAGTCCCACTTTGGGCTCCTTGCTCAGCAGGGAGCCTGCATCTCCCACTGCTTGCCACTCCCCCAGCTTGTGTGACAACCCCCCCCAAATAAATAAATAAAATCTTTAAAAAAAAAAGTCGATGCTTTACTGACTGAGCTACCCAGGTACCTCTGGTTTAGTCTATATCTTGATTCTGCTCCCAATATTTCCACTGTTCTTTAGTATGCCTTTAAACTTCTTCACCCTGCCTTGCAAATAAAGTTAAGACTTTTGGGGAAGAGATTAGGCATCCCTGCCCACCCCCTTCCTGCTTCTTTCCCCTAGGCAAATCTCTGATAAGGAGATAAGAAGATAAGGGGGTAAGGGGATGGATAATGACAAGTTCCTCTCTGAGTAATAGCCACACTCTGAAATGAGTGCTTGGTGGGCCAGTGGATATTGGTCTTGGGCCCTCTCAGCTTGCTTCTCCTAGTGTAAAACCTCCACCTCAAGAGCTGGGTCAAGAATGATCATTGCCCTGGGCTTGTCAGCATAACATGGTCAAGTGGCATTTGCCTCAATTCTACAAGTAGGGCTAGTAGGAGGAAGAGAGCCCCTACTTGTAAACTGTTTATCTGGGATTAGCGTTGGCAATAGGTACCCAAGGCAGAATGAGAAATACTGATGCCCTCCTGTTCCTCCCAACCCCGTCTGGATGCTGGAGGCCAAGGGGACCTGTGTTTTTGACTGCAAGAGTCTGGAGTAGATTCTCTGTTCCTCTGAGTTGGGAGAGGGGGGAGGAAGAAAGACATCTTGGTTCAGATACCACAGACTTTTTGCTTTTCTTACTGAATCTTCATTGATAATCTTGAATGTTTCTTTATTTGCTGTTTACCTTTAGGACTATTTCCAGAGGCTTTTATTTTTATTTTTTATTTTTTTTAAATAAGGCACATGTTTCACCTTAACAGAGGCAAAGAGGTTATTTTTGTCCTGATGGTTAATACTGAAGTGCAATGACCAGGCTCACTAGTAATATAGCCAAATAGCAATGATTAAGTGTTCTCGTATTGAGTACTTGCTATACGCTTGGAAGTTCCAAGGTCTTTGCCTCTTTTTTTTTTTTAATTTTTTTATTAACATATAATGTATTATTTACCGCAGGGTACATGTCTGTGAATCATCAGCCTTACACATTTCACAGCATTTGCCATAGCACATACCCTCCCCAATGTCCATATCCCTAACCCCCCACCCCACCTCCCAGCAACCCTTAGTTTGTTTCGTGAGTTTAGGAGTCTCTTATGGTTTGTCTCCTTCCCCATCCCATCTTGTTTCATTTCTCTTCCCCACCCTCCCATAACCCCCTGACCTGCCTCTCAAATTCTTC
>CM052807.1:30004558-30041107 GCA_028533885.1 Nasua narica | reverse complement strand
TCTCTTTCTTCTGTTTTGCTGTTTGTGTATAGGAATGCAACTGATTTCTGTGCATTAATTTTATATCCTGAGACTTGACTGAATTCCTGTATGAGTTCTAGCAGTCTTGGAGTGGAGTCTTTTGGGTTTTCCACATAAAGTATCATATCATCTGCAAAGAGTGAGAGTTTGACTTCTTCTTTGCCAATTTGGATGCCTTCCAGAGGCTTTTAATGTTTTGTTTTAGTTTTTATCATTTTCGTTGGGGAGCAGGTCAGCAGAGCTCCTCACACTGTCATGCCAGAAATCATTCTCTTACTACTGTTTTTTATTTTAATCATTCTGATTAGGTTTGTAGTGATAGCTCATTTTGGTTTTAATTTGCATTTCCCTGATGGCTAATAACATTGAACATCTTCTCTCTTTTTTTTTTTTTTTAAAGATTTTATTTATTTATTTGACAGAGAGATCACAAGTAGGCAGAGGCAGGCAGAGAGAGAGAGAGGGGGAAGCAGGCTCCCCGCTGAGCAGTGGGCCCGATGCGGGGCTCGATCCCAGGACCCTGAGACCATGACCTGAGCCGAAGGCAGAGGCATTAACCCACTGAGCCATCCAGGCGCCCCTGAACATCTTCTCTTGTGATTATTTGCCATTCATATATCCTCTTTGGTGAAATACCTGTTCCTGTCATTTGTCCATTTTCTAGTTGGAGTATTTTTTTGTACTATTGAATTTTTTTTTTTTTTAAGATTTTATTTATTTATTTGACAGAGAGAGAGAGAGAGAGATCACAGGTAGGCAAAGAGGCAGGCAGAGAGAGAGGGAGAAGCAGGCTCCCTGCTGAGCAGAGAGCCCGATGTGGGGCTTGATCCCAGGACCCTGAGATCATGACCTGAGCTGAAGGCAGAGGCTTTAACCCACTGAACCACCCAGGCGCCCCTGTACTGTTGAATTTTTGAGTTCTTATATAGTTTAGATAATAGTTGTTGGATATGTGATTTACAAATATTTTATCTCAGTCTACAACTTGTCTTTTCAACTTCTTTAGTAGAGTGCTTCACAGAAAAGTTAAGTTTGATGCAGTCCAATTTATTTTTTTTTCAATTAATGGATCTTTTGGTAGCTCTAGATTACGAAGGTTTTCTCCCTTGTTTTTTTTTTTAATATGCTTCTGCATTTTATATTTAAGGCCATTATCCATTTTGAGCTAACTTTTGTATAACGTGAGGTTTAGGATGAAGTCCTCTCCCTTTTTTTTTTCCCCAGGGGCAAGGGTGCTCTCACCATTTGTTGAAAAGGCTATCCTTCCATTAAATTGCTTTTGCCGGGATGCCTGGGTGGCTCAGTCAGTTAAGCATCTGCCATTGGCTCAGGTCATGATCCCGGGGTCCTGGGATCAAGTCCTGCGTCGGGCTCCTTCCTCAATGGGGAGCCTGCTTCTCCCTTTGCCTGCTGCTCCCCCTGTTTGTGTGTGCTCATCCTCTCTCTGTCTCTTTGACAAATAAATGAATAAAAACAATTATAAAAAAATAAATTGCTTTTGTGTATCTTTAAAATAAGAGTTAGGCATATTTGTGTGTCTACATTTTGGATCTCTGTTTTGTTCCATCAAATCTTTGTGTCTTTTCCTCTGCCATTACCACGCTGTCTTGACTGCTGTAGCTGTGTAATAGGCCTCCATTTTAGATAGAGGGATTTTTCCCATTTTATTATTTTTCAAGGTTGTTTTTGGTAGGCCCTGTGCCTTTCATACAAATTTTAGAGTAAGCTTGCCATTATCTTGTTTTTATGCTAAGATCTTCATAGGAGTTGCATTTAAACCTATAGAAAATTTGGAGAGAATTGACATCTTTATTGAGTCTTCCAGTACACGAATATGGGATGTTGCTGTTTTTGTTCATTGACATTTTGTAATTTTTGACAAACAGATCCTGTACATACTTTGTTAAGTCTATACTTAAGTATTTGATTTTCTTGGGAGTAATTTTAAATGGTTATTTTTTTAAGTTTCGGTTTCCATGTGTTTATTTTTAGTACATAAAAAGTGATTGATATTTGAGTGTCGATATTCTGTCACTGTTGCAGAACTCATTTTTTAGTCCCAGTTTTTGTAGATCTTCATTAGCATTTTACGGTTTGCTTTGAAGCATTTTACCTTTTTCCCTATTGTGATGTATTAGTTTCTTTGATAGTAACCAAATATTGTGGGATGCAGGCTGTTGGTATCCCTTGATAAATTTTTTTATTATAATTTTTTCCCAGTTGATTCTGTTGGGTTTTTAGCTAAGGCATCATATAATCTGTAAATAGAGTTTTTTAATTCTCATTTTCACCTCTTATTTAATTATTTAAAACCTCCAGGACAGAGTTAAATAATGGTGGTGATGAAGGACACCTTTACCTTAACTGTAATTTTACCTTAGACCTTAGTATCAATGCTTTTGATTTCAAAGCATCGCATCGAGGAGCAATTAATTTTATCATTAAGTAGAATGCAAATAAACTAAAATGTATAGTACATTAGAGTTGTTGAGTGTTTTAGGATTGAGAGGTTTTGTTAATAGCGAGAGGTTTTGTTTTAGCAACCTGAAGGCTGATGTAAATGCTTTCTTCTTCAATAATCTTATTATTGAAACTAAAATATTGTGGTAGGCCTTCTTGCTTGGTATATATAAAGTAGTGAATAGAACTAAAATTTTTTGATTGAAGATTTTACAGTGCGTTATTTTGTTTACTCTTTTACTTGTAAATTTAGAAAGCATTGCTGATAGTATATCGATCTCTCAGGCCTTTCCTGGAAATTAATTTCTTCTTTTTAAGATGAATCCTTTAGAAATTCTTTCAGAAAACTTATTTCTTGTTATTTGCTTTCTTTTTCCGAGTTGTGGATTACAAAACAAATCTAACTAATAGAATATTTCATTAATAGTCTCATAAATGAACAACACTCCTCCGTATATAGCTCCTCCTTATGAGAAGTTTGGTGTGGTCATATTTCAAGGCTGCTTTGCAGAAAGCTTTATTTTACTGGCTGCAATTTGAGAATAAAGATTCTTATTCTGAAGTTTGCTTGCCACATAAGCCAAATGACTTTAAGGTTTAAGGTTAAAATTTTTATCTCTTTTCCCCCAGTCTTAATCTTTTTTTTTTTTTTTTTTAAAGATTTTGTTCATCCATTTGACAGAGAGAGCGAGATCACAAGTAGGCAGAGAGGCAGGCAGAGAGAGAGGGTGAAGCAGGCTCCCCGCCCACAGAGCCCGATGCGGGGCTCAATCTCAGGACGCTGAGATCATGAACCGAGCCCAAGGCAGAGGCTTCAACCCATTGAGCCACCCAGGCGCCCTCCCCAGTCTTAATCTTTTGGGTAGTAGAAAATACATGAACATTATGAGGACCAGAAAGACCTGGGTGTAGTGGCTCCTCTTTATTTTTATTGACTAATGGCCTTGAATAAATCTCCCAAGTTTCAGTTTCCCCACTTATAAAATGGGGGATAAAACACTTCAGGGTGGTGGCTTTATATTAGGATTATGTGAGATACCACATGTAAATTCTCTGGTACAGAATTCTGTGGAATCGTTGATCCACAATACATGTTAGCTTCCTTTCCCCTGAAACAAGATGAAATAGTGGGTATAAAATAGTTTTGTGAGCTGTACATAAATAAGTGTAAGTTATTAGCATTGCTTTCTCTTTTAGGATTGGGTATTAATAGCATAGTTTATAATCTCAGTATTATTAATATGCTTGCTGAGGCCCTTATGTGATAGGCACATGCTAAAGTTTGGAGATCCTTAAAGATTTGTGTTTATTCTTGCTCCAGAAACTTTGAAAGCCCTTGGAGAAGTCCTGTAACAAACTCACATGATTGTATAAAACAAACAATTAATTAGACTTTTTAGTCTAATTAGAATTCTAGGGCTGATTCTTAGTGTGTGTGTGTGTGTATTTATATATATATATATACATACATAAAAGCCAAATACCTATTTTGCCTTCTTTTTATGCTATCCAGGCCCTCCCACTTTGCCCTACTCCTCCTTTCCTCCAGTAAGAACTTTGAATCTCATGGGATTTTATGAGTATAACACATACCTTGGCTTCTTCTGTTTATGTTTCTAGTTGGATTGGCTGTGATAATGACCTTATTAGTATATGTGACTACATGTCTAAATTAAGCTTTTATATTGTGAGTTTAAGAGGTAGAAGGCCAAGGACATGAAATAACTCCAAGGACTTATTACAGCCTAATTTAGAGAAAGAGTGATGATTTCTGAAAGTTTTTACCACTCAAGAACATTTATATGTTATCTGTCAAATACTCATTAAACATTTATGTGCACAGCACTTTCTGGGAACTCAAGGGGTGTAAAAGAAGTATGCTCTAGTCCTGAGTTTCTGGCCTTCCAGGTTACTCTAGTTAGAATTCCAAACAACTCAAATATTGAAATGTCAGACATTTAAGGAACTTAAATGCGAAACATTACCAATAATATGTGCCATGAAAATCAGATACTTTGTCCTGTTTATTTTATACAAAGTATGGTGAATTTTGGTTTCCTCACCTGAAAAGTAGATATACAAATATATGCTTTGAGGTCATTGTGGTGTTTAAATGAGACTGGGTATGTAAGACCCAGCTTTTATGCATAAAATCCACATATTTCTGCAGTTTGGCCTGGTTTTGATTAAAAGAGTGCTTGCTGTATTGTAAAATGGTATATTTGATGTAGTAATGGCGTATTGTAAAATGATATATTGTTAAAAAAAAAAGCAGAACAAAATAGTTTTCTCATTTGAGACCTTAGATTCTTCCCTATGTCCTTCGGTACCAAGAGCACAGTTTTGTACATTTTCTAGTAATTATTCTGTGTATGTATACAACTATGCTTTTATAACTTTCGGAAACATTATACATGTTGCCTTGTATCCTGATTTTTTTTTTAAATTGATTTTGACCATCTTTCCTGTTAGCAAATACAGATATTTTATACATCGCTTTATTTATTTATTTATTTATTTATTTATTTATTTATTTATTTATTTATTTACTTACTTACTTATTTACTTATTTACTTACTTACTTACTTACTTAACATTTATTTGACAGAGACAGTGAGAGAGAGAGAGCACAAGCTGGGGGAAGTGGGCAAAGAAGCTCAGGCTTCTTCCTGAGCAGGGAGCCCGATGTGGGGCTCAATCCCAGGATTCTGGGATCATTACCTGAGCCAAAGGCAGACACTTAACGACTGAGCCACCCAAGCGCCCTGGGAGCTCTCACTTGCTTGCCTGAGCTGGGAGAGGGGCAAAGGGAAAGGGAGTAGCAGGCTCCCTGCTGAGCGGGGAGTCCCAGGACTCTGGGATCATGACTTGAGCTGAGGGCAGATGCTTAAGCTACTGAGCCACCCAGATTCCCTGTTTTATTATTTTTAATGATTGCTGGGTATTCCATTGTTTGAGTGTATAATAATATAATCCATGTCTTCCCCCAGCACTCATTTAATGTGTCTATTTAAAATATGTTAATTTACAACTTTCCTCTCCTTAGGGTCAACTCACTATCCAGAAAGTCCATTCTCCCAGAAGGGACAGAAAGAAAGACCTCTTTGTAAGAAAGGCTTGGGTATCCCATGAACCAGACAGCAGAAAACCGATTGGGGTGCAGCAGGACTCCAGAGCCAGATATAAGGCTCAGAAAAGGGCACCAACTGGATGGTACAAGGAGAGGTGATAATGACAGCCATCAAGGAAATTTGGAACCTGTTTTAGAAGCATCTGTTCTTTCTTCCCATCATAAAAAAGTAAGTTAAAGGGAAGGATGATAAATAAAACAATGTTTATGGGAATGTGGTTGGAGGGAAGATACTTAGGAAAAGAAAAAGTATGGGGACATTGCTGGAGAGAGGATGGGGTTTTGAAAAGGAATATTGAGCACATTTGTAAGTTTTCATTCAGGATAAATACAGTCTCATTTTAAAATTAGCTAGATATTATTTGATTTTATAGTTAATCCTTTTCTGCTGACCCTAAAGTCATACTTAATATCTTTTATCTTGTTTGAGAAAGGAAATGGGTTTTTGTAGTTACTATTTAATCTTTATAATTCAGCCATGTTTTAGTTATGATATTATCATTTATATTTTTGGAGAAATTCTAACTCTGTGCTGGAACTACTTCTCCAAATACAGTTTATCTCCAATGTCTACCTTGGGAGTCATTAGAATTCTGGGAACAGAAGGCAGATTTTAATCTTTCTCTTTACTTCCCAGAGAAAAGAGCAGTCTTTAAATTATTTAAGCAACTATACCTAGAGAGCAAAGGTATAAGTATCTGTGAATAGCATCAGAAAGTCATCGTTTTATACATTTTGTTATGTGTTTTGTATCCTTGGAATTCCATAGCGTGTGTTCATTGTTGTGGCTCTAGTACAGTGTTTCCCAAACTGTAGTTTTCCATTAGTGGTTTGTGAAATTGATTTTGGTACTATAAGTAGTGTTTAAAAAATTAAACAGCAAGAGAACAAAGAGGTGCATGTATATAGTAATATACATTTAAACTATATTATTTGATGAAATTGTTTAGTTTTATATAAATATGTACATAGATATGAATAATGAATAATATTTCTTAATGTGGGTTGTACTTAAACCATTTTGAAAGCCAAAATGCATCTTTATCATCCTAAGAAATATGGTTATTGTGTGGGTAATAGTGGTGTTGGTTTGAACTCCGGAGGGTTGTCTTGTCATTTCACGTTGCTTACAAGAATTTCATTACAGGGGCGCCTGGTGGCTCAGTTGGTTGGGCAGCTGCCTTCGGCTCAGGTCATGGTCCTGGGGTCCCGGGATCGAGTTCCGCATCGGGCTCCCTGCTCCATAGGGAGCCTGCTTCTCTCTTTCCCTCTGACCACCACTCTGCTTACGTGTACTCTCTCTCTCTCTGTCAAATAAATAAATAAAATCTTAAAAAAAAAAAAAAGAATTTCATTACAGCACTGTAGCAATATATGTACAATTTGGAAATTTAAGGTAGTTCTTATATTCTTAGGAACACTTTATAAGCCAATTTCATCTTCTTGGCTAGATTGTATTACCGTGAAAGATTTGCATGCATGCGTATGTATGTGCCCACACATACAGAGAACAGGTCAGAAGGATTAAAAAAGCACCTATTTTCCTATAGTAAGTATAATATTATTTGGTCTCTAAACCAGCATTATTACATTTTAAAAAGAAGTTTGATAGTTATCTGGGGCTTCCATCCACACTCAAGACCTTGTTGTCTTGCCATTTTACAGTAATGTGTACTAGTAGCTAAGACTTAACTATCTAAGCTGAGCAAGCAGTTTCCCTCATTTGCTACTATGGCCTAAATAGTTGTTATTTTACGAATGAGAATTATCACTAAGCTTGAATGAATGACTGGAGGTGTTTTTTCCCCCCTTTTTATTACTGTAAATATGACATGAATTATTGCTAACTTATATGCCCATTAAATTTCTAGAATTTTTATAGCTTGCACGACCGAAAACTCTATAGCCGTTGAGTAGTACTTCCCATTTTCTCTGCCTAGCCCTTGGCAGCTACCATTGTGCTTTCTTTTATGAGTCTGACTGCTTTAGATTTCTCATGTAAGTGGAATCATGCAGTATCTCTCCTTCTATTACTAGCTTATTTCACTTCGCATAATATTCTCAAGGTTTGTACATGTTGTAGTATATGATAAGACTTCTTTTTAAGGCTAAATATTATTCCATTGTGGGTATATACTGCATTGTCTTTATCCATTCATTTGCTGATGGACATTTAGGTTGTTTGTACCTTTTGGCCATTGTAAATAAAGCTCACAGTACTGTTTTCAGTTCTTTTTTGTATATACTCAGAAGTAGGATTACTGGATCATATGACAGTTCTATTTTTAGTTTTTTTGAGGAACTTCCATATTGTTTTCCGTAGGAGCTGCATCATTTTACATTCCCATCAGTGGTGCCCAAGGGTTCTCATTTCTCCACATCCTCACCACACTTATTATTTTCCGTTTTGATAATGGCTATCCTAACAGAAGTGATGTGGTACCTCATTGTAGTTTTGCTTTGCATTTCTTTGATGATTAGTGATGTTGAGCATTCTTTTCATATACTTATATACTTGGAGAAATGTCTGTTCATATCTTTTGCCCAAACTCTGTAGAGTTTTGGGAGTTTCTTTTATATTCTGGATATTAATTCCTTATTAAATGTATGGTTTGCAAATATTTTCTATTCCATAGGTTACCTTTTCATTCTGTTGATTGTTTTCTTTGCTGTGCAGGAGCTGTTTAGGTGACATAGTCCCACTTGTCTAATTTTGTTTTTACTGTTAGTGCTTTTGGTGTCATATCCAAGAAATCATTGCCAAAACCAATGTTATAAAACTTCACTTTTCCTCTGTATTTTCTTCTAGGAGATTTATAGTTTCAGGTTTTACATTTAGGTTTTTTTGAGTTAAGTTATTTTGAATTGATTTTTGTGTATTATGTAAGGGTCCAGCTTTACTCTTTTGCTTGTGTGTATCCAGTTTCCTAGTACCATTTTTGAGGAGACTCTGTAGTCTCTTTCCCGTTATATAGTCTTACTGTTCTTGCTGAGGATCACTTGGCTATATATGTGTCTTTATTTCTGGGCTCTTGATTCTTTTCCATTGGTCTGTTCCATTGGTTCCATTGGTCTGCCATACTATTTTGATAACTGTACTTTGGTAATATGTTTTGAAGAAAGTGCGATGTTTCCAGCTTTGTTGTTCTTTCTCCAGACTATTTTGACTAGGGGTGCCTGGGTGACTCGGTTAAACATCTCCCTTTTGGCTCAGGTCATGATCTCAGGGTCCTGGGATCAAGTCCCATGTTGGGCTGCCTGCTCAGCGGGGAGTCTGCTTCTCTCTTTCCCTCTTGTGCCCCTCCCATCCCCCACTTGTGCCCTCTCTCTCAAATAAATAAATAAAATCTTAAAAAAATACTGTTTTGACTATTTGAGACCCTTTGTCATTCCATATGAATTTAGAGGGTTTTTTTTTTTAAATGATTGTGGTTATCTTAAAGAAAATGGAGATGTAGTAAACAGAATTGGAAGAGGGTTGACCAAGTTATTGAACACAGGGTCAGGAGACCTATCATCTGTCCTTATAAAATAGAAAAAAGTTACCTAATTATCCTTGATTTATATTGTCATAGATGATACCTATGTTCCTTTCCAGTTAGGGAGTCTACATTTTTTTTTAAAAGATTTTATTTATTTATTTGACAGAGAGAGAGAGAGATCACAAGCAGGCAGAGAGGCAGGCAGAGGGTGACGGGGGAAGCAGGCTCCCTGCTGAGCAGAGAGCCCTATGCGGGGCTCGATCCCAGGACCCTGAGATCATGACCTGAGCTGAAAGCAGAGGCTTTAACCCACTGAGCCACTCAGGCGCCCCGGGAGTCTACATTTTTTTAAAGATTTTATTTATTTGAGGGGCCCCTGGGTGGCGCAGTTGGTTGAACGACTGCCTTCGGCTCAGGTCAATGATCCCGGAGTCCCGGATCGAGTCCCACATCGGGCTCCCAGCTCCATGGGGAGTCCGCTTCTCACTCTGACCTTCTCTCTCTCACTCTCTCTCTTTCCTAATAAATAAATAAATAAAATCTTTAAAAAAAAAGATTTTATTTATTTGAGAGAGAGAGTACGTGTGCATGCATGCACAGAGGGACAGTGGGAGGGAAAAGCAGACTCCTCACTGAGCAAGGAGCCTGATACAGAACTCAATCCCAGGACCCTGAGATCATGACCTGAGCCAAAGGCAGATGCTTAACTGACTGAGTCACCCAGCTGTCCCAGGATTCTACATTTTTATTAATTTTTTGATACTAAGAAATGGTCTCAAGGATTTCCAGAATCTACACATTGAACTTTTTTTTTTTTTTAAGATTTTGTTGTTATGTAATCTCTACACCCAGTGTGGGGCTTGAACTCACAACCCCAAGATCAGGAGTTGCATGCTCTGCTGACTGAGCCAGCCAGGCAGCTCACATTGAACTATTCTGAAATATACTAATATCCAATTAGTACCTCTGGCAGTTTCTAGAAGTGATTGTGTAACTGAATGCTTAGTAAAGACTGATGGAAAGTTGGGGAAGTGTGTCCAAGGACATTTCAATTAATAGGAGTAGTGTGTACAAGGTCCTGAATCTGAGAAGAACTTGGCATATTTAAGTATTGTGGTTAGTGGACGGGGGGAGGAAATGAGGAAAAAAATTTAGGTAAGGACCTTTGTAGACCGTGATGTGGAGAAAGTATATTGGAGGTTATTGGAAAGTTTTAGCAATGGAGTGACAAGATTTTATTACATTCTATCTAGAAAGATCACTTTGGGCTCTTATGTGAAGACAGCAGATTTTGGGGGCTGTTGGTTGGGAAAGAAACTTGGAGATGAGTCAAAAGGCTGCTACAGAAATTCATGAGAGTAGCTTATTCTGGGTTGATGGTGATAGTTGAGTTGGCAAGAAGTAGATACATTTGAGCTGTGCTTTGGAGGTAGAGTTGACAGAACTTGCTGGTAGATTAGATATGATGGGTTAAGGGAAAAGGGAAGGAAATAACAAGAATGAGTCTGAGGTATGACGTGAATACTTAGATTGCTGGGGTATAATTCTGTATTCTGAGATGGGAAAAACTAGAGGATAAGTTTGGAGGTGACGTAGGTTTAGGTGGGAGGATCAAGAGCTTGCTTTTGACTGTGTTAAATATAAAATGCACGTGAGACATCTTAGTGGATGTATCTAGAAGATAGTTGGGTAAGAGTGTGGCATTCCCAAGAGTGGCCCGGGTAGGTAGTAATTATTTAGGAACTAGCTGCAATGTAGATGATACTTAAAACCATTGAAATGGTTAAGGTTACTTAAAAGAGCAAGAGAGAAGAGAGGGAAAATAGAAGGACCCTAGGATCCAGCCTGAAGGACGCCAGCATTCACAGGGCGTTTCAAGGAGAGAGAGCAAGTAGAGGGAGCTAGGAAGGAGACTCTTGTAAGGTAGGAGGAAAACTCATGAAACTGTTATATCACAAAAACCAGGAAAGTCTTTCAAGAAGGGGAGGGAGCCAGTGAATGGTTTGTTTCTAGTGCTGCTAAAGAGATCATGGACCAAAAGGGTAGACTAGGGACCACTGGTCCTGGAAACATGATGTTCATGGGTGAACTTAACAAGAGCTATTTTGGTGGAGGAGTGGGAACAGAAGCCAGACCTTGGAGAAGATCAAATTGTGAATAGTGGGTGATAAATATTCATGGCATGTGTAATAAGCAGTCCTTTGTCTGTCATGTAAAAAGATGTTTCAAACAAACAAGTGAACTTTTTTCCAGGTGTGTTTCCTATGCGCTGAAATTATTTTAAACTTTCTGGTTTCCCACACAGAATAATAATAAAATTAGAATTACATAAAGCCTTTAATTTTTTGCTTACTCCTTTTATAAATGAGTACATTTTGCAGTCTATGGACAGCAAATGTGTAGATTATGTACTTATTTTTTAGGTGTTTTTGGACTATAAAAGAATACTAAGACTGAATTGGAGGACACCAAGGCCTACTATATATATATATATATATATATTTTTTTTTTAAAGATTTTGTTTATTTGTGAGAGAGAGGGAGCATGTGCATAAGCAGGGGGAGTGGCAGGCAGAGGGAGAAGCAGGCTCCCCGCTGAGTAAGGAGCCCAATGCTAGACTTGATCCCAGGACCCTGAGCTCATGACCTGAGCCAAAGGCTCAGCCTAACTGACTGAGCCACCCAGACATCCCAGGCCTACTATATTCTAACTCCAGATTTGTGGAGAATTGTTCCTAGATTCTTTGGACCTGCACTTGGAATCTGTACTTTGCTTATTTTTGTGGTATTTGAATAAGATAACGTGAACTGAGAATTGTAACACAGCTATCTTCAGTGCAGATAGTAGATATTGTGGTAATTTTTAATTTCTAAAAATGTTCATAATATGCGTTTTGAAAGTTAAAGGCAGAAGTTAAGATTGTGTGTGTGTGTGTAAAGAAAGAGCAAGAGAGAGAACAACTTATAAAGTCATACACACTAAAATTTAGAGTTATGTAAATATTTTAATGTTACTGCACCAAAAACGTATATCCCTGTGTTAGTCAGCTTTTGCTGCAGGAACTACATACTCCATACTGCAGGAACTACATACTCCATACTGCAGGAACTACATACTCCATACTGCAGCTTTTGCTGCAGGAACTACATACTACATAAGAGGCTTAATGACTTAGAATGATAGAAACATACTTGACGGCTGTAGGTCAGGTGACTGCTCTAGATTGCCATTTTATTGCAGGTCAGCTCCATGATTATTCTTATTCTGGGACCCAGACTGAAGGAGACTGTCTGGGACATGTTCTCGTGGCAGATTGCAAAGTCCCAGAGAACAAATCAAATCACATATTTGCATTCAAAGTTTCTGCTCATATGTGATTTAAGTTATATCTGCTTATGTTCCATTGGCCAAAGCAGTTATGTGGCCAGATCCAAAGATAATGGGATGGTGATTCTATTTCTTTGTGGAAAAGGAGTGAGTTAATAATCGAAAAGTTTAATATGTAATCTGCCACAGTTTGTAAGGAAAAAGCCATTTCCTATCCCAGTATCTTTATATAGGTTATTGTACTTCAAAAAATAAATTTTCAGTGCTACGGATGTCTAGGTGGCTAAGTTCGTTAAGCGTCGAACTCTTGATTTTTTCTCGGGTCCTGAGATCAAGCCCCACATCGAGCTCTGTGCTCAGCACGGAGTCTGCTTGTCCTTCTCTGCTCCCCTCCCTCAAATAAATAATAAATAAATAAATAGATAGATATTAAAATAAAATAATAAAACAAAATCAATCTTCAAAATAACCCACAAAGTTTCAGTGCTGCATCAGATGCTGAAGAGAATTTTCTTATACCACAGAATACTGGGATGACAGTTGGAACTTGTAGGTTCTTCTATTTATCTAACTCCTGATTATAACTTTGCAGAACTTTTCAGTGCATCAGTTTCTCTGAAAAAGAGCAATAACAACATTGTGTCTATCTTCTTTTATGAATGATATTTTTATGAATGCATATTTTATGAATAATATGAGAACTTGTGAAAATTCTTTGAGTTTTTAGACTTGATGCTTGCTTTTCTGTTCCAGACTGTTGTCCTGAATTCTAATAATGAGCATTGTGTTAAAAAAAACAAAAACAAACTTAGTAGTGTAAATATCCAGAGGCTTCCTAAGATGACGTAAATGTAAATGAGCGTGTGCACTTGAACTGGCTATTCCATGATATGTTGAGTCTCTGTGTATTATAGATGAGAAATATTAGACAGTGAAAGCCTAAGTGACCATTCTGGTGGTTTACCATTAGGAATTTCCAGTGTCTGGAGACATTTTTGATTGTCAAAACCAGGGGAGTTGTGCTCCTAGCATCTTGTGGGTAGAGGCCAAGGATGCTGCTAAACATCCTATAATGCACAAACAGTCCCCACAACAAAGAAGTACCTAGCCACATATGTCAGTAAATGCCAATATTTGTTCTACCTCAGTAGCACATTGTCACTATAGCGTATCTAAAACTATTATGCCTTCTGTTAATGTAAGTATTGTAGGAATGTATTTTTTCCAGATCCAAGTCTCATTTTGCAAATATCCCAAGAGATTTCATCAAATCATAATCTATGAATGATCCATTCTAAGTTGTGGTGTGCACAGCCTACAGGGTGGAACACAATGGCCCTGTTTGACTGCTCTGGGCCAGGTGCCTTTTTGAGTGCTAGATATATAGTGATGGGTAAGAGCCGTGATTTTTGCCTGCATGGTGCAAGTACAGAGGTGAAGACACAGGCGATAAACCCCTGAAACACATAAATGAATGAGCTAATTATAAACGATAGTTGCTATGAGGAGAAAAGTATGCGAAGGTAATAAAGTGAGAGAATTTTGAAAATTCTTTTTTTTTTTTTTAGAGCAGTTTTTAGGTTCACAGAAAAATTGAGGGGAAAATAGAGATTTTTCTGCATACTCCCTGCCCTCACACATACATAGCCTTCCCCACTGTCAACCTCTCCCACCAGAGTGCTATCTTTGTTAAAATTGATGAGCCTGTATTGACACATTGTAATTACCCAAAGTTCATAGTTTACATTATAGTTTTCTCTTGACGTTGTATGTACTGTGAGTTTGGACAAATGTATGACATATGCCCATCATTACAGTGTTATGCGGAGTACTTTCAGTGCCCTAAAAATCCTCTGTGCTCTATCAACAACCCCCCCCCCCCCGCCCCCAGTTCTTTAGCTATAGTTAAGGAAAACATGTTTGAGGCGAGGCCTGAGTGGTAAGGAACCAGCAAAGAACTAGGGCAAGAGTGTTTCCAGGTAGAGGAAACAAGCTAGTATAGGGGACTAGAGGTGGAATAAAATTTTTCTCCTCTGTGGCTTCTGTCTCCTCCTCCCTGCTCCTTTTCTTCTCCCTGAGGACTGAAAGAAAGCCAGTGCAATTAGAGCATGAGGAACAGGAAGAGTGAAATGAGATGAGGTCAGTAGGCCAGGGAGGGACCAGATCATATAGATGTATAGAAGAAGTTTAGATTTTATTTTAATAAAATCCGCTGGGAAGCAGACAGCCTTTGGGGTGTTCAAACAGGAGGGAGGGATTGTGATTTTTAAAAGATCATTTTGGATGTGGAGAATGAACTGTGAGAAGACAGAATGGAAGGACCGGAGGAGACTGTTGAATAATCTAGGTGGGAGAAGATGTTGGCTTGAAACAGGGTGATAGTAGCAGCAGAAATGGAGGGATTCCCAGTATATGTTGAATGTCAAGCCAGCAGGTGGAGAGTGAGGAAAAGAGGGCAATCAAGGATGATTATCGGGTATTTTAACTGCCCAGAAAGTGGGATTGCTAAGGTCGGGGGCAGGGAGGCAGACTTAAAAAGGGGGGAATCAAGAGTTTTGTTTTAAAATGTGAGATTTGAGATTCTCTTTAGTCATCTTAAAAGAGATAATTGAATACGGAATAACTATATCACTATATGATTTTTTTTTAAAGATTTTATTTATTTATTTATTAGGAAAGAGAGAGAGTGAGAGGGAGAAGGTCAGAGTGAGAAGCGGACTCCCCATGGAGCTGGGAGCCCGATGTGGGACTCGATCCCGGGACTCCGGGATCATGACCTGAGCCGAAGGCAGTCGCTCAACCAACTGCGCCACCCAGGGGCCCTCACTATATGATTTTTAATGTACCACTGTTTTTTAACTATATGCAAAACTGACACATGTGCTTATTGAAGCTAAAGACTTACTAAAGCTAGACGGAATTTCAGACTAGCCAGTTTGAGATTAAAAATGGCAACAAATATATTTTATATCATAATTTTATATTTATATATTTATACTACCTATTTATATTTATATATTATTTTATATTTATACATTTATATTTATATTTTATTAGATTTATTATTGTTTTTATATTTATATATTATTATAATATTATAATATTAGTTATGAGAAAGTAACATTTTTTTAGAATTTAGAATTTATCCAGTCCCTTTTGTGTCAGATTCATAGTGGTTATCTGTTTCTTTTTATACTATGTATTTTTATTTATCATTTTCATTTGACAGGGTGGTATCTTCCTTTTTTTTTTTTTTTTTTTTTAAAGATTTTATTTATTTGTTTGACAGAGACACAGCCAGATAGAGGAGATAGAGGGAACACAAGCAGGGGGAGTGGGAGAGGGAGAAGCAGACTTCCCACTGAGCAGGGAGCCCAATGCGGGACTCCATCCCAGGACACTGAGATCAGGACCCAAGCTGAAGGCAGACATTCAACGACTGAGCCATCCAGGCGCCCCAACAGGGTGGTATCTTCTAAATACAATGTTTGTGCTCTTTGTTTCGCTAATAAATAATCAAGTGAATGTGATTTTTTTCATCCTTATGAATGAACTCATTATATTGCCTTGAAAACCTGTCTTTGATTTTCCTTTAATCTTAGAGTTAACCCAGAAGCCAAAAGCCTAAACAAAAGAACCATTTCTCTCTTCACATCTATTTTAACATTTTCTGTGAGGAATCATGGAGTGAGAGGATCAGATCTTTAGATTGTGGAATGATAGAGTAGAAAAGACTCTCCGAAACCATCTTGTTTACTTTCCTCCATTTACTAAAGAGGAAATTATGTGTTTTTGTTCCTAATAAAAATTTGTCCTTTCTGTATTGTTCCTCTTTGGAGTGGAAGTTCTTTGCTGAAAATGAGAAGATGGTTTATGGAGAGACCAGTGCATCTGTATGTACTACCTACCTGGGAGGTGGTTTCAGTAAGAAAACTTACTGGATCATTTAAGCGATGAAAACTTTTCTACTGCTCTAGTTTTCCCTTGTCCCTCCTCTTCATTCATTGCAACTTCCATTCTATATTTAATAATCTGTATACAGTACTGTCCCTTGCTGTTAATTTCAGAGTTGTTAATATAGAATAATCACGGGAGCTAGAAAAGATGGAAGGTAGAATTACAGAAAGCTGTGTAATTTTGAGACTGAAATTAAAGACAGAATATTAACTTAATATCTTCCAGGGGCTTAATGAGTTCCATACACTGGAACTCATTGTTTATTTGTTTTTGGAGGAAGGATTCATTTCTTGAAATTTCCAGTTTGAAGTGAAAGTACTGTTAGCAAATGCAGTGTACCCACCTAAATAATTCTAATAGTGCCTTAAATTTGTATGTAGCACTATCACAGACAGGATCTCATTTGCTTCTCAAAATTGCACCCTGAAGACCTGAAGGTCTTCTTAGGAAGACCAGATATGCTCTCTTTTTAAAAGTGGATGAAAGTGAAATTTAGAAAGCTTAGAGTAATTTGCCCAAGGTCACATGGCTAAATGAGAGCATGTGTTAGGTCTTCTGACTGCACTTTCTGCTGAACAACGCTGGCCTTTATGAAAATTGGCAGCAGGCTGACTTCATGTTTCTCAATTCCAAACTCTGCCTCTGAGTATTTATGTTGAGCCTAGAGGTTAGATTCAACCATTGGTCCTTGTTTTTTGACAGAATTGTTGTGCACACCTCATTTTCTCTTAGACCAGGATAATTTTCCTTTGCTGATACAGTCTAACCTTTCAATGAGTTTTTTGTTTATTTTGAAAGTAAATAAACCTAATACTATCATGGTGCATTCTTTCACATTTCTAAAGATTTTGCATCATTTTCTTTGAGTATTTGTTCCCTCTTTTTATGTTTGTTTATCTATCTACACTTGATCTTAGCCAAAAGGCCAAGAAGTGATTGTCTATTTATTTACTTATTTACTTAAAAGATTTTATTTATTTGGGAGAGAGAACAAGCGAGCTTGCAAAAGTTGGGGGGGACGGGCAGAAGGAGAAGCAGACTCTCTGCTGAGTAGGGATCCCAGTGTGGGACTCGATCCCAGATCCCAGGACCCCAGGATCATGACCTGAGCCACCCAAGCACTGCTATCCCCTCTTTTAAAAATATAGAACTTAAGTAGATTGCATAGGCTTTAAAAAAATGTGGTAGTTTCCCTTAGATTCTCTAGCTGTGTCAATTGCCAGTCGTGCATTAGGATAAAAATGTCATTATTAAAGATACGAGGGGGTGTCTTTTTTTTTAAATAAAAAACAAATGAAAATTTGAATTAATAAAAATAAGATTTAAAGGTAGTTGTATCCATTACAGAGTGATATGTCTTTTTGTGCAGGCATTTATCAGCAGATTCCTTTAAATCAATGAATCTATTTTGGAATGCTTATCTGATCACCTCTGACCCTTGAGGAAAATAAACACAAATGCCAGGATTTAATTCTCACCTACTAAATCAGAATCTTTGGGTCTTGGATGAATGTATTTTTTAAAGTCTTCACAAGTGCCTAAGATGCTCATTACTGTTTAAAAATTAATGCCTAAAGTTATAGTTTTTTTTTTTTAAAGATTTATTTTTAGAGAGTGCGCATAAGAGGAAGGGTCAGAGGGAGAAAGGAGAGAGAATGTCAAGCCAACTTTGTGCCTAGCACAGAGCCTGACATGGGGCTCAATCTCACGACCCTGAAATTATGACCTGAGCCAAAACCAAGAGTTGGATGCTTAACCAACTGTGCCACCCAGGCGCTCCTATAGTTCTTTTATTTAAAATAATATATTAAAAACTTCTCGGGTGCCTGGGTGGCTCAGTTAGTTGAGCAACTGCCTTCGGCTCAGGTTATGATCCCGGAGTCCCGGGATCGAGTCCCATATCGGGCTCCCGGCTCTGCGGGAAGTCTGCTTCTCCCTCTGACCTTCTCCCCTCTCATTCTCAGTCTTTCGCTCTCTAATAAAAAAAAATAAAAAATAAAAAAAAAATAAAAAAAAATAAAAACTTCTCAGGAGCATGGTTTGCAAAAAGGCAAATCTCTACGCATTCTCTGAAGAATTTTTAGGAAATCAAGTTAGATTTCTTGCTGTTCATTAAAGGAAAATGTCACATTTACTCACATCACAGTTCACTATTTTAAAATACATCGAGATATTTCATATATGAAATTCATCCATTTAAAGTGTACAGTTCAAAAGTTTTAGTATATTCACAGAATTGTGCAACCATTACAACATTCTAATTTAGAACATTTTTATTATTCTAAAAGAAACCTTAAACCCATTAGCTATCATTCCTATCCCCACACTCTAGGCAGCTGATTTTCAGTCTACTTTCTGTCTCTATGGATTTTCCTGTTGTAGACTTTTTTATATAATGGGATCATGGGATATGTGGTGTTTTATGACCAGCTCTTTAACTTAGCATAATGTTTTCAGGGTTCATTTGTGTTGTATCACATATTAGAACTTCATTCTCTTTTATGGCTGAATAATATTCCATTGTATGGTTGTACTATACTTTATTGAAAAAGCGTTGGGATGAACATTCATTATACAAGTTTTTGTGTGCCCATATGATTTCGTTTCTCTTGGGTATATACACAGGAGTGATTTTTCTGGACCATGTGTTAACTCTGTTTTTGACATTTTGAGGAACTGCCAGACTGTTTTCTGTAGCAGCTGTACTATTTTACATCCCCACTAGCAACGTTTGAGGGTTCCACTTTTTCCATGTCCTGGCTGGCGGCACTTAGTTTTGCCAGTCTCTATTATGTTTTTTAAACATATATATGTATACTGAAAGATTTTATTTATTTGACAGAGCATGAGCAAGGGGGAGGAGCAAGGGAAGAGGGAGAAGCAGGCTCCCCGCTGAGCAGGGAGCCCGATGCTGGACTTGATCCCAGGACCCTGGGATCATGACCTGAGCCAAAGGGAGACGCTTAACTGAGCCACCCAGGCATCCCTTGCCTGTCTTTTTGAATATAACCGTCCAAGTAGGTGTGAAGTGGTATTTCATTGACATCACAGTTGACTCTTGAGATTTTTTTTTTTTATTTGAGAGAGAGAGCGCACACAAGCAGAGGGAGCAGCAGGCAGAGAGAGAAGCAGGCTCCCGCTGAGCAGAGAGCCTGATGTGGGGCTCTATCCCAGGACTCTGAGATCATGACCTGAGCTGAAGGTAGATGCTTAACTCACTGAGCTACCCAACGTCCCTGACTCTTGAGTTTTTATCAGGAGATCTATTTAGGTTAGCTGTGGCTGAAGATTTTAATTATTTAACCTCTTTGAAGACTCTGGAAATAGAAATAAAAATCAAACCTATTAAAAACTCACGTTGTGTCTGTTCAACTTCTAATGGTCAGTTCTTTTTGTCTGTACTGTTAAACTACTTTAAGCTACTATCATCTATTATCTGGAATATGGGGCTAGCTCTCCCAATAGGGCTTTCTGTTTTGTTTCTTGTTTTTGTCCAATGTATTCCTCACACAGTTGCTAAAGAGAATTCTTAAAAATGCAGAGTTTTGTTAGCCATTTCCATTAAAAAAAAAAAATACATATGCTGGGACGCCTGGGTGGCTTAGTGGGTTAAGCCTCTGCCTTCTGCTCAGGTCATGATCTCAGGGTCCTGGGATCGAGCCCCACATCAGGCTTTCTGCTCAGCGGGGAGCCTGCTTCCTCCTCTCCCTCTGCCTACTTGTGATCTCTTTCTCTCTGTCAAATAAATAAATAAAATCTTAAAAAAATAATAATAATAAAAAATACATTTGCTTCTCATTGAACTTAGGAGAAAATCCTCACTCTTTTCCATAATCTGCAGGACTCTGATGATCTCAACTCTCTGGTTGTCCGAATTCATTTCAGGATGTTCTCTTTCTTGGTGAGCCTCAAGCACTTTGGCCTTATTTCCTTAAACCTGCTAGGTTCTCTGCAGCTAGAGAGCCTTCAAACGTGGCTATTTTCTCTGCCCAGAGTATTGTTAGGTCCACACCTCTGGCTAACTGCTGCTTATTCTTTAGTATTTAGGTTAAATAACACTTTCTTAGAGAAACCTTTCACAAATTCTCTACCTCCATTTCATTCTATTTCATCTTTCCCATTCTTGTATTTAAGCATACCATTTATATTTCATCACAATACACACTGTAACTTGTAATTATATATATATATATATTTAAAAATCTTATTTATTTATTTGACAGAGATCACAAATAGGCAGAGAAGCAGACAGAGAGAGAAGGGGGGGAAGTGGGCTTCCCGCTCAGCAGGGAACTCATTGCGGGGCTCCATTCCAGAACCCTGAGATCATGACCTGAGCCAAAGGCAAACGCTTAACGATCTGAGCCACCCAGACGCCCTGTAATTACTTATTTGTATGATTAGATGTTAGTAATTATTTTTACTTGTAGACTGTGTTCTGTGGTGGAACAAATCTTGCCTTTTGTCACCCCATCCTCAGATTCTAGCCCCGTCTTTTTGATTTGTGGTAGGCATATAACACATAGTTGTTGAATGAATTTATCAGCAGCCAGTATAGTGTTCTAGATCTAAATTGTCTCAGGTAGTTTCCATAAAAAGATTTTCATATAGGAAGAGAATATTGGGGTATGCTGTCTTGATATTCAGGGAAAATTAGTTAACATATTTGTTTAATCTGTGATAAAATAAGTATTTTTATTATTAGAAGAATGATAGTTCATACTTATTGGGCCTGTACAATGTAAGAGGCAACTTTCTAAGCTCTTTTGCATATATCGTCTCATTCATTCCTGGAGAAGCCTTATAGAGTAGGTATTAGTAGTATCTGTTTTACAGATGAGGAAATTGAGGTTCCGTTGAATTTATGTGAGCGATACACTGGGACTCTTATTGGAGTATTTAATATACTACTCTTCATGGGGCTGGATTTTCCTTTCATTGGTTTATTGTCAAAAGTGTGATTTGGCAGTTTGAGTGGTTATTTGTCTTTAATACATTTAAAGGACACTGTTTTCATAGATAATCAAAATTGTGGAAAAAGAGACCCTGTGATAGGTGGTAGTGATCCATTGTAATTGTGGAATTGACTCATAAATAGCTTCAAATGAAATATCTATGCGCACAATTACATTCATTTTCCTCTGAGAGTCCTTTATTTGAGGCAATGGAGAGGTTAATTTACTTTATTCCTTAAGAAGCAAAATTTTTTTTTTTTTTTTAAGATAGAGGATTAGAAATCACATACCATTGACCCTTGAATAATATAGGCTTAAACTGCATGGGTCTACTTATATGTGGGTTTTTAAAAAAAAATACAGAGTACCAGTACTGTAAATGTATATTCTCTTATTTATGATTTTTTAGTAACAGTTTCTTTAGCCTACTTCATTGTAAGAATACAGTATATAACATACAAAATATGTGTTAATCAACTATTTTTGTTATTGGTAAGGCTTCTGGTCCATAGTAGACAATCAGTAATTAAGTTTTTGAGGATTTTTATGGATCCTCAGTTACATAGATTTTTGACTACATGGGGGTGGGGTGGGGGAGATTATACATGGATTTTTGACTACACAGGAAGGGGGGTGGGGGGATCAGTGCCCCATCCCTTGGTTGTTCAAGGGTTAACTGTACTTTAAAATTAAAATCTCTGGGATAAGAGTCTGTTTTACTTTATGAAAAAGATTCTGGGGCACACTTAAAATTTGACAACTAGTGATTATAGCCTTCTCTTTTTTATGATATATATGTATAGGTTCTAGACTGATGGAACTTCAGCAGGGTAAACCTGGGTCCAGAGTAGCTGTCCTTATCTGTAAATGGAGTATCGGATAGTATGTACTTTGTCTCGTAGTATGGTAGTGAGAACAATACCTGTAAAGCAGTGAGAACAATGCCTGGTACATTGTAAGTACTTAAAATGTTGGATATGACACATCATTGGAGGCCTGTATTTTTGTCAGATAGAAAAGATTTGCTTAAATTTCACCTTAGAAAGGCAGACTCTTCTATCCAAAGGACAAGGCATAATCTATTGGATATTGTTCTTATTAGACTTTGTAATCATCTTAAAAAAAAGACTGACTTTGTTATGATCTGTTTTTGCAAACCTAACTATAATGCCTATCCCCAACATTTAAAATAGTTTGGAGTGTTGTTATTTGCTATAAATAAGGAAAGGAATGAGTGAATGATTGAATCTAAGTTTTAGCCCTGGTCCACTGCTAACCAGCTGTGTGATTTTGGCCAATTTTCTTTATTTTTTTGGGCCTCATTTTCTTTTCTTTTCTTTTTTTTTTTTAAGATTTTATTTATTTATTTGAGAGAGAGAGAGAGTGAGAGAGAGCATGAGACGGGAAAAGGTCAGAGGGAGAAGCAGGCTCCCCGTGGAGCTGGGAGCCCGATGTGGGACTCGATCCCGGGACTCTGGGATCATGACCTGAGCCCAAGGCAGTCGTTTAACCAACTGAGCCACCCAGGTGCCCTGGGCCTCATTTTCTTAATATTGAATTGAAGTTGTTGGAATTAGGTGATATCTAAGGTTTTCTAAACCTCCACATTTCTGTGGTCCCCCCACTACAGTTTTGTTAAAGGATAAAAGATGAATGAGAGTAATAATTAGTTTTTCATGAATTGGTCTAATTAGGAATCTTTGCTTAAGTAACTCTATTTAATAGCTACTTTTATCACTTTTACCAAATTTGTTTTTACCTAGTGAAGCTGTTTCTGTGCTTCAATATATAATCTCAAAGGAAGCAGTTTGGTAAAAGGGGGAAAAGAAAGCAGAGTTTTAGGTTCAGAGAGACCTCAGTTTGAATCTCTGATCTCTTCTACATCATTGTTTCCCAACATTTTTGACTTAAAAAAAAAACAAAAAAAAAACCTTGTTGAAGTATGATACACAGGAAGAAAAGTACATATTTCGTAAATGAATAGTGCCATAAATTTGTGTAAACTGGACACCACCTGTATAACCAGTACCCATAGAAATCCTCTTAATGCCTTCCCTCCTCCCATAGTGATGCCTATCCCCTTCCCAGAGGTAACCATTCTGACTTCTAATGGTATAGATTAGTTTTCCTTTTTTTGTACTTTATGTCATCGGAACCATTCAGTATATACTTCTTTAAAAAATTTTTAAAAAAATTTTATTAACATATATTCTTTTCTTCAGGAGTACAGGTCTGTGAATCATCAGTCTTACACAATTCATAGTACTCACCATAGCACATACCCTCCCCAATGTCCGTAACCAGAGACCCTATCCCTCTCCTCCCACCCCCTCAGCAACCCTCTGTTTGTTTCCTGAGATTAAGGGTCTCTTATGGTTTGTCTCCCTTCCCGGTCCTGTTTTGTTTCATTTTTCTTATATCTGGCTTCTTTCACGCAGTATCATGTTTGTGAAATTCATTTGTACTTCGTGTAGCTGTAGTTCATTTTAACTTTCTTTGTGTGAGTGACTGTAACATATGTACTCTATTAATTAAGGCCCGTGGGTTGTTTCAAGTTTTGGGCTATTATAAAAAGTATTTCTATGAATATTCTAGTGCTTGCCTTCTGGGGAAGGTATAGAAGCAAGAAATTCCACCTAGGAGTGGAGTTGCTAGTTCAGGGGTGACCCTTTTCCTCCTTTAAACATCAAAAACATTTAACAGACTGTCACATGATGGTCATATTTTTAATATTAGTTTGAAAAAAATGCATGATGGAAATTGACCAGGAATTTAGTTAATCTATGTAAGATACTGTTGTTAGGCTGGGAATCAAGGTACCACTCAGAGCAGTATAACTTCCCTTAGATTGCATTTCTTTATTTACCATGCTTGATCTGGATTTCCATATCATAAAATTGGGATAAAAATACTCATCTCAGAAGGTTGTTGAGGATTTGATCAATTTGTAAAAACACTTAAGCACAGTGTCTCACATGTAGTTAGTGCACAGTAAATAAGAAATCCGTTACCCCTTCCTTTCTTGGTAATAGTACTCAAGTAGTTGCAATAAATCCTAGTAATCACATCCTGAATTTATTCTTATATTTCAGCCACCCTTGACTTCAACCAGTTTTTTCACAAAGGTGTTTTCTAAATCTGTCATCTTAGTACTGACCTCTTTATTGGAGCTTTAACTGCTTTAAATTGAACTAATTTAGCCTGCTTCCTCCCCCATAAGCTTTTCTTTCTGATGCTGGTTTCTATTAAATAGTCCCAGCTTTCTTCCAGGTTTTCAGATCTGGTTCCTAGAATCAGAGTGGAGGGAATACCGAGTCATTTAGTTTAGTAAAGATTCATGCATGTACTTATTCTTTCTGCAGATGTTTTTAGGTGTTTTTTTAAAAAAAGATTTTATTTATTTATTTTTAGAGAGGGAGAGAGAGTACAAGTGGGGGTGGGGCAGGGAACAGCATACTCCATACTCTGTGAGGAGCCCAAAGTGGGGCTTGGTCTCATAACCCCGAGATCATGACCTGAGCTGAAACCAAGAGTTGGGTGGCTTAACCAATGGAGCCACCCAGGACGCCGATGTTTTTTTAAGTATGTCTTGGCGCTCTGGGAATACAAAGATAAAACATAGTTTCTGCCCTCAAGCAGCTAACAGTCCAGTTGGAGGAACAGACAAGGAAATCAGTACATTTGTAGTAAGGGCTGTGCGATTGTGCAGGGTGCTATAGGATTAACTATACTTTTAGCTGGGGGTCTAAGGAGGCAAAACTTGAGTTTCAGAGTTAATTAGGAGAAAAGAGTAAGGGCATTCTTGGCAGAGGGAACAGCAGATGTGAAGACACAGAAGTAAGAAATAGTGTGATGCTTTTAGAGAATAGTACCAATAGTAGCTAGCATGTATTGAATATACATTGGTATGTACTGGTATCTAAGCCTGGAAAGTGTTTAGCATAGCTAGAATGAAGGATCAAGAGTGCAAGGTAGCAGAGGGTTTGGTAGCAAGTAAATCTAGACAATTGAGGCCTAAAATCCACATTTCTAGACTCCTGGTGCAGTATTTTTTATCATCAGAATTCTTTTTGAGGGCGCCTGGGTGGCTCGGTGGTTGGGCGACTGCCTTCGGCTCGGGTCATGGTCCTAGAGTTCTGGGATCGAGTCCCATATCAGGCTCCCAGCTCCATGGGGAGTCTGCTTCTCCCTCTGACCTTCTCCCATCTCATGTTCTCTCTCTCTCTCTCTCTCAAATAAATAAATAAATTCTTTAAAAAAAAAAAAAAAGCTTTTTGAAATGTATAATGTGGTATGTTGTTGAAATGAATAGGCCATTTCTTCCAGGTCTCTGACTCCAAAACCTGGACTCTATTAACTATATTTGCTAAAATATATAGTTAAGTGTTTTGTAAGCTTCCTTAGACAAAACCACAAAAGAGGCATTTTAAACCAGGTTGCCCTGATCTTTAGTTTTATGGGTTTTCTTCTCATCTTTGAGTTTTCAAGGTATTTAGTCAAAAAGAGCAGCCTTTATGGTTGTCCTACTTTTCTTCTGCTCCAGATGCTTCTTAATAAATGGGGGGGGGGGGGGATTAGGAGCCAACTTTTACTCATTTCACGTAGGAATTATTTTTTGAGAAGTTTTACTTTAACCAAACTCCTAAGAATGTCATTGTATATTAATTTATCCTAAGAAAGCTAACTTGTAAATAGGCTGTTGTCTGCCGATCCCTACATTTTCGTTTCTGGAGGAAGTGTATTTAGGACATTCAGTTAAGATTAGAGAGGGTTGCTATGTGACAATAAAAAAAATTGGGTGATTTTAAGATCTTTTCTGTTAAGCTTTGATAGTCTGTACCGGCTAAGAGTATATATTTTTAGGCAGCCCAAAATGAATGTTTTTTTATACATTAGTTATTGTTCTTATTTTACTGGACAATTCAAGAGATACATTCATCAGTGCCTTTTTTTTAGCTTTAATTTTTTGTAGACACCTTAATTTCCATTAACCCCTGTGTTTGTCTTTGTTAGCTGTATCAGCTTACTACCTTACTACACATTTTAGATTTCTAAATTAAGCTGGATTCAGCCTGTCAACTTTCCAAAAAGACCATTAAAGAACCTGTTGCTCAAACTGAGCCAGGTTTATTATGTGCTGTAGTAAGAGTGCATCCTAGTACTGTTTTACAAAGGAGAGGTCATGTATGGATATCTGTAGGGTTTAGGGGTCTGGGTTCTAGTGGTTTAAGTCAGGTCTTTGATTACAGCAGCCATGGGTTTCTTGGGTGGCTTAGTCAGCTGAGCGTCCAACTCTTGATTTGGCCTCAAGTAATCATCTCAGGGTCGTGAGATCGAGCCCTGCATGGGACTCTGTGCTCAGCGCAGAGTCTGAGATCTCCCTCCCTCCCTCCCATGCTCTCTAAAATAAATAAATAAAATCTTTTTAAAAATGAATAAAGGGGCGGCTGGGTGGCACAGTCGGTTAAGTGTCAGACTCTTGGTTTCGGCTTAGGTTGTGCTCTCAGTATGATGAGATCAAGCCCCACATTGGGCTCTATGCTTAGTGCAGTCTGCTTAGAGTGTCTCTCTTCCTGTCCCCCTGCCCCCCATACATGTGTGTGTGTGTGTGTGTGTGTGTGTGCGCGCACGCGGGCGTGCGCATGCACATACATGCTTTCTCAAATCTTAAAAAAAAAAGAATACAGCAGTCATACTGGCTTGCACACAGTTTGTGATTTGATAGTTTAGGATTGGTGGAGCAAGTCTTGATGAACAAGTGTTTGATAAGTGAGATTGCCTACTTGAACAATTGATTATACTAAGGGGCTGGCTGAGCAGTCTGTTGTATAGTTAAATGAATTTTTGAGAAGTTTATAAAGCGAATAATAAAATTATTTACTGGTTTGTATTCTTAACCTTCCTGGGCAGGAATTCCAGGAAATAGATGATAAAAATAGGGGCCTTAGATCTTAGTTCTCATAATTAAAGCAGTTCTCAGTGACATCTGTAAAGGCAGACAAATTTTAACCCAAGATGTACTGTCCTCTGCCCTGGGTATTTTACTATTTCCTTGACCTTTATTTTCTAACTGTGGAAGGTGTTAGGATTGTGGATCTTTGTGGCATTTTGTCTACCGGTCTACATTTACATTTGTAATTTATGTCTTGCTACTCTACTGAATGCATCCTTGGCTTCAGTTGAACTGAAAGGGTCTCTTGTCCTCAAAGTGGTACTTTTGCTTTTTCCTCTGTTGACTATTTTATCTTCTCAAAATTCTGTTTTTCATGCAATCTTTTCTGAACTCCACATCTTCCTGCCTTTAAACTAGTTATACTTTATTTCTCTCGTAGTCATTTATATGGCTAAGTTAGCCTTCATTAGGGAAGCCCATGGAAGACAGAGACTATAGTTTACTCCTCTATTTATGAATCTTTTCAGTAGGGACATCTGAGTGGCTCTCAGTTCGTTAAGCGTCTGCCTTCAGCTCAGGTCACGATCCCAAGGTCCTGGGATTGAGTTCCCCATTGGGCTCCTTGCTCAGTGGAGAGCCTGCTTCTTCTCCCTCTGCTTGCTGTTCCTCCTGCTTGTGTGCTCTCTCTCTGACAAATAAATATATTTTTTTAATAAAAGAATCTTTTTAGTAAACATATGTTAACTTAATTACTGTATTGAACTGAGTTGTGCTAAAACAAGTAAATGCCCAAGTGAATTCTTTTCATATTAGACTGATCTTAAATGTCTTTCATCTTTATCACTATGGTTCCCTGTCTTTCCAAAGGCAAAATATGTATTCTAGAGAATTATCATTTTAGGTTGCACTGTGGATAGATCATCAGAGTCGGATATCATTGTATTTTGAAATATAATAAGTTTAACTTAGTCTTTTCACAGATGGACTTCACTGAATGTAGGAGAAAAATATTTAAAGGTGTCTTTGTACTTCAGAGCATTGATCTTTAAGTTTCAATATAGTAATTTGTTTGTAGGAAGCCTTAGAGAATTGAATTTTATGCCTTTTTTTAAAAAAAAAAGGTTATTTATTTGTCAGAGTGAGAGAGAGAGCGAGCGAGCACAAAGCATGGGGAGCGGCAGGCAGAGGGAGAAACAGGCTCCCGACTGAGCAAGGAGCCCGATGTGGGACTCGATCCCAGGACCCTGGGATCACGACCAGAGCCGAAGGCAGACACTTAACTCCCTGGGTCCTTCAGGTGTCCTAGTTTTATGCCTTTTTTAAGGCAGCTTTAGTTTTAGTTGTTTAATCTTTCACAATGTCCTGTTTCTCTTCATAATTTATTTTGATGAGGGTTAGAATATGACAACAGAAACAGAACATAGCATGTATTTAACACTTGTATGTGATCATCTTAATGCAGATGTTATTTATTGTTGAAAGAGAGGTCTTTGGGTACTGTGGTTTAGTGCCTGCTAATGGGAAATTATTTCTGCTCATGACAATGTAGTTCTTTAGAGTTAATATTGGAAGAAAAAACTATTTTATATACTGTGCCCAGGATAGGTTTTCTAAGCCATTGTTTTGTGGCATAGCCATGAACTGGCACATGTACCCTAGAGAATGCATTTTTTTATTGTGTACTGTAGCAAGTTTTTGACTCTACCATTTTATTCCTACATGTTATCCTCTGTCTAACCCAGGGAGCTATATTTACTAGATCTCTTAATTAGCAACTCCATAATGCGTGAACACAGTGAATAGCTAAATATGGGCTAGTATTTTAGATGTTTATTTTTTGAGGACATGTTTGTGAGTCTTCTGTTTTAGGAGGGTGAGAATTGGAGACAATATTTGATAAATTTTTTTTCAATATTTGATAAATTAACAGACCAAGAACACTTTGTACTTCAGAACAAAATATTCTTTTATAAATATTCAGAAAATTTCCTGACATATTGGGTGGATAGAAGTATTTATCTTTACTGGGATATGTATTGCTGACCACTGACCACATTCTGCCTCACAGCAGACACTGGACCACCAGAGATGGAATTATAGTTGACCCTTGAACACTGCAAGGGTTAAGGGTGTGTAGACTTTCTGAAAATCTGTATTTAACTTTTGACTTCCCCCAGAACTTAACTGCTGGTAGCTCTCTGTTGATTGGAAGCCTTACTGATAACATCAAAAGTTGATTAACATATATTTTATATGTTCTGTGTATTATGTACAGTATTATATACTATATAGTGTATAAGCTAGAGAAAAGAAATGTTACTAAGAAAACCATAAGGAAGAGAAAATACATTTATGGTACTGTACTGTAAAACATTCATGTATAAGTGGATCTGTGCTCTTCAAGCCCATATTGTTTAGTGTCACCTCTGTTACTGTTGGTATTTATTAACAAAAAACTGACTTAACTGGATATAGTTACATATTTTAGATATGTAATCCACAGTGCAATCCTTGCTTATGTACAGGCTTGCGTTGTGTTAAAATGTGATTAATTTTTTTAGAAGCACTATTTTGGGTAGAAAGGGCAATTGTAAAAGATGAGAAGAGAAAATGTGGACAAGCAGCTTTAATGCTTTGCAAGTTTCCAGTATGCATGAGTTTCTGTTATCTTTGGTTAGTTAAATGATACCAGGCTCTCAACAATACGGTTCAAATTTCACTTACTGTGGTATGTTTACTGTGTGTAATTGAATAAAGCACAAACTTTTGTGCTAGCTCTTCAGTCGACGGTCTGCATATCTATTGTGCAAATTGTAGATATGCGTCATGATTAGTGACCATCTTGTCACTTCTTCCAAAGTCTATCGTGACTGATTGGTTATTGTATATCTGTCATTCATTTAATGCATAAGACAATGAAGTATATGGTTGTGTGGTTTCCCAGTGATAAACCCATGTGACTTTTTTATAAAAATGGATAATCAGAAGGGGGATTTGGCTAACAGATAAAAATAAAAGCAAAGAAATGAAACTGATAATGCTGCATTTGCAAATCAGATCAAACATAAATGGCTATAGAAGAAATACCTGGTTGGGACTGGGAATGTTGACCCTGCCACCACTTAAGAGATTCTGGATGTGCAGCCAGGGGAACATAGTGTAGGCAAACTGGTCAACATAAAGGAATAAAGCTTGTGATAAATAGATTGTGATAAATAAAGTTTGTGATAAAAAGGATGAAGATGTCCAGAGAAGTGATGCGGGCAAAAAAATCACATTAAAGGAAATCTTACAGATATTTCATGAGATGACAGCACAAAGGATAAAATGTTGAAAGCTGATCCAAACTTAGAGTATGGACAGTTTCCCAAGGCCCAGAAAAGATGCTCACTTTATATCATAAATTATACAATAAGAAGGCAAGCACTGGGGCACCTGGCTGGCTCAGTTGGTAAAGCAGGCGACTCTTGATCTCTCAGGGTCATGAGTTCAAGCCCCACACTGGGTGTGGAGCCTCCTTAAAAAAAAAAAAAAGTACTGCTCAAATTACTCCTGGTAAGTTTCTTACAAATAAATACTTCATTCTCAGTGTTTCTTTTTTTAAAATACAGCATACTAAATACTAGTTTTAGTATTTTTAAAATTTTCTTATACATTTATAACTGACAGAGTTTTTAATATTTTAACAAATTTTAGAGGTCACGAAATAGCCGTTTTCCTCATTGGTTATTAAGATGGCTTTATAGGATTTTGGCTTGCATCGTCATTTTTACTATCCTGCACTACTAGAAAGCAAGGTCTGCCTGTATGTGTTGTGGCCTTTTGGTCAAATGTCTATTACCCCCCAAATTAGGCCCTTCTATAATTAGAAAACAATGAGAGTGGAAAGAATATAGCATGAACTTTGGAACTTGTATGGACCCGAGTTCAACTTCTGACTGGTATTTTCTAGGTGTGTGACCCTGAGCAAATCATTTAACCTCAGGTTTCTCATCTGTCAAATGATAGATGCTCATTGAGTACTTTCTAAATTTTTTGAATGAATGGTTACCATTTAGCCTTGGCACTAGTAACCGCTTATTAGTAAGAAGTGTGAACTAAGTATCTGATAAAATATTTTTTTTTTTCTGATGTGAACACATAATACTGTAGTAGGTGTATAGATCCTCACACATCATATCTTTAGATCAGAGTTTCTCAAAGATCGTTGACATGTTAACCAGATAGTTCTTTGTTTTGTTGGAGAACTGTCTTTTGCACTGTAGGATGTGTAACAGCATCCTGCCCCCTACCTGAGTAAGTTTGTTAACACAAACGTTAATCATGTTCAGCTTGGCCCAACCTCATTGTTTAAATGCTCAGCTTTGCCTACATGATAAAACCCAAAGCCCCTTAGTATGAAAAGCCTTTAACACTTCTATTCCTCTCTCCTGTTTTTGTTTTTGAAAGCATTTTATTGAGGATTTACACAAATAATGTTTTATTGAGGGATAATTTAAACACAGTAAAATACCCAAATCTTAAATATATAGCATCATGACACTACCTATATATGATCATCACAGATCAAGATTCAGATTATCTTCATCATTTCAGAAACTTCTCTTATGCCTTTTTCAAGTCAGTAACCTCTCCCTACCTTGCTTTTATGTTCCCAGAGAGAACCATAATTCTGACCTGCACCATAAAAGATTGTTTTGCTTGTTGCTGGACTTACAATGAATGGAATCATACAATATATACTCTCTTTATGATTGGTGTGTTTACTACTTACCCATACTCTTTTGTATGTTGGTGGTTCTTTTAAATCACTGAGTAATCTGTTGTATTCTGTTACATAAATATACCACACTTGTTTATCCATTTTCTTATTGATAGAAAATTGGATTATTTCTGGTTTTTTTACTATTCTGAAGAATGCTGCCGTGGACCCCTTTGTCTTTTAAAAATTTATTTTTATTGTGGTAAAATATATAGTATAAAGTTTGCCATTCTAGCCATTTTTCAGTGTACAACTTAGTGGCACTAATTACATTCAAAATGTTGTACAGCTATCACCACTATTTCCAAAAATTTTCAGCATCCCATACAGAGATTCTGTACCTGTTGAAATAGAATTTACCATTCCCTCCTTCCAGTCCAGTCCCTGGTCCCCACTCTCTACTTTTAGTGTCTGCGAATTCGCCTATTCCAGATTTTTCACATAAATGGAATTGTCTGATATTTGCCCTTTTGTGTGTGGCATAATGTTCTCAATGTTTATCCATGTGGTAGCACATATCAGAACTTGATTCATTTTTATGACTGGGTGCGATATTCTGTGTATGTCACATTTTATGTATTTATTTGTTGCTGGGCATTTGGATTGTGTCTGAACTTAACCATTCCTTAAAAAAAAGATTTTATTTATTTATTTATTTGCCAGAGAGAGAGAGAGAGAGCGAGAAAGAGAGCGCATGCGGACCCACGTATGCGAGTGTGCTGATGTGGGGCTTGATTTCAGGACCCTGGGATCATGACCTTAGCCAAGGCAGATGCTTAACTAACTGAGTCACCCAGACGCCCTTGTACTTAACCTTTTTTAGTCTCACATCACATTGACTTGTTGCTGCAGCAGCCATGATAAACTATGTATTCTTTGTGTCCTGCTTTTTCTTTCCTCTATGTTTTTGGATACACACTGTTGCCTTTACCTGTTATGTCTTTCCCCTGTCGTGCCTGACTCATGAATCTCTTACCCATTTTTCAGCTCTTGGTTCAGATGTTACCTTTCTAGGAAACTTCCCAACAGTGCCAAAGATAACTGTTTTCTCTTTTCTATTTGCATCAGAACTTTCTCATCCAGTTCACTAACACCTTGTTGTATTTACTTAGATGCATATCTTCTCCCCTACCTAGGTTGTGATACTAACTTTAATGTTCTCAGTACCTATCCTATCATTATAATAATAAAGACCATCATTTATTTATTGCCTTCTGAGTCCTGGGTCCTATGATAATTTATTTTTATTTATTATCTTTCTTTTTTTTTTTTTTAAAGATTTGGTTTATTTATTTGAGAGAGAGAGAGAGATTGAGAGAGCGCATGAGAGGAGAGAAGGTCAGAGAAGCAGACTCCCCAGGGAGCTGGGAGCCCGATGTGGGACTCGATCCCAGGACTCCGGGATCATGACCTGAGCCAAAGGCAGTTACCCAACCAACCGAGCCACCCAGGCGCCCTTTATTTATTATCTTTCTTAAAACAGATCTGCTTTGTAGTTATGGTATTATTAAATGGTATTAATGGTATTATTAAAATCATTTCACAGATAAGGAAACTGATGCTTAGGTTAAATGTAGTCTTGTCAGAGATGACAGAATTTATTAGTAGTCACAGTTTTTGTTTTTTTTTTTTTAAAGATTTTATTTATTTATTTGATAGAGGGAGAGAGATCACAAGTAGGCAGAGAGGCAGGCAGAGCGAAAGGGGGTAGCAGGCTCCCTGTTGAGCAGAGAGCCTGGTGCGGGGCTCTATCCCAGGACCCTGGGATCATGACTTGAGCCGAAGGCAGACTGCGGCTTTAACCCACTGAGCCACTCAGGCGCCCCAGTAGGCACGGTTTATCAGACTTCAAACTCTTAATCCATTATGCAAGCCACCTTTTCCTAAAAAATGTTTTGACTAAATGAATAAACAATGTTTTTGGCAACTAGTTGGTGTTTGAGTCAGACCATACATCCTACATACTGAATATACTTTTCTTTCGATAAACACGTATTAGCTCCCAACAGCAATGTCATTGTTCCTCTTCTGTCCTCATGATTGGAAAGTTGAACCATTCATCTCTCTTTTCTGTAGAAAGTACGAGTACCCATGGAGAGAGACACCCTATTCTCATTTTTCTTATCTAAGTCATTAAGTGTGTGAAATGCCCTTTCTTTTGCCATGGAGTCTGGCTTACCTTTTCCTATCAGTAGTCTTCTATGGATCCAAATGTGTTATTAGCCTGATATTCAAAACTACTGACTGTAAGTAATCCCATTGACATTTCAGACCATTCCTGCAACTTAATTGGGTTTTACTTATGTTGGTATAGGAAATATTTAACTAGTCCTACTTTATATGCTTATTTATTTATAGTTTTATGAGAAACTGCTGGCATAATGTATTTATAAGAAAATCAAGACTAAATCCTTGTTTTTGTTACTCTTTGTGAAGATCAAATACATGTTGAACATGCATAAATATTTAAACTATTTTACATTTTATATATAAATTTATATTTTATACTTTAAACTCAGTCTGCTAATCCTTTTAAACTATTGTTTATGTTTAATTAGGCACTTTTTAAATTCTTTGTTGAAAAAATTTTAAAGCATTAATTAATTGAGCTATAGTGAAGTATATAACATATTACACAGAGCTGTTCTGGGGGCCATGGGGAAGACGACCACATAGACACTTAAAATCTCACTTAGGAAATGATACACCAAAAAAGTAAAATTATGTTAAACACAAAATAAAACAGTATAAGTCAGTAAAACAAGAGCTGTAAATCAGATATTATATTCATTGTCAAATGAGGGCTACGGACTTTAATTGCTAGAAGAGTTCAGAAGAGGAGGTAGTTGCTGTGGGTTAGGTAGGGCTTAAACATTCTCTGGTGAAAACTGCTTCTTGATTGAGAGAGGATTGAAAAACAGTGGTTTTTAGCCCTCCGTAGGGCCACAGTACATACAGATGCACAGTATATTGTGTTAATAAAATTGCCTAGAGATGGAAGAAGTAGTCTAAAAATGCTTGGTGGGGGAGAGGAAGGTGACTATCATGAAAGAACGGTTAAGAAACTGGACACTGAGAGACAGGTAAGTTTTAGGGAAATAGGAACAGAAGGTGTTTTTGTTTTTTAAACATTTTTAAAGTTTAAAATTAAAATTCAATTAATTAACATGTAATGTATTGGTTTCAGAGATACAGGCCTGTGATCAATCAGTCTTATATAATACCCAGTGCTCATTACATCACATGCCCTCCTTTAATGTCCATCACTCAGTTACCCCATCCCTCTACCTCCCTCCCCTCCAGCAACCCTCAGTTTGTTTCCTATGATTGAGTCTCTTATGATTTGTCTCCCTCTCTGGTTTAGTCTTGTTTTATTTTTACGGAGGGTGGGTTTTTTGGGTTTTTTTTAAGATTTTATTCATTTATTTGAGAGAGGGAGAGAACATGAGTGGGGGTGAGGGGCAGAAGGAGAAAGAGAAGCAGACTTCCTGCTAAGGAGAGAGCCCTATGTGGGGCTCCATCCCAGGATCCTGAGGCCATGACCTGAGCTTAAGGCAGACATTTAACCAACTGAGTCACCCAGGTGTTACAGAGGGTGTTTTATAAGTAAGAAGAGTAGAGAAGCAGAGTCAAAATAGATTTCTTGGAGAACATGATTTTTTAACAGTTGAGATTGGGTATGTTACATGTTTTAAGTGCTGCTTAATACTAAGCCCCTAGTTATCTTGAAAAGTAAAGAGTAGGAAAATGAAATCTTGGGATTTCTTTTTAAACATGTTCAAATTCAAGTGTGGTAGATTATTTATTGTGCCTATATGTTCATCCTTACCAGTTTTCTGACTAGAGGTAGAAAATCCTTCATTCTTCATGTAGTCATGTTAGCCAGTAGTTTATCTAGCAGACTCTTAGATGTGGAATTCCAGTTCTCTTGTGCTGTCATCTTCACTGAGTGGCAGAATCTCAGAATTTTAGAGAATAGGGAAGACTGTAGAGATTGTTTAGTTTTAAATTTCTCTTAGATAGAAATGAGAAAATTGAGGCTCAGGTTGATAGACCGGTTCATCGATATTAGTGGCAAAACCACACTCAACTACTTAGGTTCCCTGACTTCTGGTCCATTGCCCTTCTCAGTGTATCATTTTGTCTATACTAGTGTGAAGCTTCATCTGGAAACAAATGTTAATTTTAGTGATTCATCCCTTTAAGGTCTAACCGATTGTCATTTCTTCATTTCATCAAGAATGTGGAAAGATAGTACGTGTGGGAGTTTTTACTTATTTTCTTTACTAGTTTTAACCTTGGGCAACTTATTTTAACCTCTTTGCCTGATGTTCTTCATATGTTAAATGGGGCTAAGAATACTTATCTAATAATAAGTGACTGTCAGGATTAAGTTAGATGGCCTATATAAAAAGCCCTTTCTTTTATGCTTGGCCTATCTTAAGAATTGAGTAAATGTTTTTTTTTTCTTTTGTTTTTTGTCCCACCCCCCTTTTTTTTACCCTAGAGCACTTACCATATTGTATTACAAATATTTCTTTTATATGTACCAGGTGGGGTTC
>CM052807.1:29978293-30004458 GCA_028533885.1 Nasua narica | reverse complement strand
CTCCCCATGGAGCTGGGAGCCCGATGTGGGACTCGATCCCGGGACTCCGGGATCATGGCCTGATCCCGGAGCATTTTAAGGCAGTCGCTCAACCAACTGCGCCACCCAGGGGCCCCCCCTTTTTTTTTTTTTAAGATTTTATTTATTTATTAGAGAGAGAGAGACTGAGAATGAGAGGGGAGAAGGTCAGAGGGAGAAGCAGACTTCCCGCCGAGCCGGGAGTCCGATATGGGACTCGATCCCGGGACTCCGGGAACATGACCTGAGCCGAAGGCAGTCGCTTAACCAACTGAGCCACCCAGGCGCCCACTATTGTTCCTTTTTAAACTCATAACTCTACAATAAACTGTCAATACTTCGTATATTGTTATTTATTCGAAGCCTTGCTTTGACCTTAAGAGAGAATTATTTCATTATAATTCGTTAAGGTTAGTGTATTGATTGTTTCATTTGGCTCCTGGTCTCTGTCCCTGACTTTCTATGATTGCCTTACAGATCTCTGAGGAACATGAGTGCAATGATGAAGCTTCTCAGGAAGATGAGGGGTTTATGGGCATGTCCCCTCTTTTACAAGCCCATCATGCTATGGAAAGAATGGAAGAATTTGTTTGTAAGGTAAGATTTCTTACCATTTCTATGCTATATATTTAACCTTTCCTGAACAGAAACCTTTAAGGAGATTTACAATACCTTAGCCTTTGGTTTGCTTTGGACAAAATCTGTGGCAAAATGGAGACAGAAACAGTTTCATGACTTTAGCCCTGTTTAAGATAAAATACATTTGTTTGCCTGCAGTAGCCATGATAAAGTTGTGATAAAACTGGAATATTCATTCAGGAAACAGGTGTTTCCTGATGTAAGTTAACAGAGTAGATGTTTTAAAAGTTGATAGTTTAGATAAGACAGAATCAAAGTTGGGAGTGGTTGATGCCTAGAGATACTAAAATATCATCTCCAAGTCCCTTGAATCTCTTCCGCCACTTGATTGAGATGGCAAATGTGCTAATACTTCTAAGGATTCTGTGGGTAATCAAATTAATCTTTAGATATAGATTTCCCAGTTTTCATGCACATAAAGTATTTCTAATTCAGCTGGCATGTTTTCTGTCTCTAAGGTTTTTTTTTTTTTTTTTTTTCCTAATGCATTATCTGATTCTTTAGGACATATTGTGGGGTTGTTTTTTTTTTTTTTTCCCTTCAAAAATGGTAACTGGAATTGGGGTTGTTTTCTTAGAAGAGTCAGAGACACTGGTAAATTTATAACTACTTGATAATCTGATTGATAGGGACCCTGTCAGGAATTATCCAAAATCATAAGTCAGTCTGTTTGTGTTAGTATGTGTAAATAAATTTATTCGTTAAACATTTCTGGTGAGCTCTTGATTATTTAGAGAGAAATTTTTGTGACTCTCAGCTTTTTTTTTAAATAGGTTTCATGGAACCAAGACTTTCTATGCCTATGGTCTTAGATCCTGAAAACTAAGTTAGGTTTTCCTACATTCACGGTGGTAGAAATAATTGGGGACCAGTTGACTATAGAATACTGTACTTTGGACCAGAGGATGAGAAAACATTGTAATCTGAGTATAGACATACCTTCTAAGAGAAAGGGGATGGGTAGATAGTGGTGGAGGAGGGATATAAACATTTATGGGTCTACTTAGAGCCCTGGAAATTTTCAGTGTTTGAAAATTGGTGAAGAAAAAGCAAAACTATAGATTCTTTCTAGTGATTTCTGTCTTGGAAGAATTAACACACAGGCATATAAAGGATATATTTTGTTTTTCATAAAGCAAGTTTGGTGTTAAATCTCTTGAAGTTGAATATTTAGTGTCTGGGCCGTTAGGGGTTTTTAATATTTATAGATCAATGGGGTACTGTAGCTAACTTGACTGCCTTTATATCCTCCTTTTTTTTTTTTAATATCCTCCTTTTCTGAACTAAGAATAAAGAATAAAGCAAATAAAACTTTGAATGTAACAGCTAATGGGAGAATAAATAGGACATTTATTTGCTCCGAACTGTGATTTACTGAAGAAAAATGAGTGGAGCACAAAAATTATTACCATTCCCTTATCATCCTCTAGCAGTATGTCTGTGAGAGTGGACTGGAGAGGCTTCCTGTGATGCGGCGTTCTCCAAGCTCGCTCCGCCTGCTGCGGTCATGCAACTGATTGTACTTGACAACTGACTGGCTCTAGTGACATACAAAATTTTTTTCTTGGGTTGAAAGCAAGTAAACAGAATGTAAAATGAAGTGTCCTGTGGCCTTGCTGGTGGTATACACTCCCTTTTGGAAAAGCTTTTCTTATAGGAATAGGGGAAATAAAATCATTTAGTCTTTATCGAGTGTCCAATTTGATCATGCTCTTTTTTCCCAGCCTTCAGTTAAAAAGAAACGTTTTGTGCATTAATGGTCTAATACAAATCCAGTGGCCCATTCCTCAGATGTTTGATTTATGCAGTGCCTTTGTCAGTCTTAGAAATAAATATGTATTTGGCCAAGCTGTGATCATGTTCTTTTTTCCTTTGGGGGTAAAAGAGGATGCCTGTTTGGGTTGATTCCAAGTGTTAGATTGAGGGTGCAGTGTCTTTTGAATATGACACTAACTTCAGTATAATTATGAGAGTATAGCTCCTTGGCTCAGTTTAGACTGCTAGAATGTTTAGAAACAATGGAGAAAAATCACTCTGACGTTATATGCAAATATAACTAGTAAGAAACTCAACATATTCTGACTGCAGAAAGGGAGCATCTTGGCTGTGTGGGGTAACACAATAGCACTTTTCATATGGTCACAGCAGAGCTGTTTGCAGATTGTGAACTGCCTTGAGGATGTAAGGATTGATTTCTTTTTTCCTCTCCCTCTTAGAGAATAAAATTCTCCCAAAGTAAAACAGAGTAGCATCTTATAAGTTAATGTTAACAATAGCTATCTTTTTTTAAGTCCAAACTAGAGAAAAGAAATTCAGTATCTTAGAGTATTCTCTTTCTCTCCAGAAAGTCTTTTGGAAGATCTCAAACAGCTACTTTTACAAGTGGTAAAACTGTTATTACCAGTAGACATTAAATATCTAGATTAGTTTTTTGGTATTAATTGTATTTTATTGTGTGTTACGAACAAGCATGGAATGACCAGATTATCATAACTACGGGCCTCAGGTTTTGAGTTAGAAGGTGAGAGAGGAAGTGGGGAGGCTAGAGGGAGTGAGTTTTAGTAACATTAAGAGGGCCACTTCTCTTAAATTGTTCTCACTTCCTTTGGAGTTACACAGAGGATCAGTTCTTTTACAAGCATGTTTCAATAAGGATTAAGGAGAGCAGAAAACAGGAAGATGTGAAACTGAAGGAATGGGCTCAGCAGCTGGCAGTCATTTTGCATCGCACAGTAGAAAGAGAGCCAAGATAGTATAGCCTAGCCACGTTGTTTGTGACAAGAACCCTTAGGGGTAGGAGTGGGGTCATTGTCTCAACCTGAATCGTATAGGTAGAGCGTCTATATACCTGGCATTTTCCCTTGTATCTTTCTGATTTGCAGAAACAAGTTAGTTTAGGGTTAAGTGATCCTTACCATGTGAGCTCTCTGGGCTGAGAGACATTAAAAGAAGCAGAGTGCAGAGGTTGACAGGTTTTTAAGGACAGGTACCAAATTCCTGATCTCTTTTCTGTTGGAGTCTGAGGGGGAGGGACGATGAAGAAAAGGGAGAAGAAGGGAGTGGTGATGATGAGTCTTTTGAAGGGCCCTTAAAGTTTGAGTTTCTTTGCCACCTCTCCAGCATGAGGAGGGTGGATTAGTCACTAACTCTTAGGTAATAGCCTCTGGGGAAGGTCAGGGTTACATACCACCTGTGGGGTGGATGCTGGGGCTTGCTGAATCATTTACATTGATCCTTATAAAGTAACCAAAGTATTGTCACCCCATTTTATAAATGAGGAAACTGAGGCTTGGTGATTTTCTGATTAAAGCTCCTTTAACTAGTTAATGGTAGAGATCCAAGATTTTGACTCCTATGCACTTTTTTTACTTCATCATATTTGTTGTGATAGGAAGACAAGGGGAAGGGAGAGAATTTAACAGAAGGCACACAAGTGATTCTATATACAGGTTTGGCCCTTGAATGACGCAGGGGTTAAAGGTACTGACCCCTTCGCATTTGAAAATCTGTGCATAACTTTTGACTCCTCCAGAGCTTAACTATTAATAGCCTACTGTTGATTGGGAGCTTTACCAATAGCATATTTTGTTTGTTACATGTATTATAAACTATATTCTTAAAATAAGCTAAGAGAAAAAAAATCTTAGTAACAACATAAGAGAAAATTCATTTATAGGACTGTACTGTAAAAAATCTGCATATAAGTTGACCCACACATTTCAAACCCATGTTCAAGGGTCAGCTGTAGTTCTTTTTCCACCAACAGACATATTAAGTATAAAAACAGTCATGTTTAATTAATATCACAGGGATTTTTCAGAGGTAAAGTCTGTTGTGGATGATGAAGGAAAGCAAGTCTGTACAGGTGGACCCTACCTTTAACCAGACTGAAACGAAGCTTGAAACCATTCTTTTAGGGCAACCAGTGTTGCTACATTGACAAAACCACAAAGATATTTGATACTCTTCTTCCAGGTATGGGAAGGTCGGTGGCGAGTAATTCCTCATGATGTACTACCAGACTGGCTCAAGGATAACGATTTCCTTTTACATGGACATCGGCCCCCAATGCCTTCTTTCCGGGCCTGTTTTAAGAGCATTTTCAGAATACACACAGAGACAGGCAACATCTGGACACATCTTTTAGGTATGTAATATCAGCAGTGCAAGGATTCACTTACTCTTTTTTTTTTTTCCTCCCCATGTATTTGAGGGTAAGGATAAAAAAAAATGCATTTTTTGTTTTCTGGATTTCTAATGATGCAGTTTCTTACTGGTTTATTCTGTGGTTATCCTGGTTTGTACTCTGACTTTATTACAGCTAAGTCATAATTTTCTCTACTAGATTTTCAGACTGTGTCCTTAAGCCAGGCCCAGGGAAAGGTGCTGTACAAAATGTGGTATAATGTCTTGATGAACACTGTGAGGAAGGTGCTTTTATTTAATAGAAGTAAGCTGATTTTTCAAAATCATTACTTAGAATATTCAAAATTAAATTTTAGTTTTACTGGAAGTAGAATGTGGTCTCTAATATTTTTTTCCATCCTCATTGCATATTAAAGAAAGAATACAGGGAGGGGCACCTGGGTGGCTCAGTTGGTTAATCGGCTGCCTTTCACTCAGGTCATGATCCCAGGGTCCTGGGAATGAGCCCCACGTTGGGCTCCCTGCTCAACAGGAAGCTTGCTTCTCCCTCTCCACTCCCTTGCTTGTGTTCCCTCTCTCACTCTCTCTCTCTCTCTCTGTCAAATAAAATCTTAAAAAAAAAAAAAAAAGAATACATTGGGGGAAGAATACTCTTTTCAAGCAAATAGTATTGGGGAAAATTGAGTAATTACATGTAAAAGAGTGCAGTTGGAGTCCCTCCTTACAAAGTTAATTCAAAATGGATCAAAGATACCTAAACTTAAGAACTAAAGCCATAAAATTATTAGGTAAAAACATAGATGTAAATCTTTGTGACCTTGGATTAGGTGATAATTTCTTATAATTAACACCTAAGTTTAGTACAGACAACCAAAGAAAAAATCGGTAAGTTGGACTTTCTCAAAATTAAAAACTTTTGTATGTCAAAGGACATTAACAAGAAAGTGGAAAGATAACCCACAGAATGGGAAAAATGTTTGCAAATCATCTATCTGATGAGTATCCAAGAACTTTGAGAATTGAACAATAAAAGCACAACCCAGTTTAAAAAATGGGTAAAGCATCTGAATAAACAATTCTCCAAAGATCTACAAATGGCCAATAAACACATGAAAAGATGCTCAAGTGTCAACTCTATTTCAATTTTAAAAAAGGGGGGGAAAAGGGATGCTCAACATCATTAGTCATTTTGGGAAATGCAAATCAAATACTTTGAAAAATGTAATGAGATACCACTTTCCACTTGCTAGAATGGCTATAATCAAGAAAATGGAAAATAACAAGTTTTGGCAAGGATGTAGAAAAATGACAACTCTCATACTTTGCTGGTAGGAATGTAAAATGGTACAGCCTTTATGGAAAGCAATTTTGACAGTTCCTCAGAAAGTTCAACAGAGGTATCAGTAGTTCTGCCCCTTAGTTATGTACTCAAGAGAATTGGAAACATGTTCATACAAAAACATGTAAATAATGAAATTAAATAATAGTGATGGTTTCCCAAACCTGTGAGTATACGAAATCTTTTCCAGTTTACCCCCATTCGACTTGCATTTTTTCCCACACATTTGATCTCTGTTGTGTCCCCAAATTCCTTCCTACCTGCAGTGTAGTGAGAGTGGAAGAGAGCGGCAAATCTAGTTCATTGTTGACTTCTAATTCGGATAAAAGTTTTATTAAACAGAACGGTTACTTTGCACATGTTTAACTTCTTAATTTCTGTGCCTTCCTTGTGTTAAGTGACTTTTTCATAAGCAGTAAGAACGTATATTTTACTATGAAGAAGAGCAGTTTATGTATTTATTTATTTTTAAGATTTTTATTTATTTGAGAGAGAGACGCAGCAAGAGAGGGACACAAGCAGGGGGAGTGGGAGAGGGAGAAGCAGACTTCCTGCTAAGCAGGGAGGGAGCCCAATGTGGGGCTCAGTCCCGGGACCCCAGGATCATGACCTGAGCCAAAGGCAGATGCTTACTGACTGAGCCACCCAGTTGCCTTAGAAGAGTAGTTTAAAAACTGATGATGAAATAGCATTAATAGACATTTTATTGTCCTTAACTCTTGAATCTATTGGGCCAGTGAGGACCAGAGAAGCATAATGTTCCTTGACCGCTACTGGTGGAGGAAAGCTGTATTTCCTCCCTCCTTCCCTCTCTCTCTCTCTCTCCCTCTCTCTCCCTCTCACGAGCGAGCAAGGAGGAGAGGGAGAAGCAGGCTCCCTGCCAATGTGGGACTCAGTCCCAGGACCCTGGGACCATGACCTGAGCTGAAAACAGACGCTTAACCAACTAAGCCACCCGAGCACCCCGAAAGCTGTATTTCTTTTTTTAAAAAGATTTTATTTATTTACTTGACAGAGAGAGATCACAAGTAGACAGAGAGGCAGGCAGAGAGAGAGGGGGAGCAGGCTCCCCGCTGAGCAGAGAGCCCGATGCGGGGCTTGATTCCAGGACCCTGAGATCATGACTTGAGCCGAAGGCAGAGGCCTTAACCCACTGAGCCACCCAGGCACCCTAAAAGCTGTATTTCTTGACAGAGTTTGGAGGTATTTGTATTCATTACAAAAGCAAACACAAAATGGGTCTTTGAAAGCTGGGCTCCAACATATGTGCCAAAAACTTTCTAAATAGATTTTATACTAGATCTAGAGGTAGAAGTGGACTAATTTAGCCTTCTAAGAAGTAGTAGCATTGTCTGGTTTCTTTCTGGATTATGCTCTTAGTTAAATAAAGTACTATTCCTATACAAAAATACTTGGTTTTTGAAGCTGAGGAGTGTATGGTACCAGCAGTATTTGAAGTAGACCAGAATTTTGGATAAGCTTTAGTTATTTGGGAAATCTTTCTCATGGAGCTTTTGATTCAGATATTGTGATCGTGAAGGACTGAGACCCTCATTAACACACAACATTGTTTCTTGATAAGGATCCTCTTTTTTTCTCTCGCTACTCTTTTTGTAGGTTGTGTATTCTTCCTGTGCCTGGGGATCTTTTATATGTTTCGCCCAAACATCTCCTTTGTGGCCCCTCTGCAAGAGAAGGTGGTCTTTGGATTATTCTTCTTGGGGGCCATTCTCTGCCTTTCTTTTTCATGGCTCTTCCACACGGTCTACTGCCACTCAGAAGGGGTCTCCCGGCTCTTCTCTAAGTAAGTATGGGAACGTCTACGTTGTAATCAAATATTAGAGTCAGTGGTTGGGAAAAACATCTAGCAGAATTGACAGAATTCTTGATACTCTCTGATGGGAACTTAAATTTTTTTTTTTTAAATTAAAGCAAGCATCCTTTTTTGCCTCTTGTCTGTTACTGCTAGCTCATGTCATAGGGGAGTAATTGGAACCTGTCTGTAGTGGGCCGTACTTTTTAATATCACATGAATTTTTTTTTCCTTTTTTAGACTGGATTACTCTGGTATTGCTCTTCTGATTATGGGAAGTTTTGTTCCATGGCTTTATTATTCTTTCTACTGTAATCCACAACCTTGCTTCATCTACTTGATTGTCATCTGTGTGCTCGGCATTGCGGCCATTATAGTTTCCCAGTGGGATATGTTTGCTACCCCTCAGTATCGAGGAGTAAGAGCAGGTAAGAGATGTGGGGGTTTTACATTGGACATTCATTAATTTACCAGTCATTTATTAAAGGTCTACTTGCCAAGTCCTATGCTGTGTACTTGTGATGCAAAGATAAATAAGTCATAGTTCCTGTTCTTCAGGGGCTTTTAATGTAGTAGTGTTCATTAGTTGTCTTAAAGGGCGTGGAGTTGAGGGTCATGGTGAACTTTATGAGTCAGTGTATATATTTTGTAATTCACTTGAGTTTATGCCTATATACTGTCCATAAGGCAGTGACTCTGTAACTTTTGTAAGAAAATGATTACTCTTTCTCAGCTTGGAGTGTACGTTTTTTTTAGTGATTGGTTCTTTTGTTGGCATCATTTTTTTGTTTTATTTTGTATTTTTATTCGAAAATGTGTACTGCTTAGGTAAATAAAACTTCATACTGATTGTATCCTACTAAAGTAAGTACCATACATCTCTTCTAATATAGGGATAAGGAGGCTTTTTATATTTAGCATAATGCCTGTCTCGATGGAGATTGTTTGGAAAGCCAAAAGCCTCTGGTTGAGCCTTCCTCTACAAGTAGGGAGTTCAGAGACATGTTTTGTTTCCCTCTGGACTGGGACTCCTTGTAGCCAAGGCCATGTCCTTCAGTGTTCTGTCCTCAGTGTCCAACCTGGTGCCTACTGAGAATGAACAAGTAGTAGTAAAAGGAGTATTTATCCTTTTGACCTTTAAAAAAACAAACAAACAAAAAACCCAGCCAAAACCTCAAAACTATTTTGTATTAAAATCCAAGCCTTGGTTCATCTGCAGTTTCCTAGAAGGTTAGAAGTTAGAATTTAACTTCTTGTTAATGACCGCTGTTCGTAACAGTTTACCCACTTCCCTTTTTAAGTAGAGAAGCAGTGGTCAGGGGTGGCTTTCAGCAGTACTTAACTGTTGCGGAGCTAAGCCTGTTTTAACACAGGAGATAAGAGTACAACTGAACATTCTGCTGTGATACACATCAGAAGAACCAAGCTCCTGAGCTTCTGACTTCCAGAATGGTAGGCAAGACCACTAGAGCCTCTGCTTAGCATGTAGAGGAAAATAACAAGTGAAACAGCATCTTGATGGTTTTAATTTAGTGAGGAGTAGAATCAGGGAAAGGTTTTTATTTAGTCCTGCTTGATTCCCATCTTTTGTGAGATGAGCGTTGCCATTTTCCTCTTCTCTTGTAGATGCCCATCATTTATCATGTGTATGTGCATGCATATATCGTTGCATACCAGCAACTTATTTGGTAGTGTCCAAAGCAAGTAATAGGCTTCTTGTCTTGTATTTTGAGAGTTAAAGGTCATTTTTAACTGTCAAAATGTAGGAGCAGTTATTGGCTCCTGGGTATGAGGTGGTATTTACCTCAGGTATATACACAGGTGGTAAATACCTGTGGTATTTCAATTGACACAGATTTGTGTATGTACTCATAAACTCACACATATATTACTCAACTTCTACATACTACTACTTAACACTCCATTTGTGACAGTCTGATTTTTATTTCATTGTAGTTCACTAAAAAAGAAAAAATGCTAATCCAGATTCACTTAGTTGATCTTAATCACCTAAGTCATACTCAGAAGTTTGAAAAACACTGCTATAGATGATTTTGAAGGCAGCAGGGCTGTGGTGGAGTGATTCTGATAGATTTCTGTACCAGATTGGTATTTTGGGGCCTGGGAGTTTTCAGGAGCAGTTGTGACCCCCCCCCCCCCAACCTCCCCAGTTGCCACCCCTCCCCTTCCATTCCACTTCAATGCCAGGAATCCCTGTTGCTTCAAAGGGGAGATAAAATAGGTGAAATTGCTCTACGTTGCCAAAACAAACTCCTAGAGCTGTCTATTCCTGAAACACTTAGCAACACATTTCTAAACTCTTCTTCAAGGACTGCTGACTTGTTAAGCTGAGCCTCTCTCAGCAGGAGGCTCCTTGCATTTGTAAATAAGTCTGTCTTTTAGAACAGAGCTGTGCTGTCTGTATCCCACAGTTTGAAGTACCTTCTTTTTCCTTTCAAACAAGAAGCATCATACTTGAAATACTCAGTTTATAGAATTACTAGTGCTATATTGTAATATTGGCTTCTTATTTCTCTTTTGCATTTTTACATTTTTCTATTCTTGCAATTGCCAGGAGTATTTTTGGGCCTTGGCTTGAGTGGAATCATTCCTACCTTGCACTATGTCATCTCGGAGGGATTCCTGAAGGCGGCCACCATAGGGCAGATCGGCTGGCTGATGCTGATGGCCAGCCTCTATATCACAGGCGCTGCCCTCTATGCTGCCCGCATCCCTGAACGCTTTTTTCCTGGCAAGTGTGATATCTGGGTAAGTGTGACCAGGGGCAGTTAGTATGTATACATACATATCTATTAGTATGTTACGGGCAGACCAGGAAGTGAAATAATTTAAAAAGTTTAGACTCAAAATTGAGAGACCTCTATTTTGGTTGTAACTCTTCCTCATTAGTTTTGTTTCTCTGGAGGACATACTTGGTGGCAGGCATGGTACTGAGTGCTTTAGCAGATTATCTCATTTAATACATTGGCCCTATAAAGTATGAAAACTATTATTAATGTTTTCAGTTTACAGATTAGGAAATGAGGCTTAGGGAGATTAGGTAACTTGTCCAACGTTAGGACAAGTTACTACTGGGTGATAGGAGTGGAATTTGAATCAGGCTAGTCTAATATCAGTCTGTGTTCCTGTACTACACTGAACTGGCAAGGAAGGCATTTAGTTAATTTTGATTTCCTCATTTAGAAAATGAGGGTGATGGACTAGATTGTTTACCAAAGTTCTTTTTTTTTTTTTAAGATTTTATTTATTTATTTGAGAGAGAGTAGAACGAGAGAGAGAGCAAGCATGAGCAGGGGTGAGGGGCAGAGGGAGAGGGAGAAGCAGACACTCTGCCGAGCAGAGAGCCAGATGTGGGGCTCGATCCCAGGACCCTGGGATCATGACCTGAGCCGAAGGCAGAGGCATTAACCCACTGAGCCACCCAGGCGCTCCTACCAAAGTCCTTTGTGATACTAAAATTTGCTGATTTGTAATGAGAGAGTGTGTGTAGCGTGCTTGGTAGCGGGAGAGGAGGGAGGGCTAACTAAATTGTGGTTAAGAAAGCGGGAAAGAGAAGGGGAAAGAAATGTAAGGGACCAACAGATGGAAAATTTTGTAATTGAAGATGGCCTGACACATTTTCAGTAGGTGCAGAATTGAAGAGTTGTTTGATCTCAAGTCTGACCTTTAGAGTTCTGTTCCTTGACCTATTGCTGATTATTGTAAACCAAGTTGATCGCCTGGTCTTCAAAGTTTAATTCAGCCCTCCATAAAATGAGCGTAATCCTAATTTAGGCCATCTTTTCAGATTCAAATTAGTTAATTTTCTTTTGGAGGTTGCCTCCTCATCATTTTGACGTTGATTTTGGAGATATCCCCCTTCTCCCCCACCCCCCACCCACACACACTTTTTTGAGGGAATGAATCCCCTTTGATTTCCTAGGAAGCTTTTCCTGGGATGTGACTTTGGCTCCTTCTAGTTTAACCTCTAAAGTTAATACCTTTCTCTTGATGAATACTGTTTTGCAATTGTACTTTTTCATTTTGAGAGGATGACGAGAGAATATAATTTTTGAAGTGATATTTGGTGCACTGAGCAATGATAGATCCCTTTTAACAAATGGACTAGCATTGAACAGAACAGATTAAATCGGAAAAAAATGTAATGTGCTTGTAGACCAGCTTCTGATTTGAGAAGGAAGAAAAAGACCTGGCCTTGCTAGTCTTTTGATAAGGTATGTTGTTCGTGTAATTCCAGAGTCTGAGAGCTGGAGAGACATATGTTTTAACCTTCTACCTAATCCTGGAAATCCCTTTAGTTTTTCTGAGGGTGAGCAACATTTAAATTGGCCATAGCTCTGGTGCTTTATTTATGCCATGATAAAAACCTTCTTTAGCAAACAGGAAAACCTCCCCATGTCTGATGGTAGCCCATGGCTAGGCATGGAGGGATCTTTGGGCCTTTGTAGTCTTTTGGCAAGAGTGTGTGTATGCCATTGGCCCGAGTTCACCGAATACTCCTGTGATACATATACACATCTTCATCGTTAGAATCTAGCAGCAGCACCTTGATTTCCTTGCGGACAGCTGGCCTTCAGTTCAGCAGAATGTGATATGCCTAGTGGATGTTCAAGATCTGTGGACCCCTCGAATTTGAGCTCTGTCACCTCCATTCCCTGCCCTGCTCAGCACAAACAACCTGAAGACTCTTTAACAGACTTTAATAATGAATGGGTTTTTTCCCTTCCCCCCCTCTAGTTTCACTCTCATCAGCTGTTTCACATCTTTGTGGTTGCTGGCGCGTTCGTTCACTTCCATGGCGTCTCAAACCTCCAGGAGTTCCGTTTCATGATTGGTGGAGGCTGCAGTGAAGAGGATGCACTGTGACACTTTCCAGAAGCTGGGGACTGTGACCCTGAACAGGGCCTGCAGCGTCTGCAGGCCTCCCTTACTGGCTGTTGATGCCAGTGCCAGAGGAGCCCCAAAACTTTGACAGCCTCGTGGGCTTTGTGATGCCCCTGGGGCTCCACCTGGTACACGACTGAGACGAGAAAAACAAAAATAAATCATACCTCAAAGGATGGAGTGCATCAATTTGGAGAAAAGGAGAAATGGCCCAAACCCTGACTTATAATTGGGACCTACTGCACGACCTTGGCAAACTGGCTTCTGATCCGTGTCACATTTCTTTGTAGAAGATGGGAACACAGTTTAGCTGGTGGTTCGTTCTTCTCCCTTTCTCTCTCCTTAAATCAATTTAAAAACCAATTTAGGTGAGCATTTATATCCTACTAAAGGGTGGGAATGTGATTTTAGATGCTCTTTTGGGAGAACAAAGAAATTAATGTAAATAAGATTTCTAACTCACTGTTTAAATAAGAATTTATATAAACGTTTCAAACATAGGGGTAGGGGAGGGAGGGGAATTTTGTACAGAATGAAACATGCAAGTACCACACACTGTTTCAATTTTGCACAAAGTGACTGTAGGAGGATCAGGTGATGGCCCCAGAATGTATATGCCTTGGTGCACCAAGGTGCCTTCTGAAGGCTGGCATACCTTGGGCCCTGTGGGGCAGAAAGTGCGGCCCCAGCCCAGTGATCACTGACCACTCTCTTGTCTGAGAGCCTTAGGGAATCCCAAGGTAGAGGGAAGCTGCATGTGTTTTCTCAGTGGAAGCAGCACGTGACTGACTGACAGGATGTGTTAGATAAAGGCTCTAGTTAAGGTATCATTTGAGAGACTGATTTGTTTTCTGTGCTGAGAGTGACTCCTTCTAAAGAGTAGAGCCATTTACTTGGGAAAGTCAATTATGCCAGCAAAGGGATAGTGGAGACAGTAGGAGGAGCTCTGGAAATGTTAGCCCGGAGGCTGATCTGATTACTTCATGGCATCCTATTCAGTTTTGTCGTGATTTTTATCTGCAGGGATGTGACAGTTTTCTGTTGGCTGTGGAGCTCAGGAACGCCCCTGAAATTTCCTTCTGTTAAAGTCACTGCCCTAACTACCCTTCCTCCTCTTGGGAATACAGTGGACCTTTCCCTGGCATCATAGTTCCTGGCATGAAGCCGGCCACAAAAGAGATTCCAACTTGTCCAGGTGCCTCCTGAGCTCACGTACATGGGTTGGGAGAAGGCTTCCTTTGGATTAGGAAAGGTGAATTTCACTTGTAGCTCCACTGTCTTAGTAAGCCTAGTTGTGACACACATATCAGCTGTCATTGAACAAGAAAGCCAGTCCAGTACCCACCATGGAGTCCTCAGTATTCCCTGAACCCCAGTTTTTGGGGATAGCATGGCGGGAAGTTGCAAAAGAAAATGCGGTGTTATTGCTGGGGAGTCTGGTACGGCCGTATCTTTAAAGAGCTGGTAGCAGTAGAAAAAAGTTTGCTCATGCCCCAGAGGTATCCTGTTAGGGTGTCAGGGAGAGTGGTAGGGGAGGGAGCTGGTTCATAGAATTCTAATCTTGGCTCATAGGCAAACCACCAAAATAGCACTTGCGTCTTAGGTTACTCACTGTCACCCAAGGCTCCAGGTGGTTGAGTTACATCTTGGGGATTGTGGGTTTTAGAACTAAACATTGAAGCCCTAAGTGTGGGGGCTGGCACCCTCCAATAGGCGTTCGGTGTATGGGAAGGGTCTCCTGTCCAGCAGAGCGTTTTCTTGGTTATTCATCTCCTTTCTCTCCCCTTGCCAATCTCCAGCAAGAGCTGGGACCTGGGAAGAAGGACTCCACTGTAGAACTGGGGAAGAACTTAAGAGTATTTTGGTTCTGGGTAAGGTCACTGCCTTGGGTACCAAGGGACCCGGCAAAAGACTTGAGTGGGTGAACCGGTGCAGCGCCTGACAGAATCAAGAACAGTATTAGTCCCTTTGAGGGAATGGCCCAGCAGGGCAGTGGCCATCTGGAAGGAGGGACACTTAGTCTCATGGAAGCAACAGCACATATCAGAAGCCAGACTTGCTCTTCGGTCCTGCACTTTGGGATACAGGGTATACGATGCAGCCCTGTAACACCACCAACAGAAGTAGTAGTTTCTGGGCCCAGTCACCCCACGCCCCAGAGGAGGAGCTGAATCTGGTTCAACATAGCACAAACTGTTAGGAAAAATTAAATTAACATCAATGATGTGTAACCCAGTATAAATCTCCCTCTTTAGGGCGTGTGTGTGTGTGTGTGTGTGTGTGCGCGCGCGTGCGTGCGTGTGCCCGTGCCCATGCGCCCATTTATGTGTGTGTGTCTATGTGCAACTCACTACCAACAGCCTCACTGTGCACTTGGTCTTCACAGTGCTCGCTGAGAACTCTCACCAGGTTGGCGCCTGAATGCCTTACTCTCAGCATCAGAGGCTTGCTTGCTCTGTGCGGATTTTTAATTTTCTTTGTTGGACCTAGGCTGGTTAGGACCTCTACAGCTTCATTCTTTCACCATTAAATAGTGGCCTTTTTCAGTATTTTCCCCCTCCCCCTTTATAAATTGCTGAAGCCACAAAGCACATTTTTGGGGATCATAGAAGGTTGGGGTTCCAGAAAGGCCTCTGTGTGATGGTTCCATTTACCATGGGATTTCCCTTACTTGCTGTATTCTCAACTTCTAATAAAAAGAACCAAATGGAATATGAACTTTTGTTTACTGTTTTATTGCCTCAACTTACCTGTCTTGAAGCCTTAATTTAGACACTGATGCTTAAAAAACTGTGAGACTTCCTGTTCTGAATGCACAAATCAAAGTTATTTATGCCAACTCACTTTTCCCGACCTTTCTTAAGCTTTCATTGCAACTGGGACAAGGTTTAAAATGGAGGGGAGAGCTAACTCCAAGGAGTAGTTCTTAATTTATGATTAAAGTTTATCAGAATAATACCTAACATAATGGATACTTTAGGTATCAACAGATACAAAGGTTTCTGTTGAAGGACTTCCTCTTGGTATCTCAGATACTCGTAACCACCTCCCTGTGAACTGATCAGTGTCACTCATTTCCTGGGTGAGGAGACTGAAGCTCAGAAAGGCCAAGTGTGACTCTTGTGCCAGCGCTCTTCGCAACCAGAAGACAGTTCAGATGAATCTCATGTGTTGACCTAAAGGTTTGGGGGTTTGTTAACTTCGTGTAATTTAAGAAAGGAGAGGAATCCCAGCCCCTTTGCCTTGGGTAAATTGTCTTTGCAGGGGAATTTCTGGTATTTGGATTTTTTTTTTAAAAAGATTTATTTTTGAGAGAGAGAGACCATGAGTGGGAGGGGCAGAAGGAGAGAGAGAACCTCAGGCAGACGCTGTGCTAAGAAGCTTGCAGTCGGATGTGGGGCTCAGTATCCTGACCCTGAGATCATGGCCTGAGCTGAAACCCAAGAGTTGGACGCACTTGCAGCTGCAACTGCAGGACACAACTGCACCATCCACGTGCCCCGAGTTCTCATTTTTGAGAATAGATACAACTTTAGGGTTTTCTCACATATTATCAGGGTATAGAACACTGGATCGCTTTCTGCTCTTTTGAGCCCTTATAAAGAACCATTTGGTTTTTTCCTAGTTTTTTGCTAAAAACTGTAAGCTCCCTTTCTCAGGTGATAATATTGCGTCATATTGCCGCAGATGTTGCAACGGAAATAAAGGACAAGTTGGAATTTTGACTTTGTAAAATGCTAGGGCTCTGGGTTTCCCAAAGGAACCCTTGGGTGATGTCGCTTTACAATTTATCCTAGAAATAATATCCTTGTCTCTAGAATATTTTGCTTCGGTTACAGCGTTCCTTTTTTTACCTTTTAAAATGGGCTTACATTCTTTGCATCTTTCACTGGGATCAACATTTCTCAAGCTTTCCATAGTGATTGGTGGGCGTCTCTGCCAAACTCTTGCTCTAATTTCTTCCTGTTGTGCCCTCTCCCAATATTTACTTCTCTGACTTTAAGATGCTTCCATTCCCCTGCCCTCCTGAATCAGAACTTCACTTAGCATTTTGAAGTGGTGAACTGTTTTACCTGAAAGCACTTCTATCAAAATGTACAAAACTATTAGCTGGATCTAGTAGTTAATTTATTCCTGGTACTGAGGAAGGAGGATTTGACAGCAGCTTTGACTTCTTGGTCATTTAAGAAAAGATATTTCACATTCAGAAAAGATACTCGCCTGGGTGGCTCAGTTGGTTAAGCGACTGCCTTTGGCTCAGGTCATGATCCTGGAGTCCTGGGATCGAGTCCCACATCAGGCTCCCAGCTCCCTGGGGAGTCTGCTTCTCTCTCTGACCTTCTGCTCTCTCAATCTCTCTCTCTCTCTCTCTCTCTCTCTCTCTAATAAATAAAAACTAAATCTTTAAAAAAAAAAGCTATTTCAAGATTCTAACAGAATCTTGTCATTTATTAAATGGCTCTGGTTTTAACTGTTCATCTGAAATCTGTGATTGCTCTTTAGCTTGAGCCAGGCTGCCACCTGCTGTCCATTAGTAGTTCTGTTAAAAGAAGAAAGGAAGAATAGTTCTGATCTAAAGGAGCTCACAAGAATATTCTGTTCTTCCAGGTGAGGAGCAAGGTTAGTTTATCAGAAAGCTTAGTTATTCCTTCCATTGGTTCTAAACGTGACTTCCCAATTTTACGGTCTCCTCATGGCCATCCAGAGACATGGAGATGAAGTAGACCAAACAAGGCCAAGAGCTGCTCTGGCACTTCCTAATCTTGGTTTTTAGTGTATGTGCTGCCGAAGCGAGCACCTAATCTTGGTTTTTAAGTGATATGGCCAAGAAAGTTGATAAATTTGCCTGAAAATTCTCTTCTTGGGTGGACAGGGAGGACAGGCCTTTCAAAAGACAGGCTTGCTGTCCCAGAGAGAAAGACTAGCAGCCTGTGTCTGGGAGTTGGCAGTAGAGCTCAGATGCTGTTGGAGGCCAGAGTGTTCATTAATGCCAGAGCGAGGCAGAGGGGTGGCGTGGGAGCTGGGTGGTGGTGGTGGTGGTGGAGGCGCCCGAGCAACAGTCAGGAAGTGTTCATGCCGCCGTGCCTGTTACAATGAGGTCTTGACAGGTTGGTGCGGAAGCTCTGAGCTGTGGCACCTGAGGGGACCCTGTTGTGCCAGATGGACACCTGGGACCTTTGCCTATTGTTCTTGACATCCACATTGTCATTTCTTGGCCCACTTCCCCCCGCACACCCCCCCCCCCCCAACGAGGTAATAGACTCATAGTTAACATGCAATTTGTGCTTACTGTATGCCCGGCACACTACGCGAATATCACATTCGAACCTCACAAAGCTCTTTCAATTAATTTGCAGCCAATTTTCACATCTCTGCCTTAGTTTCCTGGTCTATAATATGGGACTAACAACAGTACCTATTTCAGAGGATTGTTGCAAGATTAAATGAGTTAATACCTATTACGTACCAGGCACCCGTAAGCCTTAGCCATGCCTAGCATTATTTGGTCACTTAAACTGGCTGAGCAAGTGAGTTTGAGTCACTCTCTTCTCTGAGGCGCCACTTGTTCAGCTATAAATGGGGCTGCTAATGCCTACCTCATAGGCTGGTTGTGAGACTAAATGGTGAAACTAACATCATATAATCAGTAATTCAGGCATTTTACAAATACTGTGATAAATAGGAAGTGGGGCCATTTGCTGGTGGGAAGCTTGTACTCTGAATTGTGGAGGGCTGAGAAGAAGGGTCTCCCGAGGCCCTGCACGCTGTCCGTGCTTATCTTGGGGCTTGGCTGGACCTCCTTGTTGGAGGTTGGTTGAATTTAAAGTTCTTGCTCTCACACTGGAGACTGCTGTCTCTGGGAAGCCAGTCCTGGGGGGGGAGGGAGGAGGAAGCTGCAGGGCCTTGCGACCCTGGGGGAGGTGTGCATGTGGGGAGTAAGTTCCCGGATAGAGCTCCCCTCCTGGTGGACTCCGTGATGCATGTTGGAATGTCCCTCGAAATGCCAACCCCAGGGGTAGAGTCAGGCAGTTTTTTATTTTATTTTATTATATTTTGTTTTGTTTTATTTTTTAAAGATTTTATTTGAGAGAGAGAGAGAGAGAGAGAGAGAGAGAGAGTGCCCAAGCAAGGAGAGAGGCAGAGGGAAAGAGAGAAGCAGACTCCCCGCAAAGCTGGGAGGCTGACATGGGGCTCAGTCCCAGGACCTGGAGATCAAGGTAGTCTCTTTATTATAAAGTGTCTAGAAACAGACCACTGTGGGAGCTGGACCTGCTGGGCAGTCTGGAGCTAGCCTTCAGGAGACCCCTCACCAAGTCACTGTGAAGGACTGTGACCTCTGGCTGCAGCTATGCCTCCACGTCCCCTGTTCTTTCACTTTTTAGTGCAGGAGCTATATACTTTACCCTATTGGCTTTTTCTCACATGCAAAAGTTTCTGTACGTTAGCCTTTTGTAAAGACATTTTTAGAAGTTTTTAATAGCCATAGTTTGCGGACATGCCACTATAATATAAAAGGATTTAATACCTGTTCTGGATTTTTCCCATTACTAGTTAGTTCCTTGCCTCTCTCTCTCTCTCTCTCTCTCACACACACACACACACACACACACACACCTTTTTTGAGTAGCAGCTAGGAAATTGACCTACCCCCCTCAGCATGCATCTCATTTTGAGAAAGCTCTACTTCAGGTTGGGGCATGTTCTTTTTTTTTAAAATAATTTATTTATTTATTTATCAGAGACAGAAAGTGAGAGAAAGTGAGAGAGAGCAGGTCAGAGGGAGAAGCAGACTCCCCATGGAGCCGGGAGCCCGATGCGGAACTCGATCCCGGAACTCCAGGATCATGACCTGAGCCGAAGGCAGTTGCGTAACCAACTGAGCCAGCCAGGCGCCCTGGGTCGGGGCATGTTCTTTATCTCATTTCTGCTGTTGGCCTCATTCTGCCCCTTTCTCAGTACCTTTAAGTTCTCGGATTCTACTGAAGACCGACCCTTGGCTGGGTCTGGACTTCTGGAGAATAGGTGCTAGAACTAACTTCTTTTGTCTTGGCCCAAGTTGAGCTCACGCCGGACTCCTGAAGAGGAGGTAGGAAGGATGGTACGAGGCACCCCGGAAGGGCTTTGAGAAGTGGTTTCTGGTTCCACCCGGCAATCTCAGGAAGCAGGGACCGTTAGCCCAAGGCTGAGATGAACAGTGACCTTGGCGATAACCCAGGTGTCGTGAGGTGGATCCCACGGCAGGTGCTGACTCTTTAGAATGTCTCTGGAAGGATCATCTTGTCAAAACAGAGGTGAGGTTGGGCGGATGTCACCGCAGCAACTGGGGGGGTAGCGCCCAGGCACACAGAGGCAGCAGGAGCATGGGGAGTGAGGCCAAGGTGTCCGAGGTGCCGCCACACTCCTGGGCATTTTCCTGTGAACCCAGAACAGAGAGGAAAGGGTAGCCTTCAAGATGAGGCAAGGAGGGCCTCTGGGACTAATAGCCAAAAACCTGGGGAAAGAGGGAAATACCAGAAGACGGAGGAAACACTGCCATCTTTTTTAGACCGCCTATTTTTTAGGGCAAAGGAGAGGCTGTGCACTCAGCCCAGAACTGGGCTCAAGCCTCCGCTTGTCCCCAGTTTTACAATGGCTGTGGGGCCATCCTCTTAGAATGACTTTGGGGAAGCCATCAACTCTGGAAGCTTCCTTGATATGGATTATTTGTGACAGTCATATCCAGCAAAGACAATACTGTGAGTAAGGTACCCAGCTTGAGGCTTTAAGCTAAAAGCACCTAACAGAGTAGGCGCTCAATTCATGTCGATCGCCATAAGTATTGTGCAAATAATGGTTTCCTCCTATTTGCTCAGATCATTCGGAGCTGAGTGCAGTAGTAATGAAGGCAATATGGGGGAGCTGTGTTTGAAATCACTGAGGGCTCAAACCCTAAGAAATTTGGCCCTCAGCTCCTGGTTGAGCACTGCGGGGGCCTGAACGCCCGTGCACATGCATGAACGTTTTCCACGGAGGTGCGCAAGCACGGCTGCATTCGTAAGCGTCCCCTCCGCTCTGCAAGTGCACAGGCACCGTCCCTGAGCCAAGGATTTGGGGATGAAGACCAAGCCCCGCCCCTTTGCCCCCTCCAGCCCTTACCTCTGGATGGAAGGCGTGGCAAGTATCCGGTCTCCGGCGAAGCTTCTGGGAGCGCAACCTGTCACACTTGACAGAGGCATTATGTGCAGAAGTCACTGTTAAGGCGAACACCTCATGACAGGAGCGGGTTCTGGAGATTCTAGAGACTGAATCTGGGAAGAACCTAGCCCTGATGGGACCAGCTGCCTTGCAGAAGACGGCACCCAGGGGTGCGGGAGGGGAGGGTTGGGGAACAAATCACGAATCCCTGGGGGGGAGGGGGTGGTGCTGGTGGTGAGGGGGGTTAGCCTTGCCTCTCAAAATCTGAGACCCTCAGTGACACCGACACCTCCATCCCTCCTCCAGCCCACATTTCCCAGAGGCCGGAAGGATATATTTGACTTCTGTGGCCTCCTGCAGGACTGGAGGGAAGATGCTACAGTCACAGGTGGGGTCTGTCACCAGGAGGAGAAGGTTACTGCTGGGAATCTGTTGCATCACAAATATCCTGCAGCCAGGAGAGAAGGGGGTCGCAGAACTGCTCTGTGGCAGGCTCGGCGTGGAGCTTCTAGGGAGTTTCTGGGGACTGAGAGTGTGGAGTTGGGGTGGCAGGGGAAGGAACAGAACCGTGAGGCGGGTCAGTTGAGGAGCGGCTGCAGGGACAGACCTGGGCGAGGAACTCCCTTCTTTGGGCTTATTTTACCCACAAGCCTTTGCAGCTGTACTGCTTCCTAGCAGGCTGGAGGTGAGGAAGTCCCAACTGGGAGAATTCTTGAGAGGGAAAGGAGTTGTCATTAATATATTCGGAGACAGCAGGCATAAATCAAGACGGTCCCAAGCAAATAGGGACGCGGGGCGGGGGCAGATCGTGCAGGAAAGCTGCAGTGCTAAGGCTTGGCCACAAGGTGGCAGAACGCGCCCGCACAGGGCCCTGGAGGCCTGCCAGAGGGAGGGAGGAAGGGATCAGGGAAAGCCAGTCTGCACGCGGCCTGGTGCCTTATGTAACAGCAGCTGCCGCTTCCTGAGCGATTCCTCTGGGGTGGGTGATTTCTCTCTCTCGCACACACCCCCCCAGCACCTCGAGGGAGCTGGGTATCATTCTTGTTCCGTGGAGGAGAACACAGAGGCTAGAAGAGGTGAGGTGACTTGCCCAAGGTTACGTGGCTAGGGAGCAACAGAGCGTTTTTGAACTTGAATCTGTCTAAAGTCGGTGCCTTACACCAGACCACTTACTTTATTCCCACGACAAGCCTCTGAGATAAACGAGTCACAGTAGTTCCCAGAAAACCACTGTGGTGAGGTTAACGTCCACCGACACCGCACACCAGGAAGACGGTCCCATGCCGCCGCCTGAGGCGTGACACTAGAAAGTAACTCCCTCGAGGTCTGGGGAGCCTGAGGGACGTCCCCAGAAGCCCTTGGCGAATGGCTGGGCCGGCTGCGCAGACACCCTAGAGGCGGCCCAGGACAGAACTGCAGGAGCTGGGAGGTGCCCGAGGTCGGGGCAGGAGAGAAGTTTCTGTCGGGCCTCCCTGCCCCCCAGGGCCCGGGCCGAGCAGAGCTGGCGGGATGTAGCTCGGGTCTCGCGGCCTGGGCACCGGAGAAGGCCTGAGTCTCACACACGGGCTCCAGGCCCGCCAGTGGGGGAGGCCGGGTGTGCCCTGAGAGCCCTGGGAGCCCTCCTCCAGCCCGCCGCCGCCGAGGAGGCCCTCCAGCTTGCCCGCTTCTCTGCACAGACAGGTTTCTGAGGGAGAGCCCACAGGCTTCCTTCCTCAACGCCATCCTCGCCTCCCACGGGTGCCCCTGAGTCCGCGCGGCCCAGACGCGGAGCTGCTGGGGGCAAAGCGGCTGTTTGAGACCCACACTGAAGGGGTCGCCGAGAGGGGCTGTGGGAGCTTTTCTTCTGGACCCTGAGGCGGGGTGGGTGGGCCCAGATCTGGCCTCAGGACCACCTCTACCAACCGTGCAGCACCCCCAGCCGGCCTGCCCTCTGCCCCAGCCCGTGCTTCCTTCACGAAGGAGAAGGAGAAGCAGAGGCCGGGGGAGCCCAGCTGCGGACGGGCAGCGCGGCCCTCGGGTCTTACTTCCGGCAGCCTCCGCACTCAATGATCCCGTTGGCCTCCCGGATGGCCGTCTGGTGCACGAACACGGGGTACTCTGTGTCGCACGGCTGCAGCGCGTCCTGTTTCTTGTGCTTGTGGGCTGCAGGGAGACAGAGTCACAGATGGGGACAGGGGCGTCGCCTGATGAGAGGGCCCCAGGAAGCCATGCCTGGGGGGTTCTCGGCTGCAACCCTGCCAGGCAGGCGTGGTCGCTACTACGCAATGGGGCACCCTTTTGTCCACTTGTCAGAAGATTCTCGGGTTGGAGAGGAGAGGCGGGATGGAAGGAAGACGGGAAGGAAAAGGGACAGAATAAATGGAGCAGACGGTATCATGAAGGGTAGGGCAGCAGCCCAGGCCCGGTGGGGGGGCCTTGGCTCTCAGCTGTGTGTGATTAGCACACTAGCCCCGTGACCTCAGGAGAGCCGCCTCCCCCCTTCGGAAGCCCGATCCTCAGTGTAAGCTGGCTGGTTGGGAGGAGGGCTGGATGTGGCCCTCTTGAAGGCTCCAATCAGCACTGACACCCGGGGTCTGAGAGAACAGCAGAGGCAGGAGGAGTGCCAAGGGGTGGCCTGGGGGAGACTTTGGTCCCTTAATCCTATCCCTCCCCCCATTCATTGTATACAGGTGACATTTCTCCAATCTAGTACAGTGCCCTGCACGTGCAGTTCGCAGACCAGCCCTAGGCTTGCTCCCTAACCCCCGTGGTCGCAAAGGCTGAGCGCCTGACTCCCTGGGCCTGGGAGACAGAGCCGGCAGGGGGTCCGGGGCCCAAAGCTGCCGAAGCCCAGGGGACACAGCTCCCAGGCTTTCCGACGGCTCCTTAGTGGTGCACCGAGTCCCCTCAGGGACAAAGGACAGAGCGAGCAGGACTCGGGAAAATAGCGGAGGCGCGGGCAGCCCAGTCCTGGAGGACGCGCATTTGCGCCTGGGGTCAGCAAAGAGCCAAACGAGACTGGTTCACTGGCCGAACGACGTATTTTTGTTCAAAATAGAAGCACTGTTTTGTTAACACAGCACTTCTGTTTCTTCCAGGCACTTCTCTGGGCTCTCAGCGCCTGTCTGTGGAATGGGGAGGGTGGGGAGTATCCCCCCATTTCATAGACCCCCCATCTCAGGGTCACACAGGGACCGGTGTAGACCTAGTAGGAGAGTGCCCAGACCCAGAAACTTCCCCGGACCTTGAAGGCAAGAGGGGAGGCCAGTCTGTGGGCAGAGAAGTGCAAACTGAGACGAAGAGCCACACTGTTTAGTCGGGGGTTCTGCACACTTGGTGCCACCAGACCTTCCAGGGCTGCTGCAGCTTGGCTGTGTGGGCCCCTCGGAATCTGCGAGTGGGCGCCCTGGCTACAGCCTGCGGAGCCTGGGGCCGGCTCCGCCCCCTCCTGGGCCCAGTTATGCTGGCTTCGTCCCCAGCGGGGGCTGGCTCAGGGCTGGGCCTGTCACCTGAGCCACTTTGTGTGGGTAGGTTATCTCCGTGACAGCGATAGGGACAATGCCGACAGCGACAAGCCTATTCCAGCCTTCCACGCAGCTGGGACAGGGTGTCGGGGCCTCACTCAGTCCATGTCCTTGGACTCCAAGTCCAGCGCTAGTCACTGAGGACACGGATGAAAGGCTGGACCAGACCTCCTGGGCAGGAGGGAGAGGCTCCAGGGGCAGCTGCCCGGAAGGTGAGAGACAGTGAACAAGACAGAGGGAGAGGGCTCTCGGCGTTTGCAAAATGCAGCTGCTGGCCGGGGCGTGGGGGGGAGCCGTGTCCCCCGGCCCGAGTTCCCATGCAGAGGGGAGGAGGGCCCTGTTTCTAAATGGGTTGGGACACGTGGTTCCTGGTTCCTGTCACAGACACCATCAGGAAGCCAAACTCTTAACACAAATGGGGTGGTGAGAACGGCCCAGGCAGTGGAGATGTTCCAGAACCCCATGGAAAAGGCTCTATTGACGTGGAGGGGTTGGGCGAGACCGGTTAAAGCGAGACAGTCTGTGCTGTAGGGACCCCCAGGTATCCAGGGAGTGGAAGGCATGGACTGCCTTTTGCGTTTAAAGGTCACGTGGCCTCGCTCTTCCGGGGGTGCAGTCCAGAGTGACAGCTGGCTGGGACAGAGGACATTTCTTTGGTTTGTGGTCGGGCCTGCGGAGGGCACTGTCCCCAGACACAAGGTCACAGGACATGTATTATCCTCAGGTGTCCCAGCGACCAGACCAAGGCCTCCTCCTGCCACCCCCAGAACGCTGCGCGCTGCCGAGGGCTCGGCAGACACGGGAGCTGGGGCACCCCTGTTTCCTGCTCCACGAGGAGACCTGCACGTGGTTGCAGCCACTGGCCCACATCACCCTTTCTCCCCTTGGACTCGTAAGTAAGCTCACCCAAGGAGGTGGCTGGAGCCTTCTGTGTGCCCTGGGCTAGGACTATACTGTGTGGGATGAGCTCTGGGTGACACCCTGACCCCTTAAGGGGTGAGGCTTTCGACTGACAGAGGCCCCCTGAGTCAGGGGCGCCCCCTGGCCTTCCTTGGATGGAGAGCCGAGGACAGGCCCCTTTCGAAGTCCCTCCCCGCACCCCAGAGACCTCCGCGAAGGCTACTCACAGTGATGGAAGACAGCTTTGGCTGTCCAGGACATGAGGCCCCACACGGGGTGGGCATGATGTCACACGGAGGGCAGATGGCACAGGGGCGATGTCGCATGGGATGAATGACGTCACATGGAGCGGTGGTGTCCCGAGATGGCAGTGGCGTGATGTCACACACAGAGGTGAGGGGAGCCGGGTGTGAGGGGAGGCCATGAGAGAGGGCCCGGCAGGCTGAGATGGGAGCCGCGGACTCTCCAGAGTCCCCATCCCATCTGTCATCCGCCCAGAGGTGACAGGTTGCTACAGAAATGGCTTTGAGAGTGAACACCCCCCTTTGGCAGTCCTGGGTACTCACCCTCGGCCCCACTGTCCGCTCGCCAGGAGCCCCACGTGCTCCACTCCAGCAGGAGCCTGTCAGACAGCAGAGCTGAATCTCTGAGACCCCCTGGCCACCCCCCTGCCCCGGGGGGCCTGAGGGGGCTGGAGCACCCGAGCTCCCTGTCAGCCCCTGGTCCA
>CM052807.1:29817402-29978193 GCA_028533885.1 Nasua narica | reverse complement strand
CCCCCCCCCCCCCCCCCCCCCCCCCCGTACCCCTCCCCTGCCCTGGGCCCTGACGCAGATGCACTCACAGCAAGAGCTCATTCACCAGCCACCTGGTAGCCGTCAGGAGAGCAGAGATTGGCTGGGAAGGAGAGGGGACACAGGGTTAGAGTGCTCCCCTGGGCACCGTCATTAAAGACCACCGAGGGCGGTGGGGGGAGGGGCTCCCCCATGGCTGCCACTACCTCCCACCCCTTCCCAGCAGAGGGAGCATTTATAACTGTTATCTGATAAATTCTAGGGGACTTGGGGTTAGCCCATGCGCATCAAGACCCCTCGAGTCCTCTCCTTGATGCGCCACTTGGTGATGTTCCTGGGATCCTTTGTGATACGTGTGAAGGCGCTAGCAAGCGAGGGAGGAGCAAAGCAACACAGGGGCTCCACTCTGCTTTCTCTGCCAGAGGCCCGTTACCTCAGGAGGCCGCCAGAAAAATCCCCTGAAGCCCTGGCGAGAAGACCCCCAGGCCTGGGGTGGGGGCAGGCTGAGGACAGGGAGCGGGGCTGCGGGAGGAGGAGGTCCCACAGGACTTTCTGGTCCCAGTCCCGAGTGGGGTCCCGGGGCTAGCGGGTGGGAAGAAAGGTCTGGGGTGACACTCACGCTGACCAGGGGCCGGGCGGCACTGGGGTGGTGACTCAGGGGTCTGCACATGGCCTGGTAGTCATACATGGTCACTCTGAAAATCAGAAACAGGATCTGGGGAGTCAGACCTACCCCCACCCCTGCCCCCCTCAGGGGGGTTTGCTGTGGGGTCCCCACTGCCCTGGCTTCCCGAGGGTGCGGGAGCGAGGATGGGCACTCAGACAATTTCATTTCTGCACTTCGACTGCTTTAAAGACATCGAATGGCAAATTCGGTTTTCCCTCTAGGGGCCCACCAGACCTTATACCCCTCTCCACCTCATGTCTAGTCTCGGGCTTCAGAAAGGTTGCTCTGGGAGCTCTTGGGGGCTTTCACTGTGGGTTTTTGAGGTCAGGATCCTGATATCTGTCGGGACCAGTTAGCATCAGCTCCTGCCTTTTCTCTGTGTATTCGGTCTGGGGAGAAGCATGTCCCACTTACTGGCTGAACACCCCCGTGCTGAGCAGCTGGGTCATGAGAGCGCCATCCACCTCCCCCAGGAATCTTCCCATCTGTGAGGGAGAGAGAGAGAGAGATGGATGGGGAGGGAGGGGTGGCGAGGGAGAGAGGTGGGGAGGGAGGGGGGTAGGGAAAGGGGGCACAGAGGAGGAGGGGGAGGAAGGAAGGGAGGGAGGAGGGAAGCGGGATGAGGACTTCTAGGTCTCCCCCGTTAGGCAGCGCTCGTTGCCGGACCAGACCTCAGGGGCAGGTTGGGTCTCCCCTATAGATACCTTAGGACAGAATCAACGTACCCATTCCACCGGCTCCCTCCCCCTTTAACAGGCTCCTCTCCCCTGCCCTATTCTCCTGGATCTTAGCGCTTTCACTTAGCTGGCCATGAAATCCATCTAGGGGTTCCGATCAGAACTTTTTTTTTTTTAAGAAGGCACAGAATTCTTTGGACAGTTTGGTGTGAACTGTGTGTTCACCTTCTGACTCCCCGACAATCACTTTGCCCAGACTTTTGTCCTCCCGGCCGCCCACTCCATCCTCCTCACAGGGCTCTCTCCCAGTCCAGCCCTGCTGCCAACACAGCTGGGATTTGGTGTCTCTCTCTATCTCTTTTATATTTTTTTTGTTTCCTAAAGAACAAAACAGGATCCTCCTTCCCCCTTGTCCCTCCTTCATGACCCAATCAACCAGCACTGGCGAGCACCCATCACTGGGCACCGGCCCAGGCAGTATCCTCCAAGCCCACAAAGTCCCCCAAGCGGGTTGACACTCAAGCCTGCTATGATCTGGCTTCAGGCTGCCCTCCAGCCTCACCCCTACGCTGACCTCCCCGCCTGCCCTGGCCTCTTGCTTCTGCTGGCTTCTCAGCATGAAAGAGAGGAAAGAGCCTGGACTTCGAGATTCTGGCTGCGGATTCAGATCCCATGCGTGACCATGGGCTGGGAGGGGGGTGGGGAGCACATGTCCCAAGCACCAGGTACACAGTGAGGGCTCCCAGTGTGGCGGGCAGATGATAAGGAGCCACTCTGAGCCTTGGCGCTTCTCTCTACCTTGGCAACCCCTCCCCAGTCCTCACTCCAAAGAGGCTTCCTTATTGTCCTCCTCCAAGAAGTCTTTCTTTTCTCACCTTCCCAGCTGGACTTAAGGCCTCCCTCCTCTGCACGGGGAAACCAAGAGGCTAATGACAGAGGCACGAGGGGCAGGGGTGGCTCAGAGAGAGCGGGATGGAACATGCAAACTTGTCTGAGCTCTGCGCTCTCTTTGCCCGGAAGGCCCCTCTGTTCTGAGGCCTGAGAAGCTTCTGGGAGCTGGGCGGTGGACAGAGCAGAGACCAGCAGGGAGGAGTCGAGGGCATTTAAGGGAAAGACTAGCAAGTGGAAAGATGTGAGATATCCAGTCCTGTTGTTCTCCAAAGTACAGCCCTGAAACCACCTGAAGTTCCTTCAGCTCAAGTGAGCCCTCTCCATCAGCTGTGGTTGCTTTTTGCTGTTGCAGGGACCAGATGTGTGTGCGTTCCTGCCTTACCAGACAGGGAGATCCAGCGGGCAGACATCTACCTCCCAGCTCCAGCCCCCCCACCCCAGTGTCTTGTTCATGGTTACTAGTCCGTGCATCTTTGCTGAAGGAACATGTGAATGAATGGACGGGGGAATGAATGAGTGATCTGAGTTTTCTCCCTGGGAAAGTGCAATGGGGTGGAAATGAGGCTGGCCCAAATTCCCACAAGGCTGTCCCCTTTTCTTTCCAAACTCTAGGCTTATTTACCAACAACCCTGCAGTTCAGACACTTGATTCTGAGAAGACAAGTTCCTGGACACTGGAAAAAAAAATGTATCCTTTTCTGTACAGAAACAATGTGACTTCCTAGGATATGTCACTCTGACGCAGCATAGCCATTCTCCCCTTCTTTAGGTAAGGCAATCCTGAATGATGGTATGAATTATGGTATGCAGTGTGTTTGTCTAAAAGACTACATTTCCCAGACTCCCCTGTGGCTATGGCTGGCCAATGAAATGTGAGCAAAGTTGCTGTGTGGGACATCCGGGAATCTGTTTAAAGGGAGAAGACTCCATAGGAGGAGTACCTCATTCATAGCTGTTGTCCTTCCCTTCTTGCCTGGAAAATGGACAAGAAGGCAGGAGCTCCTATAGCCATGTTGTGACCTTGAGGATGTGGGCACCTGGCGACCAGACCATACCAGGCCTGGGTTACCTTCATCTACTCTTTTATGTGAGACAATAAACCCTTGATTTGGTTAAAACCGTGTTGTGGGGGCTCCATTCCTGACAGCAGAACACAATTCTTAGCTGATAGTTTCATTTGAACTTCATCAGAGTGAATCAGTGCCTCAAAAAGGTAGATTGACTTAGCTCCTGACCCTGCAAAGCCAAAGTCCAAACACTCAAACTGGAGCGTTTGTGGAGCACCCTTGTCAGCTCAGGGCGCCCAGACCGACTGCAGGGTCTCGAGCCTCTTTCCAGCCATGGCGCTGTGGAAGGGCTCTGGAAGCTCCAGAAGCTTTTCAGGTTTGCTCAGAGCGGGCACGTTTGTCCACGTTTCTGGGGACAATCCACAAATAAGCAACACAAGGCTCCTTTGGACTGCCTGAGCTCTGGCGCTGCATGAAGAGGGCCTGTGGCTGCCTGTGTTTCCTGTCTCTAATGAGGCAGGAGCGCGTGCAGGGAACGGGGGGCAGGCGGGAGAACGCAGAACGGAGGAGTATTTTCTGGCTGGGCAGCAGCCCCGGGCCTAGGCTAATTTGCACACATGTGTGAAGCTGTGGTCCCCAGAGGAAAGGGGGATCAGAGGGTGGGTGGGAGAGCCCACGACTCTGGGACGGAGCAGGTGTCTCACCAGCCTCTTCTTTTCCACCGACAGCCTCTGGTTTCTTCTCTAAGAACTTTCGGGGTGCGAGGATTAAACGAGGTACCAGAGTGGCTCTCGTGAGGACCAATGTCCTCTTGTCCCTTTCTCGTGCATAGGCCCCCCGGGCTCCCCTGCGCTGCTCAGTCTCTTGACAAGTGCCTTTGGCTCCACAGTGGGGCTGGGGAAGCACGTGGGGGAGTGGGCGTTAGGACTGTGCTTCCGAGAGAGCCGCCCGGGGGCCTCTGCCATGATGGGCCAGCTCTGGGGCAGGTGGCCAACTGGATTTTTCTCTGGAGGCACCTGGCACTTGATGTGCAGGGAAGCAGGGGAGAAGGGGGAGCTGAAGAAAACAGGAGCTGAGGCTCGAGACAGGCACATCAGGGGCCCTGTGAGGGCGGAAAGGGTTGCCCTGGTCTGAAGGCCAGCTGAGCATTTGGGGCTGGCGGCAGGGCGAAACTCCTTGTGATGGAGTTTCGAGCTTTGCTGCCCCTGCGAGGTCCATTTTGAAGCTCTCCTGTGTAGGTGCTACCCACAGGCAAGTGAGAGGACTTGGGGTCCCCAAGTCCAGGTGACAGATCCACTGTAAACATTACAGAGATCCACAGGGCTGCTGTCACTCTCCTGGCCCCAGCTGTCTGCTTCTTCCTCGGCCCCAGGAGAGGGCTGTAATCCCGTCATCTGTAGTTCTTTATTATAAGAATGAGCCCTGAGCTGGGAGAGAGGCCCAGGGGGGCCAAAGGTCTAATCAGTAGGCCTGGAACACCACGAGGGCCCCGGAGAGATCCAAGCCGGCCCTCCCTCTGGCAGCCCGCAGAGGGTGGTGCCCTGGGGCTTTGCCCTGGCCCTGTCTGCCGGGGCGGGAGGGCCTCTGTGAGGCAGGGCTGGGGAGGAATCGGAGAAGAATGCTTGCATCTGGAGCAGGGACAGTCTTTTCTCCCCAGGCCCCTGGAGGGACCTTGGCAGGGACAAGGAATAGCCTGGACCTTCGGGCACGTTAGCCCAGCTGGGAAAGTGCGTCCAGAGCCACAGCCGCTGGCATGAAAGCCCAGGCGGTGGTCCTGAGACTTCGTCGCACCTCAGAGTCCTCAGAGGGCATGTCACAGCACAGGGGGCGGGGAGCGCCCCATCCCAGAGCCTCTGACCATCTTCGGTCTGGGTCGGGCCCAAGAACTTGTATTTCTATCAAGCTCCTGGATGCTGCTGAGGCTGCCAGTCCCCCCACCACACTCTGAGGCTTAGGGATAAGAGGGGACAGGGAGCAGTGAATGAGTTGGAGGAAGGGCCGGTTTGGGGAGGGGGAGGGGGTTGTGGTAGGGCTATTCTGCAACGACTCTGGGTAGGTTGGACCTGGTAACTCGCTTCTCGTGAATAAAATATTGTAAAAGTGATGGGATGTCACATCTGAAATTAGGTTCCAAAAGACGGTGACTTCTGCCTTGTTGTCCCTGTCTGTCACTGGCTCTTGAGGGTAGAAGGTGAGGCCTTTGGGAGATCGTTGGGTCTTGAGGGTGCGGCCCTTAGGAACGGGATCTGTGTCCGAATCAGTGAGACCCCGGAGTGCTCCGTCACCCTTTGCACCACGTGAGGACACAGCAAGAAGTCCGTGACCCAGAAGAGGGCCCTTGCCCGGCCACACAGGCACCCTGCTCTCTGTGGCTGAGCCACCCAGAAGGGGCCCGAATGGACTACAGGGGCAGGAAGGTGACGGAGGGGACTGGGGCGATGAGTCTGAGGGTGTTTGCACTCTGGGAGGAGGCTCCTAAGGCCAGGCCAGTCAGCGGCACGGCCAGAGCACAGAAACACAGGGGGGCCCCCGCGGTGGAGCTGGGCTGAGCCTCTCCCTGTCGTGTGAACAGTTTCCTACCAACCGTGGGACGAGGCCGGATTAGGGAGAGACACAATAAAGAAGTGACATTTTCTCTGGCCACCTGCGTGGAGAAGTGTCTGCATTTTGTGATCTTGCTACGCCGACTTGGCTTGAAGAAGAGACTCCACTTTCTTCAGATTGGTCCCTCTAATCTGCCCTAAGCCACCATTACTTCCTGGTGCCCTGGGCTGCCACTAGCAACCACGGTCAGCCCTTTCCTTGGTTGGCCTGGCTGGGCCCGACTCCGCCCTCCCTCCACTTCCCCGACACCTCACCTCCTGGGGCCGCTTTGAGATCAGGATGAACCCGTTGTTGTCAATGACGAAGCAGTCCAGCTCCTGGGGAGAGACCGGGAGGGTGGTCATGGCCAGGCCCTAACTGCTGGGCCTGGCCTGGCGCGTGGGGCGCCCCCGCTGTCTAGGGTGAAGGTACCCTTTTTGGTCGAGGGGCCCATGGTCCCCGCCTTCCCCCTTTCCCCCCGGGGGAGGACTTACACTGTCCTGGCAGCTCTCCGGGCAGGGTCCGTCCACAGCGCTGCACTGGAAGGAAGAGGAGAAACCGTACATGGCGTGGGTTGGTGCAGTAGACACGCACCGCGCGCGAGCACATCCATGTTGTGCGTTTGTGTGTGGGGGTCAGTGGGTGTGTGTTTACAGCATACTTGTGTGTGTGTGTGTGCATGCACTCTGTGCACCAGGTGTGCATCCGTGTAGGGCGTATGCGGCGTGTATGCGGTGTGTGTTGTATGGGCAGGGTGTACGTGAGCCGTGTGTACACGTGCGTGCACGATACACACGTGTGCTGTATGCGCGGGGGGGGGGGGGCTGTGCATCAGCGGGGTCCGGGCCCTGAGAAGTAGGCCCTCGCCAGTCGCCAGCAGCCCACGCACAGGGGTTCAGCCGCATCCCTGTCCGAGGGGGCCGCACCCCTGCAACCCATGCAAGAGGGTTGGAGGTCAGCTGCATGGCGCCAGAGGCCCCCTGGGGTGGCTTCAGAGTCTCCTGTTCTTTGTGTGACCTGGAGGGTGACCCTAGGTTATGGGCCCTGTGCCTCTTCCCATCCCATCCCCTCCAATTTCATGCTGTGGTTTCCCTAACCTGCTCAAAGTGAGGAAGCAGCAACAGCAAGCGGAAGGACGGGGCCTTGGGTGGGGGGGACATGGGACACCGTGGCAAGGAGAAGGGGGATGAACAGAGGGCTCCGGGGAGCGGGGAGGGGAGGCGGGGAAGCAAGGGGTGGGTGGGCTGGGAAGCACTGCGGATGGACGGCAGTCCAGGCTTGGGCTTGGCTGGAGGGACGGAGGGGCACCTCTCCTACTCGGCCGGTCGGCCAGGTTGGGTTCTGCCCATTCCCGGGGCTGAGAGGAGCAGAGAGACCCAGGCCACAGGCAGAGGCACGGGAGCAGAGACAGACAGGGAAGGAAGGGATCAGGAGAGCTGAGTAAGGGCCCCGGAAGGGAGGGGGCCGAGAGAGGCAGTGGGGTGGCGGGAGGAAGCCTATGGCCTTGACCTGGCCCCATCACACCCACCTGCCGAGTTGCCGCCCAGAATGTTTGCCGCAGGAACTCGAGCCTCATCTGGACGCCCACCGCTACATGGAAGTGGGAAGAGGGCGGGCCGGACCATGGGTATGTTTTTGGGGAGAGGGGTGGTGGGAAGGAAGAGACAATGAGAGAAAAAAACAGATTTAAGTTAGAGAGAGGAGGAGCATCAGCAGGAACCGAGGGGAGAGGTAGCCCTGGAGCTGTGAGAGCCCAGCCCAGCCCGGGCTCCTGGAGGAGGGGCAGGGGGGAAGCAGACAGACTGGCGGCTTCTGTCTCTTCACAGCAGATAATACTAGGAAATGCCTCCAGAGAAAGATACAGCCCAGGTTCTAGAGAACGATGAGGGTGGCATTCACAAACCCAGAGCACTGGGCACATCATTTTCCCTTTTCCCAAGGATGGAAAGACAGAGGTAGAGGACAGAGCCATCTGTTCAAGGGCATGGGGACCCAAAGTGGCCGACTGTGACGGGAATTCAGGGGCCCTCATGGAGCTTTCTAGATTTCAAGCCTGCCACGACAGCCTCTCTTGGACCCAATCCCTGCTCAGGGTCTCCCCCACTTTGTAAGAAGGCGCTTTCCTTGCCGAAAGGCGTGGCTGGGTTTACCCAGGTTTGTGGCTAGGTTCCAGAAAACCAGAGATGCTGCCAACTGGCGAAACTACCCCTTGGTGATGCCGCTTACAAGGGGCTACCCATGTCCCTTTGGTTCCCAGATAGGCCTGGAGGACGCAAGCTGGAGCTCACATGCTAAGAGAAATCTGAGGTCAGAGAACACAAAGGAAAGGCAGGTTCTATTGAAAAGAAAAAGAATAGAAAAACTAGGTTGACTTCCTACTGTCTGGTATAATACCATCGAAGATTCTGAGTGCCGGGCACCTTCACATCCATGGGCTTATTTCATCCACACAGCAGAGTAGTTCTATTCTTATTGGGGCTTCACAGAGGAGGAACTGGAGGCTTGCAGAGACTGCCTGCTTGCCTCAGTCACCCGGCCCCGAACCCCAGAACCAGGGCGTGCAGCAGGGGTCTGTCTCTAAGGCTCTTAACCTCTCTGTTCTCCAGGCCGGGGTCTCAGGGGTCAGGAAGGAGCCGGCGGGCGTGGGTGAGCAGTCTCCCACCCGGGGCTGCGGCTCCCTGGTCTGGACGGGGGTGTGTGTGGAGGGGGAGGTATGGGGATGGGGGTGGGGGGTGGGGAGTGGATCTGGGCTTCTGACTGCTCTGCCATATTCATGGGACATTCTAATCACCCCGTGGCCACTCAGGGGAGAGATTTTCCATCACCATCATTCTGACTTCCCCAAACTTGACAGCTGGCTCTTCTCAATGGACTGGAGTTCCGGCACAGAGATATAGAATTGTGCCCTTTTGTTTTCAGTATGGAATGATCCTAAACAAGTTTGGCAGAAAAAAAAAAAAATGAGACCAAGGAAGGGTCAAGGGACCAGAGTTCTGGCCCTGGGTTAGAGCTATGATCTCCAGATTTGTTCCTTCAGTTATAGAATGAGTCATGATTATATTTGCCCTAGGAGGGCTGAATGGGTATAAGATTGTTGAGGCTCAAATGGACAGTGGGAGAGAATGTTATTCTACACTAGAGCTTTGGTTCTCAAACTTGGCATGTGTTAGAATCATCTGGAAGAGAACCCTGGATAGCTCAGTCGGTTAATCATCTGTCTTTGGCTCAGGTCATGATCCCGGGGTCCTGGGATCAAGCCCTACATCAGGCTCCCTGCTCAGTGGAGAGCTTGCTTCTCCCTCTCCCTCTTCTCCTCCCCACTGCTTATGTTCTCTCTCTCCTCTCTCTCTCCAATAAATAAATAAAATCTTAAAAAAAAATTATCTGGAGGGTTTGTTCCCATCTCGAGTCTCTTATTTAGTATGTCTGGGGCGGGACCCGAGAATTTGCATTTCTAAAGTGCTCCCAGATGGTGTTGATGCTACTGGCCCAGGAACCAGAGTTTGGGAACCACTCTTGTAAAGCAGTGCTGTCTGATTGAACTTTCTGAAATGATGGGGCTGTCCCAGTTCTGCATTGTCTCCTACAGTAACCACTAGTCACTTGTGGCTACGAAGCCCTTGACATGTGGCTGTTAGGACCAAGGACCTGAATTTTAGATTTTTTATTACATTTTAATTAATTTAAATTGAAATAGCTACATGTGGCTGGTGGCCGCCATGTTGGACAATGCAATTCTAGAACTCATACGGTTCCAGAGGATGGAACCAGGTCCCCGAGAGGCACCTCCCCTCCCTTGGAGTCTCATGGCGGTTCTATGGCTGGAAGCATGGCTAACTTTCTTGAACAGGTCCTATGATATGGGAACATTTGAGTTCTCTGTGCACTTCCTTATTGCTGGATGAAAGGAATGGGCGAGAAGGACACCGGTACATGGACTTCTTGGTCATGATCAAAACAAAAGACACACGGACAGCACATAATCCACACACAAGGCTTGTGCTGGAGGGCCCAGTGCTCGTTGTCATATCCCCTCCTCCCTCTCACAGTTCCCTCGAGCCCTGCAGGGGACTCCTCAGTCTCTCCTCCTTATTCTTCCTTTTAAGACCTCCTCTGATACTCATTTTAGACAATTTCTTTCACCTGTAGAATAAAGGCTGCAGAAAGAAGAGGAACCTTCTCAGAATTGTCAGAGAGCTATCACACTACTACTTAGAACGACCAAATCTTTGGGATTTAGGAAAGCTTATCTACCCCTTTCCTTGACTTCCTTGGTCAAAGGGCTTTCTGCCTCTTCCTAGAGGGAGATTGTATCTCTCTACCTGCTTGCTCAGAACCAAGGTGCATAGAATCATGACATTCCTGAGCTAGAAGAAGGGCTACGATTCAAACACAGAGAGTCTCGAGAGAGTGGGGGTTTGTTTTCCCCTAATGAAACAGGTTTTTGAGGCTCTTGCATAGAAATGGGGGGAGTGGGGAGCAAAGCAGGTTCTCTCCCCCTGGATTCTGTCTCACAGCTGGTGCATAAGCTCTTCTAAGGCATGTTCTGGGTCCTTTGGGTCTGGGATCCTTTGCAGGACTGAGGACATTCCAACTGCTTACTACATCTCCACGCTTGAGTCACTGAGAGCATTCCAAACTTCACGTGTTCAAGACCGAACTCGGGCTTTTCCTCCCCAAAATGTGATCCTCCTTGAGACTTCACCATTTGGGGCGTATCCCACTTAATTGTAATCATTTTCGCTTATCCCACCCAAGTTCTGCAGACATTCCAAAACACAGTGAGTCTGTTCTAGACTCCTGAGCAGCCTCTCTGTGATCCTTTCTCCAAGAGCCATGACAGTGATCTTTCCGAAGGTCACATCACCTCACTCCCTTGCTTAAAACCTTCCGATGCCTTTCCACTGCTCTTGGAGCAAAATCTAAACTCCTCTGTAATACGGCCTCAAAACCCCACAGGAGCTGGCCCTGCCGTTCTCTCTGATTTCAGCCTGAATCATCTCCCTCAAACATGCTAGTCTCATTCCCACCTAGGGCTTCTGCATCAGCTGTCTTTCCTTCCTGGGATGCTCCTTCCCTAGAACTTTACATGGCTGGCTCCTTCTCATCATCGGCTCTCAGCCCAAACATTACCTCCTAGAGAGGCTTTCCCTGACCTCTCCAGATAAAGTAGCCCATCCCTTCACCCTTCATTCTCATTTCATCACTTTTTAGTTTCTCAGCAACATGATTCATTTATTTTACTCTCATTTATTGCCTGTCTCGCCTTATTGGCATGGGGGCTAATAGGCAAGGAGGAGAGAGTTCTGATCCCTAGCACCTAGCATCGAATGTAACATATTGTGGGGCTCCAAAAATATTTTTTGAATTAAATAAGTAAATATTTGTGAATTCCACTGAGCCCGCCTCTTGACAGGGAAGCTAATTCTATGAGATCTCTCAGTCTGGTCCCTTGCCATTGGGGTTGGAGGCTGTGCTGAATCCTTCCTCCTGTATGGAGCCTCTTACAGATCTGGACTTGAGTCTCTAGAGGTGAAGCTATGCTCTGATTCCCTTGAAGGCCACGCACAGAGGGAGGGAACCCACTAAGGAATAGGGACTTCAGGTGAGACAAAAGGAACTTCTCAGGACAGAATGCGCTAGATCCTGACGGCAGGGGTTGGGATAGAATGGGGAGGCAGTGAGGGGCACAGGAACCTCTTTAGCAACAGATTATTCTGCCCTGCCTCATGGCTTTCATGATTTCAAACTCTGTTCAAGTCCTGCCTTACAACCCAAACTGTACTTTTCCACCCCAAACGCGGAGACAGCCCAGCCTTCTCTCCTGGGAGACCTGCCAGGGTGACACTTGGGTCCCTGTGCTCAGGTGGTCGGCCATCGTCAGAAACTCACTGGCCCCCCATGTCAGGGGAGCAGCTGGCTGGCCAGCCTCCCGCCCAGCATCTCCTATCAGCCTGCTGTGTGTGGGAGATCATACCCCACGGTATGACAGGCTCAGGACTCCGGGTGCAGAGAAATCCAGCAAAGGCGTAGAAGGAACATGAGGCACCTGGCCTTTCTGGGCTGCTCCCCCAGAGGGTTATTATGAGACCTCCCCTTTTTGCCCAGGCATGATTGGTCCTTGTTTCAGAGCCTGACCTTGACCCCCAGGTCCTGCTACAATTTGATAAAGGCAGAAAAATGACACCCCCTTCCTCCCGCCCCTAGCCGGGTCTGTCCTCCTCCTTCCCCTGGGCCTCCTCTTGCCCTTCTTTCTCCCCTGTCTCTCCTCGAGGATCTAGTGTCTTCCTCCAAAATAGCTTTTCTTTAAGATCTGCTTGGCTGTCAGACAACCTAACAAGGAGCCTCAATGAGGCCACAGGCAGCAGACGGCTTATCAAGATGTACCTCTTCGCCCGACTCCTGGCTGTCACCTCGGCGCTGTTTTGTCATCACAGACTGCAAACAAAACAGCTGTGTGTGCACAATCACGCACAAGAGGGAAGTGCTCCCTGCTGGGAGCTGTGCTCCCGGGGGGTCAGCACCTCCACATGTTACCCCCTTGCTCTCGTATCTCGTTTGTCCTTCCCCCTGCTCTGCCCTAATAGCTCAGCCCAGAAACTGTTTAAGGGATCCAGAGCTGCCCATCTTAGGCAGGAGGGGTAGGAGGGGCCCATCTCTTCTACCTACAAGCCAGCAGATGCTCAAGGTCACGGAGTGCCAGTTACGGAAGGGAGAACAGAGATCTCAATCATTCTACCTCCTCGTTCTACAGAGCAGGAAAAGCAAGGCCCAGGGCTGTCAGGCCCATTAACTAACTGATAGCTAGTTAATGAGCAGCAGAGTCTAGACTCTGGGTCCCCTGATGCCTAGGCTCGGGCTGGTCCCGTCTCTCCCTCATTCAGCTGACAAGAAGGCACTGGGGCGTGGGAGATGCAGAATCCCTCTTCCGGAACAGCTTGTAGGATATGAAAGAAGAGAAGCCACACCACAGCAAGCGGCTCTACATTTTCTGCGGTGAGAATCACGAGGATGGCCCCCAGAAAGTCTATCAATGGGAGACGGTCTAGTCTGTGGACCAGCCAGGGAACCTTCGTCAAGGAGGTGACTTTCTGGTTGGGTTTGTAGGAAGGCGGAGACTACCCATGGGGGAGGACGGTGTTCCAGACTCAGGGAAGGAGCTGGAGAAGCAGAGGTCTGTTTGGAGGTGAGTGGGTACAGTTGGCTTGAAGGTAGGACGCACGTGACTGCTGTGTATGCGAGAGGCAGGGAATTCCCAGGAGGTAGAAGACGCGTGCTCTCTCCTCCTGGGACAATGGTCGGAGCCTTCGCTGCTGTGTCGTCCATCACGGCAGGCCGACAGAAAGGAGGTGCAGGAGCATCTGTCAGAGGCATCCTGAGTCGAGGGAGTTTCTCAAGCTACTTCCCTTCCCCCTCCTGATGGGTGACTGCTTCCCCCTACCCCCCTCCAGGAACGCAGGTGAAATGCGAGAGGGGCGCTGGGATATCCCTGACATATTGGCAACACACCGTGCCATCTTCTTGTGGGGCCGATTTTAAGAGATTCAAAGAAGGGTCACTTAGGAGTCTGGACTCCAGGCTGTGCTCTTCCCGGGGCTAGTCCCTGGCTTCCTTCCTTTGCCTTTGGATCAGACGCTTGCCATCTCTTGGAATATCTTCCCAACTTCCTTGTCCTGACTGGTTTCTGAATTCTTGAATACCCGTTTTTTTTCCCCTCCATGCCTACCCCATCTAGATAAGAGCCTAGAAAAGCCAAGGACAGTGGGGTGGGGGGTGGGGGGGCTGCATTTACCCCTCTCCCCCACCCAGGGTTCCTCCAGAGCTCACCTCTGCCTCCCCCACCCCCAGACAGCCTGTCAGCTAGCTGCAGCCCTCCCTACCCCTGAGCTCTGAGCTCGCAGCCGGCCTGCTCCGATGCTGTCCTCCCCTAAGCAGCCCTGGTCTGGGGTCACTGAGGCTCAGTGACCTGTGTGTGACCTTGTGACGCCAGCTCTGTGTGGCTCGGGGCCCCTTTCTGGAGGACTGCCAGGCAGATGGGCTGCCCTGCACATCCCTCCAGTTACCCTCTCTCAAATAAATCGCCCTTTGACCAGGAAAAGGGTCCAGTTTTCCCTGCTCCCCAGGCAGGATGGAAGACATCCTTCTGAAGGGGAGACAGATACCGCTTCCTAGGGGCCTCCTGCCGCCTGGGTCCTGCCCCTTTTCGCTAAAGGAAAGGGGAGGGGGGGTGCGGTCGGGGCAGGGAAAGCTTGGAGGAGCGCGGGGAAGGAAGATGGAGGTCCGGGGAAAAACAGCTTTCAACAGCTTTCCCCCTTTCCAGTTGGAAGCGATTCATCCGTAGGAGCCCTTTTTCCACTGCAATGCTCCCATTTCAAGGGCGAGCACTGCTCTCTGGCCGTGAGCGCCTCTGGGGTGTGTGTGTGTTTTGTGTGTGTGCGCGCGCCTGTGCGTGCGCGCCTTCGCCTGTGTGTGCTACCGTCGCTGTCATCACAGATGTACCCCCAGCTGTCACTCCATTGCTCCGTCTCTGTGCTCGCGCACACGCGCTCTCCTCCTCTCCCCTTCCTTCCCCTCTCCTATCGGCTCCCTCTGTCCCTCCCTCTTTCCTTCTGTTTGTTATTGACCCAGCAGCCCCGTCCCCTTGGCAGCGGCGGCGGCAGGCATTCCTTCTCCCCAGTGCTGTGCGCTGCGCGCCAGGTCCCTGCTCCCAGTGGACTGGGGACTCAGTGCCCACCGCGCTCCGCTTGGCAGGGCTGCCTGGATTTCTCCAGGAACCCCGGGAGGGTCTCACGGGACGGTTTAGAGCTACTTGATCTAAGGAGCTTGCGGTCAGAGTGAAGAGAGGTGAGTGCTGCTGTTCACTGGAGGGAAGGCATGAAGGGCCGGAGGGGCTGCAGGGTGGCCGGGACACAGGGAAAGGGGCCCATCTTTGCTGGGTCTCCTGGCCTTGCACAGACAGCCGCTGTTACCTCCTGCCTGGGAGCAGTCGCCGGGATTGGAGAAGTGCTCAGGACTGGACATCGGGGCAGCCCAAAGACACAGGGCACAGGGCTCCTCTGACCTCACAGCATTGGGGAGGCGAGCTGGGGTTCTGCTGGGGCAGGGGAGGGGAGAAGAGAGCAGTGCCAGTGCCAGATGACAGGCCCGGGTGGCATAGAAACCAGTCCCCGCTGCACGGGGAGTGCCAGCCAAGAGCCCCGTGCCGTCTGCCTGCCCGGCTCAGCCTTCACAGCCCGAGGAGCTTGGGTGCTATGGGAAAGGGGACGCTGGTGACAGAGCTGGTACACAGCACGGCTGGGTGGGGGGGTGGCAGGCTGGAGGACCGGGCTGTCTGAGGTATGGGAATAGACCTCGGGGGCCCGACCTCTTTGCCGGATGCCCTCAGCGTGGAATTGCTGGCCTCCAGGCAGCTGTCCTTGGACAAGGGTGCAGAGGAGCCCTTCTCTCGCTGGACATGGCCCCACGCAGCTGGAGGGGAAGCTTCCCTGGTGGGGGCGTGGCTGGGAGTGGACAAGGGAGAAAAGCCTTGCGGCTCTCCCTTGGCAAAACCAGGGGCCCTGCTCCCAGCCCTGGGAGGGGGACCCAGGGGCAGGGGGTGGAACCCGGCTTGTGAGAACTCCCTCGGGGTGTCCCCCAGCTACACACTGGGTCCTCTATCTGTAAGTGGGTTGAGAAGCCTGATGCTTCCTTGGTGGGAGTTGTGGACTCAGCTTTGGGGGAGTGGGTGGCGTAGAGCCCAGCCATGCCTGCCTGGCGTCCCGACCCACTGGGGCATGGGCGTCCTGAGTTGGAGCAGGAAAGCGGCTCTCAGCAGCCCCGGGCCCATTTTGACAATGCAGAGAGGGGAATCTGACCGGGGGTCCCAACCGCCCAGCTCAGTTCCCTGAGGGGCTGCTTTGTCTTTTCGGAAGAGTCAGCGAGGGGGAGTGGGGGGATGGCGAGGGTGGCACCTGGCTGTCAGGGCCCATCGGGCATGGTTTGGCATGACTCAGATTGACGCCCAGCAGCTTAGATAACTCCATCGGCGGGGGGAGGGAGGGAGAGGAGGCTGAGCACGTGGAGGGGGCGGGGGAAGTCCAGCAGGAGGGAAACCCAAAGCAGCTTCCTGCTCTCCCACCCCACCTCCCCCCGCTACAGTCTCTGGCATTGCCAAAAGAGGGAGCCCAGGAAAGCCAGCCTGGGGGTGGCAGGAGAAGGAGGGACGTTTCTTAAGCAACCGATCTGGTTTCTTTGGGGTTTGGCTGGAAGCTGTGTCTGGGGCCTGGATGAGCAAATCTTGCTCCTATTTCCTGGGCACCAGAGCCAAGGAGGGGCCGGGCGGAGCTGCCATGGGTAACATGGGATGGAGGCAGGGGAGGGCCCTTATGTAATGTTGGGGTGTCTGGGGAGGAAGGAGTTGGAGCTCAAGCAGTGTCTCTCTCTCTTCTTGGGGTCTCCCCCTTCTACCTCACATCAGGCCTCTTCTGCCCCCCTGCCCAAGACCACGGCCTGAGCCCATAGCCATGGCCTCAATGAGCATGCTTCATTTACTCACAACGGAGAGGGGCTCCAGGAAGGAACGACTTAGGGGGCTGTTCTGTTGGGATTCCCAGAAGATCTGCTTGGGATCAGGAATATTCAACAAGGAAACCAGGAGGCAGGAATCTCGGGGTGAGAATGGGGTACGCGTTTTAAAAGGAATCAGGGAAGGCGGCCGGTTCCAAGTACAGACAGGGATTTTTAAAAACCTGCTTCCGCGCTGCCTGGGCAGTGTGTGATGAGGGTAACAGGCAGGAAGAGACTGAGCATGTTTCCTAGAAGGGCCCAGATGGCCACACTGGAAGCAGCGGGGGGAGAGGCCACCCTGCGTGGTCCCCACCCTGCAGTCCAGGTCCCCCTCCCCCCTCTCGGCCGTGACCTTCACCAGTCCGCAGAGGGAAGTGGGTGTGCAGGTGACCACGAAGGCCCTTTTTGCTTCTCAGTTCTCTGAGTCTTGGATGCCGAGGGCGAGCAGAAGCCTCAACTAGGGACCCTTGACTGGAGGGAGATCCCAGTGGAGGCGATGGCAGAGTAAGCATGATGGCCTAGGAGTCAGGGACCCCCAGGCTGAGGTTCAACGGGCATTAAGCATTTGTGTGGTTTGGACACTGAACTTGGGGAGATGGCCATGACAAAAACATCAGGGGAAGGCTGTGGACGCCAGGCTCGCGGTGGGCATGTTGGAGGCTTCTAGCTGAGGTCCGAGCCAGCTCCACTTAGAGGATTAACCTCTGTTCACAGGAGAAATCCAAGGGGCAGGAGCACAGAGAGGCCACTGCCCCGCACCCTCCAATCCGGCACTCTGTGGGTCTGGGGGTTCTGGCAGGCTGCTCTTGGCCCATGGGGCTGGGAGGGGTGCCCCCCTGGGGAAGCAGCTCCCACCCCCAGTCCCCAGGGGATGCTGCTGCACCCACTCAGCTCGGCAGGAGCACGTGGAGCTTTCTGCTCTGACTGCTGCTTCCTGTTCCATCCCTGCCCTCCACCCCTGGCCTCCCTCCGAACCTCAGCACCCGGCCCTCTCCCCGAAGGGGTTCTGGAAAGCCCCTCCACGTCCTTGCCTAAGATCCTGGCCACCTGGGGCTTTTCTGCACTGCCTCGATGATGTTCCTGGAAGGAGGGCCCTGGGAGGGGACACCGGGCTGGCGTCTTGGTGCCGTTCAGCTCGGCTGGCTTCTTCAACAGCGGGAGGGCCATCAGAATGCCTGCCGCGGGTCCCCTGAGACCGGGGCTGGGACACGCTGCGTAACCTGTGAGGTACTGTACAAATGAAAGATCGCCTCTCCCGTTTCTGCCTTTCCTTCCCATACCTGGAACCCCTGCATGTGAGCCGATCAGGAGCAGACGGACCCGGAAGCCTAGAGAGGCTGCTGAGTTAGTAGCTTTGTCCCCAGGCTGCGCGAGCCCAAAGCTGTATTCATTCTTCCCTGGCCTAACCTGAACCAAGAACCAAGTTACTTCGTTTCCTTTGCCTCAGTTTTCCCCATCTGCAAAACCTCAGAGGGCTGTACTGAGGACTAGGAACACTATAGACAGGTGTTTGTGGCTATGGTGGTCGCTTCTCCCCATACAGAGGCTTTTTGAAGGAGATTAATGTCAGTATCCTCCACCCCCCGCCCCTCCGTGCCCAGGTCATGGCCATTCCTGAGATGGGGCCCAGGGGGACGGACCCGCATGGCCTCCTGGGAGGTGCCAGGGCCTGCTGGGAGAGAAGCCATCTGTCTTGTGCTTCTCAAACTTGAGTATGGGATCTCGTTAAAATTCAGATTCTAGTCGGGTGGGCCTGGGGCGGGGCCTGACAGTCCACGTCCAAGAAATTCCTGGGAAAGGCTCATGAACCACACCGAGTGGCAAAGGATTCTCAGGGGTTCTCCCTTTGATTGCTTGTAGCTCCTCTGCCCCACCACGTCCTGATTCTCTCAGCAAAGCCCAGCGAAGGAGGCCCAGTGCCCCGCGGGGGCCCAGCCCTTCTGTCCCCGGGGCTGAGACAATGAGCCACGTGAGGAATGGGAGCAAGTCCAGCATTTGCAAGACTGTGGGACCTGGAGATCTTTCTGGCAGGGCCTCCCTGCTCTTTTCTGTCCCCTGTTCCCCATCCTGGGTGCAGGGACTTCCCTCTCATACAGTGTAAACTTATTCCAGCAGCCAGGGCCTGCTGCCGCAGCTGCTCTCCTAATGTAGGTCACCCCCTTTCCTAATGAGGCTGGAGACTTCTTGGGGTGGGAAGGGGTCCTTGGGTTGGAGGTGTGCTTGTGGGCAAAGGGCCAAGGATCCAGGAAGTGCTGGGTTCTAGCCCCGTATCTCCCTAAAGGTCACTTCCATGGTGCCCAAGGAGGCAGGGTCAGCTCCGTGGGAGCACAGGTATCACCGCCCCCACCTCTTGCCCCTGGACCTGGGAGGACTTTGCTTTCATCACATTTCTCTAGAGATGCTGGGGTCAACAGTGTCCTGTTGCCTTGGAAGATGATGCCTGGGGGTCTGCCTTGTGCTTGCTGGCCAACCCCTGGGCTCACTACTGGGGTGACACTGAGGTCCGGGATGGGTGGAAAAGGAGAACCTGCTTGAAACAGAGGGGAGCAGGCTCAGGTGGAAACGGGGCCTGGGCTTGGGCAAGAGGGGTTCTTGGCCCCCCATGTCCTTGCAAGAAGCTGGAAAAAGCGGGAGCAGAAGCCTGGCTTGGGTCTTCAGCAGCCCTCTGGGTCTGAGTATAGAGAATGTTCGGGGGTGGGGGCTGCTCTGCGGGGCTTTTGTTAGACCTTACTCCTAGGTTGGAAGTGTCCCCACGCACCTGTCTGCTGAGGGCTTCTGCTGGCTGGGTGATGGCGTCTGAGGGGGAACACTGGAGGGCTGCTGGCGGGCATGTGTGTGCGTGCATGCGCATGCGTGTGCGAGCACGTGCCTAACGGCACAGCTCTCTGTGGGTGTGTGTTTGCACCATGTACTGTGTTGGGTGCCCCAAGCACGTGTCAGGGAGCCTCGGTGCTCCCTGCTCGGTGCACATAGAAGCGTCTCCCCATAAGGGGCATTGCCGGGTGACGGTCACCAGGGAGCGGATGAGCAGCCGCACTCAGAAGCCCATGACCTATCTCTGATCTAGCATGCGAACTTGGTCGAGTTGTTCATCATCCCCACGCCTGGGATGGCCCCCAACCCGCCTGAGATTGTGTGGGTGCCGTGAGCTCTGGCTGTGAGGGTTCTTGTGGGAGTCGGAGACTGTTCCAAGGGTCAGGGCCTGAGGGACACAGTGGACACTGCTGTCCGGGAGGGAGGTCTAGGTAGGCTGTGTGTGCGAGTGTGCCCCGCCACGAGTATCCCACGATGGGCCATCTGCTCGGGAATAGGGAAGAAGCCCCATGTGTGAGGCTGGTGGGACCAGGAAGGAGGTGTTACCTAGAACTCGTGCAAGCTGCGGTCCCCCTCCCCGCGGAGGAGGGGAGCTGGGGCTTCCTCACAGCTCTCATGGGCTCAAGTCCAGGCTGGGCGCATTCGCCTGAATTATCTTCTAAGGTAATGTGTACTAAATATAGTAGATGTTAACTCTCCTCCTTTAATTAAATTGATCTGCACAGAGATTCCTCCCATGAATACCATCATCACTTTTAGAAAGAAGATAACTGAGGCTCAGAGAGTTTATGCAGTTTGCTAAAGTTGCCCAGCCAGGGAGTAGCAGGGCACGGAATTGAACCAGAAGCCTGCGGGCCGGGGCTGGCGAGAGAGCCGCTGGGGAAGACACCTGAGCTGCTCCCAGCATACCTCAGCCCGGGGCCTGGGGATCCGTCCAACGGGCAGCGTGGGGCACCGGGCCGCACCCCACAGCGGGGCCCAGTTGTTGGGATAGGCTCTGCCAGCCTCTAGGAGGCCTGCACGACCTGGAGCCTCCTCCCCCGCAGTGGAGGAGGGGGAAAGACCAAGCCAAGACCCCCTCCCTACGCCAGGCTGCCCTTGCTGGGAGCAAAGCTAAGGGGACTGTGGGGTTTGCTGTGTTTTAAGTGGGTTTTGCCACCAGAGGCAGCTCAAGTCATGAGTGGTGGCTGGGGAGGCACCGAGAGACACCAGGAGCGGCAGCAGGCCCCGAAATGCCCGAGGGAAACCCGCTTCACTGGATGCAAGATTTCAGAGCTGACTTAGCTTCCCAGCAGTCCCTTCCACCTCCTCCGCTGCCTCCTTGACTGCCCCTGGCTCGTCTGGATTAGGGGGGAGCGTGTGGGGCGGGGGGGGGGGTGCAGACGAGAGCAGAGGCTGTGACCGGGATCACAGAGGGATGAGCAGGCCACTGAAAGAGCCAGCCAGGGGTGGTGGGCTGACAGGGTGGTGGCCCTTTGGGAGCAGGAGGGGCTGGGTGGGGGCAGGGGGGCAGTCTTCCCTCCCTTTGTCCTCCCCTTCCCCACTGCGTCCCCGCCTGCCTCAGTGGTACCACTGTCCCCCTTTCCCATCCCTCCGACGGGGCTAGGAGAGCCGGGGCTCTGGCCTCTGTCTGAGGGCCTTAGCCATACCTAGAAGGAAATGGGGACCACAGCAGAGCCTGTGTCCCTCTTACTAGTCTTAGGGTCGGCGCAGGGCAGGTCCTGAGACCCGAGACAGGGTGACTACCCCTCTTTTGTCATCTGCAAGAGAAACCTGCTTCCTTGCCTCCCCAGGCCCGCTCGCAGCCCTCCTTCTGCTCCGAAATCTCATCCTCTCCTTCCTGTCCCTGTCTCCTGCACGAACAGCTGCTGCAGCATGAACTCCCTGAGCTGATGAATCTTATTATAGACCAGCGGGCGGAAGACAGCGCACGGTACCTCACCTCTCAGGAGAAGGTGGAGGGGAAGCGGGAGGCCAGCCTGGCGGCAGGAGCAGGGCCTGGGCCTCACGCCTGACCCAGCAGCAGACTCTGCCTCCTGGGGGGCCATGGTAAGAGCAGAGCTGGGACCCGGAACCTGGTAACCACGCCTCACTCTGCTTACCTAGTAGATATGTCCCTTAATGGCCCCGCCTGTGACGTGGGGGAAACTCACAAAGGAGGCCCTATCGCCCCAGAGCATTTTTGAGATCAACACGCCAGAGAGGCAACAAGAGAGGCGGGGGAGGGGGCACCGGAGAGGCCACTGCTGGGGACCACGGTCCTGCAGGCAGAGCTCAGCAGTGCGCCACAGGCTGGAGCCTGCCCTCCTTGCCACCCAGGCACCTGGGAGGGGGACGGTTTCCCGGCTTCTCTGCCCCTCATTCTGCCCCTTCCCCCACCCAGGGAATCATAGCTGAAAAGAACAGGAGAGGGAATGACAGGAGGTGTAAAGAGACACCAGGCCCTCTCCCTAACCCCTGGGCTGGAACGGGGCCTTGAGTGCTGTTCAGCTCTCTCTCTCTCTCTCTCTCTCTCAGGACTGACAGGTAGCACGTGCGGAGGGGCTCCTCTCTCCCTGGAGGTGCAGGGCCGTGAGAGCAGTGGCGTTCACCATGCTGGCCCGGGGCAGTGGCCCGGAGCAGAGGACCAGGACTGGCCTGCCGTGGAGGCAGATCTCCTGTGAGTGCAGTGGGGCGGGGGCGGGGGCGGGGGGCAGCAATGACCGCCAGGCTTCCGGAAGCTCTGATCTCTCTGGGATGCCCAAGGCCTGAGAAGCTAGGGGCCACCGTCATCAGCTTTGCCCTGGCCTCTGCGGCAGCCCAAGAGAGAGCTGCTGTTGAGAGCCTTAGTGGTTAAGTGAGGAGCTGGAGGCCATGACGGGCGGTTCCATAGCCCAGGAAGCCCACCCCCGCCCCCGCAGTCTGGCTTGTGGGAGTCCTGCTGCTCTAATGGCGAGTCTCCCCCTTGTCTTCCGTCGGCTGGGTGAACCTGGAGGCTTCTGTCTCAGTGTTCCTAGCTCTGAAATGGAGGGAACGAGAGAGCTCTTGGATTGTGGTGTTAGAAGGGCCATAGGGGGTGGGTCCCAGGCTTCCTTCTGCATATGTGGAACACGGGAGCTCCATTTCCCATAAGAAAGCCTTGTAAGTTGTCAGGCTGAAAGAAACTCTGAGAATTCTCTTCGGGAGAGGCAAAGGGTCCGGGTCAGTGAGGACTGGCTTGCCCAAGGCTACACGGTAAGAGGTAAGAAGTGGTCCCCAGGGGCATTATTCTGCCTGACTTCCCCCCCCCCCCCCTTGGCCCAGTGATACAGCGGCAGGAGGAGAGCAGCCTGAATTATTCACCACGTGAGAGCGGCTGGCCCCCGAGCCACTCAGATCCTGTTTCAACCTCATTCTAGAATCATTCAACACCTAGCAATACAGGATTATGTTTTCTTGTCACCAGAGCTTTTACGTCACCCTGAATTCCTCAGGGGAGGGGGAATAATGGCTTCTGGTTATGACCCTTTTGTGAGGGAAGCTGGATGGACTGAATTTTTTTCTGGGGAAAGTGAAGTCTGAGGAATGTTGATTTTCGAAAGGCGTGGTAGGGCAGGCTGACCTGCCGGCAGAAGACTTCAGAGGGACAAGAGGGGGAGAGGTAGCAGCAGGCCACCCCACATGGCCGGGAAGGGTCACCGGTCGGCTCCCAGGGCCATGATCCTCTGGAGAATGAGGCTCAGGTGTCAGCCTCGCAGTCTGCCTCTCAGCTGTCACTGACCCCCCAAGTGTGGGGAGAGATAGTCCCATACTGTTCCTTCAGACTCTGTTCTTGGGGACAGCAGACATCAGACATTTACCGGACTCAGACTCAAGGCCATCCCATTCAGGCACTCAGGTCAGGGTGGCTGCTGCCTCTCTGAGTGGGGTCACCTGGGCCATGAACTGGGTCTGGTTCTCCATCACTTCCCTGGCTAGGTTCTTTCCTCTCGGTCTCTCTCTCGAAAAGAAAATGGCCACACTGCTGCTTGCTTCTCCGCCGCACCCCTCCCCTCAACTTGGAGCTATGCTAGGCTCAGACAAACCGTGCATGGAAGAGACAGAGCACAAAAGGGCACTCCCACCCCTGCCCTCACAACCTCCCCTGCGCTGTCAGATCCACATGAATCCCACATCCAAGATGGAGCCAGTAATTTGCCAGACCGGGTGCTGACTTGAGGCAGTTGAACTATTTTGAGCTCACCCATTTTCTCTTCCACAGTGAGCAAACTTCTATGAGACTCAGAGAGACACTTGAGGGGAGATTTGCAGTCCCTCTGAGAAAGGGCTGCTGCACAATGTTATAATTATTCTCTGAGGCCCCCCCGGCCCTTCCCCCGGGCTAGAATCTGAGGTTGCTTACTCAGAGGGGTCCTGGGCAAAACATGGGGCCACAGAAGGAATGCTGTTAATGGGTCCATCCTGCAGAAATGTTACCCCACAGCCCTCAGGAACAGGAGCCCAACCTAAGTGCATGGCTGGTTTTAGAATGAAAATAAATATGAAACTTCTAGGACGTACAATTTGCAGTGGTTTGTGCCCAAATGTTCTTCAGCATGGAAGTGGATTTGGGCATCTTATCCTCATCATTTCCACTGTGGTCTCTGTAGCAGGACCCTAGATGGGCTTGGGCTCCTGGTCTTCATGCCGTTATTGGTCCCCCTCTCGGATCTGACAGCACATGGGAAGGTATAGGGAGCAGGGGTGGGAGCACCCCTTTGTGCCCTCCCTCTTACACATGCGGTGTGTCTTAGCCTAGGGCAGCCCTAAGTTGGGGGTGGGGGAGCAGATGGGAGGGAAGCAGCAATGTGGCTATTTTCTTTGGGAAAGAGGATCTTTCTCTGTGACCCTGGGAGAGGAACAAGGGAGCAAGTTTCTTTGACATCCTTACCTCCTTTGTTTCGTCAACATCTATGATATTGGTGGGGTCCAAGCTCCCAAGGAGATCGACCAGGGGAGGCCCCGTGACCTGGGGCATCCTTGTGGAACTACACTGCTCGTCCTCCGGACTCAAGTCTGCCATTCTCCAGGATTGTACTCCCCTCAAGTGGTTTCTTTGTCAGAAGTGCTTCAAGGCAAGGAGCCCTGCTGACACCGTGTGAGCTCCAGTAATACAGATGGGGTTCGGGTTTGTTAATTATCTTTTTATGTGGTCAGTAAGGGTTTGTGCATTGATCGGGGCTCAAGCCAAAGCGAATAAAGTCAAGAGGCCATTATGTGACAAATTAGAAAGGAGGGTAACCCCCTGCCCATGGCTTTCCTTCCGCCTGTCTGTCCCCCTCCCCTCCAGGGATCACCTGCTGGATCACACTGTATGCTGTGGAGGCCCTCCCTGCCTGCCCCTTCTCCTGCAAGTGTGACAGCCGCAGCCTGGAGGTGGACTGTAGTGGCCTAGGCCTCACCATGGTGCCCCCAGACTTGCCCGCAGCCACCCGAACCCTCTTACTCTTGAACAATAAGCTGAGCGCCCTGCCAAGCTGGGCCTTTGCCAACCTGTCCAGCCTGCAGCGGCTGGACCTATCCAACAACTTCCTGGACCAGCTGCCCCGGTCCGTTTTCGGGGACCTGACGAATCTCACAGAGCTGCAGCTGCGCAATAACAGCATCAGGACCCTGGACAGGGACCTGCTGCAGCATTCGCCCCTGCTCCGCCACCTGGACCTGTCCATCAATGGGCTGGCCCAGCTGCCCCCCGGCCTTTTTGATGGACTCCCAGCTCTGCGTTCCCTGTCGCTTCGTTCCAACCGTCTGCAGAACCTGGACCGACTGACGTTCGAACCCCTCGCAAGCCTGCAGCTGCTGCAGGTTGGGGACAACCCCTGGGAGTGTGACTGTAACCTGCGTGATTTCAAGCACTGGATGGAGTGGTTCTCCTACCGAGGTGAGTCCTGCTGGGGTGGAGGAATGGGGAGAATCAGCCCTGGCCCAACACCTTTCCTGGAGGCTGGGCGCTGACTCAGGGCTGAGGTCCTGGAAGGAAGGGTGGCCCTACCTCTCCACTAGCTCTGGGCTACAGGAGTCTCAGCCTGGCTCCAATCCACTGGCAGGGCAGAGAGGCTGTTGCTGCTTTCCTTCCCCTTTTACTGCTCCTCCTTCTTCTCTGTGTGCCCCTCCCTGCTCCCAGCAGCCTTCCTCTTCTTTTTCTTTCAGACTGACTCACTGTAACTTGATCGCACTTCTCTAGGTATTGTGAGGCAACTTAATAATTTTTCTCTGCATCCCACCAGGTATGCCTTTGGGCTTCCCTGGCAGGGTAGGAGGAAGAAAAACCACCCTTGCTTTTCTGAATAATACAGCAATTTCTTAAATATCCTCAGTTTCAGGAGGGTGGAATATAATTTACGTTCACAGATAAAACCAAATTTTCATTTTGATGATGATCTCAACTCTCTCTCCCAAGAAGTTTTATATTCCAAGCTTTTATTTTTTTAATTTTTATTTATTTTATTTTTTATTCCAAGCTTTTAATAAGAAGCCAAGTGGCTTTGGTTTTACTCTTTCCCTTCCCTCTTTTGGGGAAAGTTCTACAATGAACTATGATGATTAAATGTAATGAAAAAGAGGGCAAAGAAGTGAGTGTAGTGGTTAAAAGGGCCAGTTCTGGGTCTGATTTTTGGCTCTGTCACTTACTAGCTGTGTGATCCTGAGAAACCTCTCCATGGCAGCGTCTGCATCTGTAAAATGGGTCAGATAACAGCTATCTGATAGAACCATTGTGAGGATTAAATAGTAATGCACGTAAAGTGTCTTTTTTTTTTCTCAAAGATTTCATTTATTTGTCAGAGAGAAAGAGAGAGAGCACAGGCAGGGGGAGCAGCAGGTAGAGAGAAGCAGTCTCCCCGCCAAACAAGAAGCCTGGTGCGGGACTGGATCCCAGCACCCTGGGATCATGACCTGAGCCAAAGGCAGACACTTAACCGAATGAGTGTCTGCATATAAAGTGTCTTGAAAAGTACTTAGCATAAAGCAAGTCCTCCATAAAACCTATCCACTTATTTATTCGTTTGCTACTAGTAGTCATAACATAAAACGGACTTAGTAAGACAGAATTTGGCACCCAGCACAAAGTAGCTGCTCCATGAGTATTTGCGGAATGAGTAAATCAACGTGAAAAGAATACCAATTCTCTTCATTGGTCCTACTCCTTTTGTTTCATATCCAGTCACAATCTCAATTATTTGCACAGTATTCTGTGTTAGCTAATTAAACAATTTTACAGGGGCACATGGGTGGCGTTAAGTCAGTTAAGCTACTGTCTTCGGCTCAGGTCATGATCCTGGGGTCCTGGGATGGAGCCCTGTCTCAGGATTCCTGTTTCCCGGGGAGCCTGCTTCTCCCTCTCCCTCAGCTCCTCCCCCTGCTTGTTCTCTCTCTCCTTCTCTTACTCTCTCAAATAAATAAATAAAATCTTGAAAAAAATTAAAAAAAATTTACAAACTCTAAAGTGCCATAAAATGTTAGTCACTACAATAATGTCTTCAGTTTTGTGAGTCAGGAAATAACAATTAATCCTTACATAGCTTCCAGTTTATAACTATCTTTTCATGTATATTATCTTAATTCTTATAACAGTTAATCGAGTTAGCCATTCTTATTTTATGGCCAAGAAAACCACAACTCACATGTAATTAAATCAATTAAATAATCGGCCAGAATTCAACCTCAGGTTTTTGAACAGGAAGATGAGGTTGCCGCCGTCTCGGCACCCCGCCCCTGCCTGTCTAAAAGGGGGCCCTTGGACACACGGTGCCGGCTGTAAGACTTGCCACAGGTCCCCCAGGCTGTCAGCGGCACAGGGCAACTAGAGGCCAAGGGTCTCAGTCCCATGTGTTATCCCTGGGCAACGTCCTTGTCTTTTTACATAGTCATCAGGAATGAAATTCTCAGTACCAAAGGGCCTGGAGTGGGAATGTCTATTTTTGGAACTTTTCAACAGTACAGTTGTTTTCAATCTTGTACTTCTTAAAAAAAAATTCCAGGGATGTTTTCATCAGCATCCCAGGAAAAATGTATCTATTGTATGAGGAGATGTGCAGCAGCTGCTCTGGGAGAGGGGACCGGCAGTGAGGGGATAGCAGTAGCCTGCTCGGCAGGAGCTATTCGGGAAGGGATCTCTTGCCGGCATCCAGATTTCTCTGGAAGCTGACAGAGGGACAAAATCTGACTCTGACTTCCTAGGGGATTCTCCTGAGCTACCTTCCCTCTCACCCCATTTGTGTTCTGCATCTACATCCTCTCCTGACCTCCCCAGGCCCAGCCTCACCATCGTCATGATGAGCCTGTGCGCCACACCCCCTCATTAGCACTGGCCCCCCTCTTTGCTCTCAGGGGTCTCAGGGCTCCCTCCCAGGATGCCACTGAGCTCAGAGTTGCTGTGGGTGGGTGCTGATGGGTTATGGGATTGCTCTGAAAGAGGAAAAGGCAAACATTCTCACCTGACCTTTTTTCTCCCCCTGCCAAAGAGGTAACCTTGGGCCACCAAAAGCTTCCGTCTGGGAGAGTGGTGGCAGTGGCTTTTGACTTGTCCTTTCTGTGAGAGCGAGGAGTGCTGGAGGGATGAGAGACAGCGGGTTTACAGATGGGCGGTGAGCAGGCAGATTCGGGGGCGAGGAGAGGAGCGGACCTGCAGTCTGGCAGGGCTCTCGGCTCTCTCTTTGCACGGCTGAGTCTTCCCCGAGCACCGGCCCACACTGGTGGTGCCGTCCTCTCGTGGGTCAGTTTGACTCTGGACAGAGCAGGCTGGACTGGAGTGGTTGTGTGCTTCTCTAAAATGGGACCGATGGCGCTATCCATTTTCCATGGCTTCTGCGCTGACGGAATGACCTAGTGCGTGTACCTCACCCATCCTGGTCCTTGGCTTCATAAATGCTGGCTGTTCGTCTCCCTTCCTCCCTTCCTCTCCTATTGAGGACCGATTGGAGTCCTGATAGACCTTCTGGGCCTTCTGTTTTGGGGCCCCGGGGATGAGGAGAGGGAGTCCCGGTTCTGGATGCCTGGTGAGCCCTGGCTTTTTTTCTCCCCTGGCTGCAGGGGGCCGCCTGGACCAGCTGGCCTGCACTCTGCCCAAGGAGCTGAGGGGGAAGGACATGCGTGCCGTCCCCATGGAGATGTTCAACTACTGCTCCCAGTTGGAGGACGAGAATAGCTCTGCTGGGCTGGGTATTCCGGGGCCGCCCTGCACCAAGGCCAGCCCTGAACCTGCTAAGCCCAAGCCAGGGGCTGAGCCCGAGCCCGAGCCCAGCACAGCCTGCCCCCAGAAGCAGCGGTATCGGCCGGTGAGCGTGAGGCGGGCCATTGGCACCGTGATCATCGCGGGGGTCGTCTGCGGCATCGTCTGCATCATGATGGTGGTGGCTGCCGCCTACGGCTGCATCTACGCCTCCCTCATGGCCAAGTACCACCGGGAGCTCAAGAAGCGGCAGCCCCTCATGGGGGACCCGGAGGGTGAGCATGAAGACCAGAAGCAGATCTCTTCTGTGGCATGAGAGTCCAGCCCCACTTGGCCTAGGTAGGAAGGGCAGGGAGAGCACGCGGGGGATGGCTTCCGTGAGGGCTGGCCCTTCCCTACACCGCAGTCCCCTCTTCCACTGGCGCCCCAGCCCTCCAGCGAGCAAGCCACAGTGCGGCTGTCTCCAGGACCTTCCAAGTCTCTGCGGAAGCCGCCCTTGTGCTCAGGGCTCCTGCTCGCACCACTCCCGGGGCCACCAAGTCTCTGGAACTGCGGGGGGATCTCCCTAAGCTTCTGGTCATGGGGAAGCAAGGATATGTGTGCAAGTGCAGGCTTCTGGACTCAGTGTTCTCCTGCTGTCCTTCCTGCCCTGGGGGTGGTCCCAGCTCGGTGACTCTCCCTATCGGCCCGTAGGTGTGAGGAGGAGAGGACATAGGGGCCAGGGGTCAATTCCCGTGACCCCCTTCTAAGCCAGGAAGATACTCTCAGCTGCCCTTCAGTGTCCACGTCGGGTCCGGCTTTCAGCCGCTAGCTCTAACGTCGGGTCACGCCAGCCCCGGCCTCCGGACCCAGCACTCAGAAACGCGGTTATGACACACTCCCCCCGCCGAAGCCTTCATGTCCCTCTGCCCGCTGCGGGCCACACCTGCCCCACGGCTCCCAGCTCCACTCACGCCCTCTCACACACACTCGGCATCACCAGCGCACTTAACATCGGCTGGAAATCTCTCTCTTTGTCTGTCTGTCTGTCTCTCACACACACAGAATCACACGGAGACAGAGGTCAGGAGAACTTAGGGAGCAGAGGCCCGTTTCCCCCTTGGGTCTCTGGCCCTCGGGCCACACAACCTTCCACTTGCTTACTGCAACCTTTTGAGTCAACAGCAGGGAGAAGCCCAGGCCAACAACACGAGGATTCCTCTGAGATCCTCAGAAGCGGCCCGGCCCGGGGGGCCCTGCTGGATGAGCCTGCTGGTCACCATGGTAACCCTCTCACACCTCTCCTGCTGGGTTTTCCAGGGACACCCACCCAGAGGCCTTGACGCTGCAGCATGTGTGGATGGCAGCTTCCTGAGAGTCCAGGCCCGTCCCACTGGGCGTTTCTTCAGCGCCATCTAAGGACATCGTCACTGCCAGGCCCCGTGGGGACACCCACCAATTCCACTCCTATAGCCTGCAGCCCAAGAACCATTGCTCTGTGCCCTCACCCCTCCATCTTCAGCAGCTGTGGGCCTGGGACCTCGGGGTGGGGACTGGGTCACGACTGGTGGCGTCTTGGGAATGCAGATGGCCCTCGCGGAAGCTCGCTGCCGGAGTAGACCCCCAGCAGGCCCCAGGGGCAGGGAGAGGGCTGTATGTTCTGCCCAGAGGCTGAAGGGGTGGGGTTCCTTCCCCAGGGTTTTGTGCGCTCAGTCTGGCTTGCTGGGGTCTTTAATTGCACCTGGACTGGGCTCCCAACCAGAGCGTGGGCAGGGGTCCTGTTACCTGTAGCCTACACCAAAGGGGCGGCAGGGGAGGAGCCGGCTATGCGGGGCTTTGGGGGATAGGAGTCCCCTCGTGTAGGTCGGCCCTCTCCCTGAGAGTCTGATCGCAGATGAGTACTAGGTCTCCCCCTGCTGGACACCCGTTTTCCCACGGCTTACAAAGAGCGGGGAGGCATCAGGCTGGTTTCTGGCTCTAAGACAGGGGTCTTGCTGGAAGAGGTCTCCAGAACACGGAGGCCAAGGGTCTGAGGAGGGACAGGGCAGGACAGGGCAAGCTCACCTTGCCTTGCACCCCCCATCCTTTCACCTCATACAGGACCGTGGTTGGTGAGGGGGGCCGGGGGAGGGGCAGGGAATGCCTTTGAACAGCGTGGGAGGGGGGCCTCAATGCAGGCTGCCTCCCCGGGGCTGGGGGCATAGTCTTCCTTCTTTTGGCTTTCCAGCTGATACCAGATCTAGGAATTTTCTAAAGGAAAAGGAGGGGAGGGGTGGGTATTGTCAATGGTGGTATCTTCAGCCTGAGACAGAAGATTTTTAAAGGCAAAATTATATTTCTGGTTTGTTGTTTCAGAAGAACAATAAAGACTGTATTTTCCTATGTACCTCCTGGTTTCCTTGGGTGGAAAGGGCATGTGGGCGCTGGGAGGGGGCTTCCTGCCCCCTTACCTCCCCAGGCAGCAGCAAGAAACGCTGCAGGACCTCACCCCGACGTCCGGAGCTCCATAAGAAAGATGGGAGACTCCTGCCTGAGGCCTCGCCTGGATCTGGATCAGAACGGGGTCTGCAGCTGAGTGCTGCAGGTGACCCGTGGGCTGGCCCGCAGGGATGAATCCGTGAGCCTCAGGCTGCTTTCGCTGTGCGGCACTGGGCAGTGAAGGGGGCTGGGGACCTGCCACTGCTCTGTGCCCGCTGTGTGCGCCTCTGCCCTGGCCAGTCCACCTTGGCCGTCAAGGACAGACCAGCCCGTGCGGAAGGAAGGCCCGCCTTTGCCCAGAGGATCCCGGTGTGTAAGGGGAGGTGGGAGAGGGCTCCCTAGGAGCTGCTGATTACATTTCATCAGCCTTGGTGAGATCGGGGGTGTTGCTAACATGAAGGAGGAACCCTGTTTCACTTGCATTCCTCTTGCACCTTTAAGACTGACTTTAGGGACAGGAAAATGACGCTCTGCACTTACAAATATGATCCCTCCAGGGCTCAGCAGGTGGGGACTCAGAATTATGAACTGGTGGGCCAGGGCTGGGGAGACCAGGAGAGGAGATGAGCCAGAGAACAAGGGCTTGGGGGTTGTCCGTCTGCCCCAGGCCGGAGTGACTCCCTCCAGGCCTGGACTGGCCTCTGGCTGACTGGGCCTGGGCTCTATGGTTCATGAGCTTTCAGAGACGAGAAAGGAATTTCCTCCTTCCTAGGCGCTTTCCTTTGGATGATATCCCAATGAGGGAGGAGGAAGCTCTAGGGAGAAGTGGGCCCTCCAGGTCCCTTTCCTGGATATCAGTGGGACTCCCAGCAGAGCCGGGCTGCTTACCTTTCAGCGGCAGTGAGAACGGTGCGGTGCCGCCCTAACAGGCAAAGCGGGCGCGAGAGCCAGTCTTCCCCAGGCCCCGCTGCAGAAGCAGGAGCCAAGGTCTCTCAGCGGCCCGGCACAGGCCTGGGTAAGGCATAGGCGTGTGGGACGCGTCACCGTTCTGAGTGTGTACGTCCAGGCCTCATCACAGGAAGGCAAACCCTGAGGAGAGCACCATGCCTCTCCCAGAACCCTGGGGGCGCCGTGCACCCCCAGACAGCAGGCTCAGTGCTAAAGGGCTAGGGACAGGAGCACAAGTGTATTGCATGCCACGTGCTAGAGGAACACACTTGCGGATTATGGTGCCACCATCATTATACTGGGCAATTCTCCCCACTAGGTCTGCAGGGCATGGGAAATTGAAAATGGAGCCTGATCAAGAGTGAGAGTCCTAGAAATTCTGCGTAAACTGTTGGTAAATCACCTGCTTAGAGATTAAAAGGACCCTTCCCCATTGAGCTGCCCTTCCAGAGGAACCCTTGGCATGATACATGCATCTGGCACGTAGCTGGCCCTTGTAGCTGGGCTGAGCGCCATTCTGCCGCCCCCTCCCCTTGCTCAGTGCACAACCTCACCCCTGCAGCTCACCTGTCAGCCGCCAGCACCCGCCCGGTCCTGGAGCCCCTGTGCACACAGTGCCACCAGTTTCCAAGGGATGAAACTGTCAGGATAGCACACCAGCCGCCTCCCCAGCTTTGAGCTCTAGGCCTCGTCTGGCCCCAGTATCAAGGAGGAGCTACAGTCCAGGGAGGGGAAATTACAAAAGGAGACATGCCCCCGCCATACACAGAAGTTAAAGCATAAGGTCTCTAGTGCCTCACTCTTTTCCTATCGTATGCACACAACCCAGAGCCTCAGAGCCATTGTCTGCAGTGAGTTAAACCAGAGGCTCCAGGACACGGTTTCTATGGCAACCCCTGGAGGCTCTAATTCAGGTCTGAGTTAAAAATGATATCAAATAATTGGAGAGTGCCGGAGAGCGCAGCCAGCAGCCTGACCCCGCGTCCCCTCTGGTTCCTAGACTCTCGGGTATGCAGGGCCCGGGAGGGTCCACCGCACGGAGGGAGCAGGACAGGGACGTTCACTGGGACTGCTGAACAGACTTGAGGGAAACAAGTTTGGGTCCCGTTCTGGCTTCACGATGGGTCTGGAGTTAGCCCACTGTGGCCCAAGTTTAAAAAGGCAGCTGAGATGGCACAAGTCCTCTCCGAATGCTGGAGCAATGCCTCCTGAAGGCCGCAGGTGGGGCAGGGGTTTTCTCCCTTGGGAAGTCAGGGTGGGAGGATCTCGGCTGGACCCCAGCCTGAGGGGACAAGGCTCACCCACCCCGGCCTGCGCCCCGTTGCCCCAGCTGTGGAGTCCTTCCACGCAGCTCGGAGGCAAGCGGGGGGGGGGGTCCGGGGAAGCAGGAAGGGACCCGTGATGGCTGATGCTTGAGTGCCCACTGAACTGCACAGCTTTGCAGAACCCAGCTGGGGCTGAGACATGGGAACTGAAGTCAGACTAAGGAGGGCTTCACCACGCAGGCCTGACCGCACGCAGGCAAGGAGGCCCGGGTGCAAAAGACTCTTTGAGGTACCCGGAAACCACCAAGTCTGGGCAGCTTGGGAGGGTCACTGGGCGTGCTCATCATATTCGAGGCCAATGGCAACACAGGATGGGAAGCTAGGTCTTAAAGAGAGGCCACCTGAGCTCAAATTATAACTTCAATCATCATTAGCTGTGTGACTTCGGGAAAAGTGAGCAGTTCGCAGGATGCGGTCTCTGCGGTGCCCGGCACACACTGAACACGTGTCCCCGGCTCATCCTTAAGGTCTGAGTCGCAGGGCCGGGTGACCTGGAGCAGATCTCTTTAGCTGTCTGAGCTTCATTTGACTGACTTCATAAATTCTTTTGGATCTCAGGATCTATGACTTTATAAACAACACGGCTTGGGAAGGCTCCTTTCTCCTGCAGCCCCACCATTCCGCTGGGAAAACCTCCGGCCGGAGGGCTGTGGCCCTTGCCAGCCACAGGCAGGGTCCTCCTGCTATTTCTGTGTGCCTTATTCCTGACCTTGACTCACAACACCCCCGACCGCTGTGGCACAGAGGGCAGCTCCTACCTGCAGCGATGGCTGTCTTCTTGTCCACGGTCACGGCCACAGCTATGCTGGCTGTCACTACCATGGGCTGGCCTGGACTTTCTGGGGAAACAAAAATTGCCAAGTCACTTTCTCAGCGCCCCGGGGAGGAGCGAGGGCTTGGGTAGTGGGTGGGGAGGCCGAGAACACACTGCGAATCCCAGGAGAGGGCATTCCTTGGATAATGGGGGGGGGGGTGTTGGGGATGCCCCTGCTGCGGTGGCTCTGCAACCATCCCCCACTGGTCTCTGCGGATGGCCTCCCGCAGACCCGAGCCTGCCAGAGAAATACGTCAGGGCCCCCGGCGGCCCCGGCAATGCAGTGTGTCTACGTCGCTCGGACACTGTGGGTTCTCTCTGTCTCGGGGCAGCAACTGTCGGCCTCCCTTGAGCTCAGAGACCCTGCTGTGACCAGTCCTCTCTGCGTGTGTTCCATCCAGAAGACTTGCGTTGCATCACACGATCCTTCTTAGTAGAAGGACAGGCTGCATTCCAGGACTCGTGGTGGCTGATCCTGGGCTGTCCTTCATCAGTCACATCAGCCCCTCCCAAGGCCCGGGGCCAGAAGGCTGGCGGGTGCCAGCACATCCGAGGTGCTCCGTACATGCTGGTCTCTGGGTGCCGGCCCCCCGCGGCCACCCCATTCTCAAGCCACAGCTTCACTGGTGTTACAGACGGTGACCGCACTTCTGGGACACTCTGCCACGCTCTTCAAGGGCAAGGGACTTGCCTGGAGCTGCTCTCCCCTCCTCCTTTTGGAGAATCAGGCCACCACCATAGGGGCAGAACTTAGGTGGCCGTGTTGGCTCCACATGAAAACAGAGCTTTCTGACTCGGCAGTGGTTTGGGCTAGTGTATGACCCTGGGCTTTTTAATCTTTTCAGTCCAGGGACATGGCTTTGCTTTTCAAAGCATTCTGCTTTTTTTGGGGGGGGAGATTTTAATTTTATTTATTTATTTGAGGAGGGCACAAGTTGGGGGAAAGGGGTAGAGGGAGAAAGAGGCCTGCTGAGTCCCAATGAGGGACTGAATCCCAGGACCCTGGGATCATGACCTGAGCCAAAGGCAGATGCTTAATGGACTCAGCCACCCCCCCCACCCCGGGGCCCCTTTTCAAAGCATTCTTGTCTACAGGCCAAGTTCCATTTCTAAAACTCCCTAAAAAAGTAAAAGTAAAATTCCATTACTAAAATTACAAAAGAAAGAGGCAAGATTTTTATCAAGTGCTGTCTTGTGAGAAGGTCTTTATATCAAATGTTGCTTGAAACAAATAGGTCACGAGAAGCTTATGCGGAGATGGTCTGTTATCAAGGAACTTAAATTATGCTTTCTCGTATCTGTTTCGCTAAGATCATTCATCATACCTTGCTATAATCCAATATCTCAGAGAAATCCATAACTAGTCTAATTCTAGAAGCTTACAATATGGAGCATTGTCCTTGATTCTAGGAAATTGCCATGATAAAGCCACAATAAACACAGAAGTCAGCTTCCTCCCCTTGCTTCTAGAAATGTCTGGAAGCAGGAGGGACAGGCCTGAGGCACCTGGGCTCCAAGCTGGCAGATTTCGCAGGCACTGGTTGCAAAACACAGCTCAACGTGGGCAGAACTCAGCCCGCCGGGCTCCAGGCAAAGGGCAACAGAGTCAGCCTGGAGAGGCGGAGGGAAGCCTCCATTCACCCTGGAGGCTGCTCCTCTGCCTCTTTGGGGTACCCACCCCCCACTAAAATGAAGCTGTTGTTGTTTTCTTCCTTGGGGGAGAATGGGAGTGTGCAGAGGTGGCCACATGTCTCCAGGCGCAGGCAGGAGCTAAAGCAGCAGGCGAGGGTGTGAAAAGAGAGCAAGCTCCTGCCTCCCTACTCAACCGTCCCCCCTTTTGGGTTGCCAGCTTCCCTCTCTTCTCCTTGCAGCTTAGTTCCCCACCCACCGCCCTCCTACCTCACCGCCACAAAAAGCAATCCCGGCAGCCTTCAGGCATGGGCCCAGTGACAATGCAGGTAGGAGGGAGCCCTCATCATGGGCTGGGGGCAGGGGCCAGGGCTTCACCCCAGAGAGCCTCCCCAGGACGCTGTGGGTGGGAGCCCCTCCTGGGGGAGCCCTTGATGCTACTCTAGAAGGTGACATGAAGAAAGAGCTGCCACTTTTTTGGCCCTGGGGGGCTATGTGGCCCAAGACCATCGCCTTGGCTTTGTAGGCCTTCCTTGTGGGCTTTCACTGGGACTAATGGCACTCACTTCCTCTTCCCCTTCCTGCCTTACACTTAGCGCAGGAAAAGAGCCTGGCCTTTGGTGGGCAGAACTTGGGTTTGGCCTGGCTCTGTGGCTCCCCAGCTGTGCGATCCTGGGCAAGTCACAGAACCCCTCTGAGCCTCAGACTTTTCCTGTGTAAGAAGAGAAGTAATAACAATACTTACAGGGTTGTGCAGATTAAATGAGTTGTAGGCTCTGGAATGTCTTGTAAAGCATATTAGTGATGCATTCAGTGCGGGGGGAACAGGCATAGGATGGAGAGGTGGGCTTAGGCACAAGGTGAAGAAGCTGTCAAGAGGGCATAGAGGGGGGACCTCCTCCTTGCTGCCTGCAGCCCCAGGAGAAGCCCCTGGAAGCCTGGCTCTCCCCCAGCTGTCAGCTCAGGGCACTTCTCCATCAGGAAGTTGGGGGATGGTTTTGGAGGAAGTGGTGGTTGGAGGGTTTGGGTGGCAGGGTATCTCGGAGGGGAAGTACAACTCTCCATTCCAGGTAGATGCCCAGCTGGAGTTCTCCTTTCCCCCTCCCCTCCTTCTCCTCCTCCTCCCTCCTCCCCCCACTCCTCCTCCTTCTCTCCTTCCCCTTCCTTCCTCTCTTCCCCCCTCCTCCTTCTCCTCCTCCTCTCCCTCTCCTCCCTCCCCCCCACCTCTGCTCACTCTGACCTGGGCACAGATATTCCTAGGCCCTCTCGCTCCACTGTGCTGGGGTCAGTTCCCCCCAGAGGTGATCCTGTGGAGGGCCTGCTATGCTGCAAACTCTTGGGCCCCCGGATGTGTCCCTCCACCTCTCTGGGCTGTAGTCTCTTCAAGTGTAAATTAAGAGGGCGAAGCTATGCATCCTCCCTTCGGTTCTAAACATTTTGCAATTTTCTTGATGTTCTGTTAAAGTCACTTAATTTTTCTTTATGGGGGCTGCTTTTCAGAGTAGGAGCCGGGAGTTGGGAGTTGGGTGGCGGTATCTCTGAAACCCTTTCTAGGCCTTGGACTAGTAGGGATTTGGTGACTTGGTCCATAGGGCCAATCTTGGCTGTCCTGCTTCCTCCCCCTCAAGCCCCCACCTCCACCCTGTGGCCTGCCAGCCAGGGGGCACTCTGTTATTACTGGGAGGTCCTGAGGAGCAGACGGGGAGCTCAAATTTGCAGCTCCTGGGAAACCCTAAGGGAGTGGAGACCAGCCTGCTTTCTCTGGGAAAAGAGAGTGCAATGGGGCAGCGAACCTGGTAAGTACAGTAATCCCCTGATGGAATAAAGTCTGTTACTTTCATCTGGGGAGTTTTCAAAGATACTCAGATGTTTAGAAACAGAAGAATCGTAAAGATCAACTCTTCCAATATGCTCCTACTTGGAATCTGGGCTAGAATCCAGCTCCTTTTGACTTTTGGGTCAAATCTCTTCCCTTTGTGCCGTGCTGGATTTTTAACTTTGGTCGCTGGCTAGGGGATAAAATGATCTGTACTATATTCAGGGTAGAGATCAATAGTGTGGTAAGGCATGAGCGAGCTTTCTCAAGGTTCTAACATGTGTCAGGAGGGAGGGAGCCCTGAGGCGTGGACATTCTGTCTCATGTCTGCTTCTGTTTTGCACCCAGAGCAGCAGGAGGAGGCACGCCCTGGTCCTCACTCGGCCCCAGGAGCACAGCGGTATGGATTACCTGGTCCTTCCGCTGATCGGAGATTGAAGACAAAGCTGCCTGCAGGCTGCTCAGCGGCCTGGCGGTACCATAGAGGGAAGCTGTCCATGGTGAACACACTGGCCTCATCCTCAAGAGTCAGGAACTTTCTGCAAAGAGAAAGATTTGGTACCTCCCCCTAGATTTGGGAACATGTTTGTCCCTTTCTCTTTTTTCCACACAAGGTCATCCTGGCTGGGCCAAGAGAGATTCATCTCTGCTTTGATAGAGTTGCAGGTAGAATATATTAACCCCTAGACTGATTTTACCCCAGACAATGTTCCTCAGCAATTCCTGTCTTTTCCAGAATCAAATGCTTTTGCATCCGATGGCACATTAGTAGCTAGAAGAGGTAGAGAGCCTGTATTGCGAAAGGAGACTTTTTTGTTAAATGAAAACTCCTTTGCCTGCAGGGTTTATTTCTTTTGGATATACCCTAATTTCTTTTTGTCTGGCTAATTGGCATGTCTGAATGGGGAAATTGCATAGTGAATTCTATCACTGCACTAATAGAAGGGCATAAATTCCCCCAAAATGGTTACTTCAAAAGTCATTGCCTCTAGGGTTTAGAATGCATGATGAGTTATCTTTTTCTTGAGCAGCTTTACCTTGCTAATTATGGTTTTGCATTCCCTGAACACACAGCAGCCAGCAGAAGGGAGTGTTGGTCCAGAAGCAGAGTGGGAGGCAGGGAGAAGCTGGTTTGTGGATTAAAAAAAGACACTGTGGATAACCCACAAGGTGGATAACTGAGGTTTGATTTTAAGAGTGGTTCGCTTATGTATTCCAGAAGCTACCTGCCTTGTTGCACAGTTCCTTAGATCTCTAGTCATGTCATGGTCTAGGTGATGGGAGCCCTCTGGAGTTGCAAGGCACCTGTGTGGCCATTGGTGGTGGCTGCCTTTGTAACCCAGGAGGGTCCCTCCATATTAAGATTTCCCTCTTCCATTCTTAGAAGCCTTTCAGAGAGGGTGCCGGGGACTGCTAAGGATGCTTGACCCTCTTCATACTGCCCGGTGTGGTTCACCCTGTCCACCTTTGGCCAGACAATGACATGGGTATGCGATTTTCTGAGTGGGGGCAGAAGTTTAAGGGGAGGAGGAGGTACGAGTCGGGGGCCAGCTGGAGGGGTAATGAGTGTAGGGAGGTCAGTTCCCCACTCTGTTCAAAGCCTTTGGGTGAATCTACAGTTTACCCACCAGATTTGGTCCATTGAGTCATTTGCTGTGTCTCTAACTGGACCATGGAAACGGTTAGCGAGGCGGAGGGCTCTCCTCTGCTCACCTCTCTGGGAGTGAGAGGAGGTGGGGAGAGGGAAAAGCAACGATTTGTTCTAGAACGCCTCAGCTTTCTAGCAAGTGTAGATCTGTCAGAGTCCCGAAGAAGCTCACAGACGGTGCTCTGTGGCTGGGTATGCTGGGATTCAGTGAGAGCAGCAGTGAGCGGGTGAGAGGCAAGGATCACGGGGTGCCCCCTTGGCCATTCTCTTCCAAAGGCTGGCATCTGCCCATTTGAGGCTCCTGGTTTGCAAGCGGCAGGTGGCTCTGCTCTCCCAGCCCCCACCTGGCCCCCTCCCCTGGCCGCTGTCCTCCCTTTGCTGCAGTACTCGGTGGGGAGGATACCCTGGCAAGGATACCCTGGGGAGGTACCCTGGCAAGGATACCCTGGGAGGTATACCCAGCCTGGATTCTGGGAGACCAAGGATACCCTGGTCTCCCAGAATCCAGGCTTTGCTGGTAGCAGGGTCTCTCAGCTTCAGCACTACTGACATTTTGGGCCACACAATGGTTGTGAGGGTGTTTAACACCATCCCCGGTCTCTGCCCACCAGATGCCTGTAGCAAGACCCCGTCCCTGAGCTGTGACAACTAAAAATGTCTGTACACGCTGACAAATGTCCCTGGGGTGGGGATGGGGGAGAATCACCCCTAGTTGAGAACTGCTGGCTTAGGGGATGTGTAAGTTGTCAGTAAGGGAGGGGACACAGCCAAATGATTTAGCTTGTCACATATAGACTGGTCCCAAGGGGGAAAACAACTTCTGGGTTTCCTTCTGTGGAAGTGTTGAACCCTTCCAACGTTACGGTCCCGGCCGCTTTCTTGCCTGACTGGGCCACTGTCCCTCCTTTCCTGGGGACACGTTCAGGATGCATCTAAGCCTGGTGGAAGGGTTACTGTTCTAACTCTACAAACCACAACCCTTCCACCCTCTGTGCCCGCCTGGCCTCTGAGGCTCTGCCTGCCTGCACGGCCCAGGAACACCGTGGAGGGATCCCTCTCCTGGGGTGCCCAGCATGACTCACTTGTCGGAGACCTGCTCGGAGCCCACAAACAAGGTGCTTCTGAGGAGGCCGGCGCGGGTGCCCAGGAAGGCCATGTCCACCACTTGCTCGGACTGCCTGTGAAGCACACAGACCGGGTGTCCTTACCGGGCACTGCAGCGACAGGTCTAGGAAGGGGGCACTGGGAGCCTGGGGAAGACTGGCAGGTCTCTGCTAGTGCCTGGCCTGATCTTCCTGGGGTGGGGTCGGGGGGCCGGCAGACTGGATGCTGACACACACACACACACGCACGCACGCACGCACACCGCTATCCACTGTGAGCATCATGTTTGTTAGATCTGATAGACCCCGCTCCCCTGGGCAGCACCTTCCCTTGTTAATGGGCTCCCCTGGGCCTCTGCCTTTCTGCCTTTTTTGTTTTTGGCTTCTAATTTGTCCATGTAGGTTTTGGGAGAGTTGGCTCTGAAAGACAGAAGGAATTCAGGAAAAGAGATGTTGTTTTGGGACCTCAGGAATGGGAACTTCTTATGACTGACTCATTTTAATGAGGACTTCTTAATATGCACATTGAAAGTCCACAGTCCTGCTCTGGGGTGCTCATTGAGGCTGGTCTTTTCCGTGGACAGGGCCAGGATGTTCTTTTTGTTCCTTCCAGGGAAAACACATCACAATTGATATTTCCAATTCATATTCAGCAGTACATCTTAATTTCTTTGATTTAAAAAATTTGCATCTCTTTTTTCGTTTGCTGAAAACCTTGGTTCCTAATGACATTAACATAATACTTTTCACTCTATCTATATAGTTTGAGAATAACAGTGCCAATATTGTTTCTAGCAATGTGGTTATTGAACATAGTTTAAGACTTTATTTATTGTTTATGGTTCTGTGTTTTCAAGTCCGTTGAAAGAGTTTACCTACATTGTTACATCATGAACTTGATACACAACTGTGTTTATTTGTTTCAATTGCTTTCAGATTTTTAGAGCTTATTTTTAAAAATCTAATCTTGTTTTATGATATAAAGCATTTACATGGTTCCAAAGTTAAATAGGCAAAATAAAGCATACTCATAAGACTGTCTGTCTCCATCCCTTTTCTTTCACTCTGCCTACAGTAATGTTTTCTTGTTTATTGTTCTGTTAAAAAATATATGTGCACATATGTATATACATACATGCATCTTTGTTTATATATGTGTAAGTAACTATGAAAATATATTTGCATCTCCTCCTTTTAAATAAATAGTGGTGCGTTATGTACATTTTTCTCCATTGGTAAGACCATTACATTGCAGTATGTAGATTTTTGCAGTTCTTAGCTACATAGTATTCCTTTACATGGCTCTACCATGACTTATTTAAAGAGGCTCCTACTGATGGATTTAGGTCATTTTCTGTCTTTCACTGTTATAAATGGAGCTCTAACAAAAAGCTCATGTATGTAGCTTTTCTTATTTTTCCTATATATCTTAAGGATACATTCCTAGAAGTGGTATTGCTGAGTCAGAGTGTAAATGTTATGTAATTTATTAGATATTATCAAATTCTCCTCCATAGCCTTTGAAACATTTTGTATACCCACTGACCGTATACAGAAGCCTGATTCCCCACAGCCTTGCCAGCCATGACTGGCAACAAACTTAGATGGTTATCAATCTGATGAGTGACAAATAACGATCTTGGTACAGTTTTAATTTGCATTCCTTTTATTATGAGCCAGACTGATTGTTTTTTCATATATTTAAGGACTATTTGTATATATTCTCTGAACTGTCCATATTTCCTTTAAAGTGGCTGAGTTTTTACTTCTAATATACATATATATATACTTCTATTTTTGAAGTTCTTCGATTATGTAGGGATAGTAAGCTTTTATTTGTTATATAAGTTGCAAACATTTTTCTGGTTTGTCATTTCTGTTTTCACCTTGCTCATGTTTTTATTTTTACCAAATAAACATTTTTATGCTGTTAAATTTGTCAGTCATTCTCTTATTGCTTTTGAATTTTGAGTCATCATTGGGAAAGGTTTCCTAATTCCTAGATTTTAGACCAATTGGCTCATGGTTTTTTTTAGTACTTACATGGTTTCATTTTTTTTTTTTTACATTTAAATCTCTGAGTCATTTGGACTTTATCCAGGTGTATAATGTGAGGAAATAATACAATTGTATCATTCTCCATATGGCTCTCAAACCAGTTACTAGAGTCCATTTTCCCCTGGTTTGACATGATGTCTTTCCACATGCATTTAGAAGAATTTCTGGATTTTCTCTTCTGTCCCCTTGTTTGCCTTTCTATACACTTTCTAAATTATAGAGATTTTGTCATAGGTTTTAAAATGTTGGTAGGGCCAAACTTCCTTTGTTGCTTTTCTTTTTCAGAGATTTCTTGACTATTCTTCCAAATAAACATTATAATCCATTCACTTGGATCCAGAAAAATACTGATATTTTTATTGGGATTATATTAAACGTATAAATTAATTTAGGATTAATGTCTTTGTGATGTTGGTTCTTCTTACCCCAAGACACTGGATATCTCCTCATTTGCTCAAGTCAACTTTTGTGTCTTCCAGGAGTATATTATAATTCTTCTTATGTAAGTGTTGGGACATATCTTACCATTTATACGTAGGTGTTTCATTACATTTTATTTTTTGCCCTCTTGAATATTTTCATATGACCTTTTTAGGGTTTTTTTGCATGGATAAAGGATATTAATTTTTGAATGTTTATGTTTTATCCTGCTACTTCACTAAATTCTCTTATTGTTTATAGTAGTTTTCCTATAAATTCTTTTGGAGCTTCTAGATATATAATCTTATCACTCTCTTAAACAGAGATAATTTCCTTCACCCTTTCCACTTCTTATTGCTTCTAGGTGCATTCTCCTGTCTGGCTGCCTTGACTGGTACTTTCCAACCTTATTAAATAGTAGTAGGGATATGGGAATGTCTGTCTTAGTCCTTTCTTTAGTTGAGAGAGCCTCTAGCCCCATTCAGATGTTGACTTTCAGGCTTAGGTCAAATTTTTTTTTTTGAAGATTTTTATTTTTAAGTAATCTCTACACCCAACATGGGCTCGAACTTATAACTCTGGGATCAAGAGTCGCTTGCTCTACTGACTGACCCAGCCAGGTGCCCCTGGTCAATTTTAATTTTATTGATTAGTTTTAAAAAACATGCATGGATATTAATATTTGTTCAAATACCTTTTCTGCATTGATATTATTGATACGCCATTTTATATTAATTCTCCAGGCCTTCTTTTCTAATATACACCTTGGTTAAGAATATTTGTTCTTCAGTGTTTCTCAACTTAAAAATGTCTCTGGCTAATCTCTGAACTTGGAAAGATGAAGATCATGCCCCTTCTCTCCAAAATAGTCATCCAATCACCTAGACTCCAGATCCAGGCTGCCTGGTTTTGATTCCAGCTTCGCCACCTGGGAGGCATATGACCTTGGGCAAGTGGCTTATCCCACTCTGCTTTGGTTTCCTCATCTGTAAAATGGGGATAATGATAGTACCTATATCGTAAAGTGGTTTTGAGGCTCACAGCGTTAACATACATCAAGTATTCAGAACAGTGCTTGGCCTGCTATATTTTTTTTTTGTTCTCTAGTTTTATTTAATTTTGTAGAGGTAATACATTCACACGGTTCAAAATTGTACCAAAAATTTATATAGTGAAAGGTGTCCCTTCCCTCCCTGTTCAGTTACCCATTTTTCTACTGAGAAGCAACCAATGAGAACTCTTTCCTATTTGGCCTTTTAGAGATGTTTTATACATACACATGTACAGATATACTAGGTTCTGCCTCCATTTTATAGAAATGGTATCACACTGTGCACAGAATCTTGCTTTTTTAAATAGGTGATTGTTTCCTATAAAATGCTGCTGTTTTCATTAGGTTAGCGTTAATTAACTTGAGTGTCTGGGGGAGGTTTGACATCTTCATGGTGCTAATGTTGAATCTTCCTATTCAGGAACAAGGCGGAGCCCACTGTATTCTTGACCTCTTTACTTTCTTGCACCCTCCCAACACGCATGTATGTGCGCGTGCACACACACACACACACACACACACACACACACAAGCCATTCATTTCTTCTTTCTACCTGTCCGTTAAATATGATAGCACCAGGTAAACATCAGCAAAGGGAATGAGGAAATCGAAGGCACTGGGAAAGACCAAGGCCAAGTTTGTACTTCCCAGTGTCTTGAGCTTACTTGCTAGAAACCAGGTCCTGATCTACTTGAACCACTTTTACGAGGGCACTTGGTGAAGGGGCTCACACAACAACGGCCCAGCCTCAGAGAGGTGTTCTTGGAATGGGGCTACTGCAGTGTGGGCGGGGGATCTGGACCAATGCCCAGGAGACCTGCACTTGGTGTTTTTCCAGAGGGGAGAGCAGCAGCGTGTGTGGGGTGTGGAAGCCGTGCCAAGTCTCTGCCTTACTGGGGCCGTGTGAAGGTAGCTCTCACTCCCCCAAAGTCTTCCCACCGTCATCACATTCCTCTTGGACTTGGGTGTCTCCTGAGCTGCCAGCCAGGTAGTGGGAGGGACCCTGACTCAGCCCAGGGACTCCCAGGAGCTGGGGCTGCTTCCCCTCTTGGAACCCTCAGCCCAACCCTGGACATACTCAGAGGCGTTGAGAGCCAGCGCTGTCCAGTAGGCCTCCATGGGGGCTGTCACCACCGCGTCGAGCAGTACCTCCCGCACAAGCTCCTCGTCACCTGGGGGCAAAATAAGAGACCAAACCGCTTATTTCCTCCATGATGATGAACACAGCTCATCTGCCCTTATAAGGAACCCCGAACTTAGGGAATGGAATGTGCCTCATAAACACGTGTCTGGGATTCATAAAACCATCTGTGTGAGCTAGAGGAAGTCATGTTGCTTCTCTCAGCCTTCACATATTCAATACCAAACAATATGTGAGTAGGGCTAGGTTCCTCCCAGTTTCCTGTATTCTGTGAGATTAGAACTCCATGGTGACATCAGTCCTTGCCCTGAGCCCAGGCCCCCTCTCCTCTCTGCTGCCATCCGTCTGCAACTTGGTCATCTCCCTCCCAACACATCGGCCTTTTGCCCCGTCCGTGAGTTTGAATTTGCCTCAGAGCCTCCTGTGCATGCTGTTCCTTGGTCTGGATGCTTCCTCCCTACTCTTTGCATGGGTGGATCTTTTCCCTCTCTCTCTTTTTTTTAAAAAAAGTATTTACTTCTATTGAGGTGAAATCTAAGTAACAAAATCCACCGAGTTAAAGCATACACATCAATGGCATTGAGTACATTCACAATGATGTGCGGTCGTCACCTCTGTCCAGGTATTTTTGTCACCCCCAAAGCAGATCCTGTACCTGTGAAAGCACTCGGGCGGCTCTTTTTCATTCTTAGCTTAAGTAATAGGGTCTGACAGAGTCAGAAGCTATAAAGGACCCCACACAGCATCTTATTCATGGTACTCACCGCAGTTTGGAATACCCTACATCTACACACACGTGCTTGCTTCCTTGTGGTGTGGTTTCTCCACCAGATTACGAGCTTCCTGAGAGTAAGGGCCTCATCCATTTAGCCCATCTCTGTCACTTTGGTGCCCACCCCAGGCATGGAGTATGTGCTCAGTACAGATTTACTGATGGAATGAATCCATGAATGCACAGATGAGTTGGGCCAGCATGGGAAGCAAAGTCTTCCTTAGGGGTGACACTTATGTGTCAGCAGGACCCGTTTCTCTTCTGAAGAGGAAGAAGAGGGACCCTGCTGAGGGTGTGGCCCTGTGATTTCACCAGTTGCTTCTGTGTTGGGAAATTTTTTTTTTTTTAAAGATTTTATTTATTTATTTATTAGGAAAGAGAGAGAGTGAGAGAGAGCAGGTCAGAGTGAGAAGCGAAGCGGACTCCCCATGGAGCTGGGAGCCCGATGTGGGACTCGATCCCGGGACTCCGGGATCACGACCCGAGCCGAAGGCAGTAGCTCAACCAACTGCGCCACCCAGGGGCCCCTGTGTTGGGAAATTTAAGGTTAGCCTGAGAACCAGGCCCTGGAAAACACTCATAGACCACGGGCTGCAAGACACCATCAGTCGGAAGGCTCTCTTTTGCTAAGATAAGGACTTTGGGGTGCCGAGCATTAACTGCTGGCTTGGGGGCCCGCTGCTGGGCAATGGTAGGGACAGATCTATGGGCAGGCTGAGGCCCTTACACTGTGTGTCTCTCTGGAGCTGTCCTGGTACCCAGATGAAAGATGCTCAAAGGGATCTGAGTCCCTGACATAGGGAGACACCCATGCCGCCACACTGCCAGGAGCACAGACAACTTCTCGGCCCCAGAGTGAGGCTGGTTCTGCCTTTGTCTTTGAAAATCTCCCTGTTCTCCCTAAGCCATAGGTGAGTTTGAGGGATAAGGCTACTTCCTCAGTGGCTCAGCCATGAAAAAGAGTGAAATCTTGCCATTTGCAACAACATGGATGGAGCTAGAGAGTATTATGCTAAGTGAACTAAGTCAGTCAGAGAAAGATAAATACCATATGATTTCATTCATACATGGAACTTAAGAAACAAAACAAACCAACAAACAAAAAAGAGACAGACAAACAAACAAAAAAACCAACAGACTCTTAACTACAGAGAACAAACCAATGGTTACCAGAGGGGAGGTGGGTGGGAGGACGGGGGAAACAGGTGATGGGGATTGAGAGTGTGCTTATCGCATTGAGCACTGCGTAATGAATAGAATTGCTGAATCACTGTGCCGTACACTTGAGACTAATAGAACACTGTCCATTAATTATGCTTGAAAAGAAAAGGTTGATGATGATCATTAATGTAATAAAATGCAATTCAGCACTTAAAAAACACATTAAGACCTTACGCATCAAGTTTAGTGTCCTTTTTTCTGATTTTGCTTTAAATTTATATTACTTTTTTTTAAAGATTTTATTTATTTATTTGTCAGAGAGAGAGAGAGGGAGAGAGAGCAGGCAGAATGGCAGGCAGAGGCAGAGGGAGAAGCAGGCTCCCTGCTGAGCAAGGAGCCTGATGTGGGACTCGATCCCAGGACCCTGGGATCATGACCTGAGCCAAAGGCAGCAGCTTAACCAACTGAGCCACCCAGGCGTCCCTAAATTTATATTACTTTTGATAAGTGTCATATTAAAACTCATATGTAGTTAAATTTTTGAAAAAAAGGAAAGGAAAGGAGAAAAGAGAAAAAACAGTCCTCCGTGAGCGGGGCCGGCACTTACACTCGAGATCCGGGTCCTCCCTGGTCAGGAAGCGGACCATGGCCTCCAGCTGGCTGAGCTTCCGGTGGTCAGGGTCGATATCTGTGATGCAGTAGATCCTGGAGCCCAGGAGAGTCAATGTCAGCTCAACAAAATTCCACCTTTCTCAGTCCCGTTCTCTCCTCCTCGCGTACAGTGACTTTCCACTTACCAGTCACTGGCCACGGTCAGATCTGGGTGAAGCAAGTCGTGCAGACCTGAAACCAGAACTCACACTCAGAGAGATGCTCGGTCAATGTGGTGAGGACGTGCCTGAAGTGCTTACGAACAACTGCCAGGAAGCTTCTCCAGCGAAGGGCTGGGTTTTATTCTTCCTTACTCTCAGCTCAGAGTAGGGACTCAACACTGGGCTGGTGCTGGGTTTGCACAAATCATGCCTTCGTCCATGTTGCTGCTGCTTCCTGAAATGCTTTTTCTTCTCATTGCCTCATGTCCAAATTCCACCTATCAGGATCTCTCTGAAAGCAGCTAATACTTTGAAACCAGTGATTTTTGGCTTCAATGGCTTCATTGTACCCAACTGAGCTGAATGGCCTATCAGAAGAGCCCAGAGATGGGCCATGTGTGTTTTGTGTTATCTCTGTAGCCTCTTGCTACCCCTACACCAACCGTGTCCTCACTGCATGTTTGTGGATTGAATGAGTGAAGGAATGGATGCCCTACAGAGCACCTACTCAGTCCTCAAGAAGGCACCATGGACGCCCAGGGAGTTTGGTCATTTTGGGGACAGTGGAAGGCTGAGAAGGAGAGAGGTCCAATATCACGGATGTGTGTTATGAAAGGGCGAATACAGGGGTCACATGGGAGCATGAGATTGGGCACAGGGGGACTTCCAGGGACAGCTCCCAGAAAAGTGACATCTACATTGGGATATGAAGAGGGATCCAAGTTAGTTGGGATGAGAGGATGGGCCCTGGAGAGGAGAGCATTTCAGGTGAGAGCACAGCACATGGGAAGACCTAGAAACTTAGTGCATGGAGAAATGACCAAAAAAAATCCAGAAGGCTATCGAAAGTCCTTTAGCAGTGACACAATCTGATCTGGCGTTTCTAGGTAGGTTCCTCTGGCAGAGATTTACAGAAAGGGAGAGGCGGGGAGACCAGTTGGAGGCTGCTGTGACTCTTTAGGAGAGAGGTGACAGTGACTGGGGTGGTGGTAGAGAGATGGACAGATGAGATGCACTCAAGAGATGGCAAAGGGAGAATGGACAGAATGTGGCCGTTCGATACAACTGTGGCCACACCTTCCCAGGACTTCCCGAGACATCCCTAAGCCCTGGATATCGGTTTTGTGCTCTCAAGGTGCTCAGGCAGCTGGAAGTCAAGAACAGGCTGGGTTAGGGAGGGTGGGGCCCTTCTCTCCCATCCTCCTGCCCACCCCAGTTTCTCATCGCCCCTCTCGGTTCATGTCCTGTAAACTCCCTGCCATGGCTTGAGTTGTGTCCCCCGAAAAGGTATGTTGAAGTATGAACCCCAGTCCTTGTGAATGTGACCTTATTTGAAAATAGGGTCTTGGCACATGCAGTCAAGCGAAGATGAGCCATTAGGGTGGGCCCCAAGCCGGTATGCCTCGTGTCCTTCTACAAGGCTAAATTAGAGACCCACAGAGGGAGAAACCCTGTGATCGGGACAGAGGCTGCAAGTCAAGGAATGCTTGGGGCTACCAGGAGCTATCGAGGCCAGGAAGGATTCTGCCCTGGAGGGGCCAGAGGGGACACAGTCTCCAGAACTGTGAGAGAACGTGTTTCTGGTGTATAAGCTCGCCAGTTTGCGGTGCTTTGGTGTGGCAGTCCTAGCCAGCTTCTGCGGATTTGGTCCTTTGCTCTTGCCTGCCCCCTCGGTCACGCCTTCCGACAGGTAAAGTCCAGCTTTGTTCAGAGAAACACCTCCCCTCGAGGCCCTCCATCTCTGGTCCAGCAAAGCTTTCCACGACAGTGAGCCCGAGGCTGTGCTGGGTTTGACAACCGACCGGCAGATCCCACAAACCCCGCAGGTCCCCTCTTCGCCAGGCAGCCCAGCTCTGAGAGTCTGCTCTTGAGTCCCGGGTCCGGGAAGCTCCGGCTCTGCCCCGGGCTGGCCCTGCTCAGTGCCCGGGGAGTATCTGCGTCTCCCTCTACACTGCCCATCGGTACTTGGCACAGACCCACCGTCTTCCACAGACGTGTTCCCCAGGAGGATGTATTCGCCGTGGCCCCGAGACAGCACCACTCCCAGGCTGTGGGGAGAACAGAGAACACGCATGCTCAGTGACAACAAGGGCCAAGTGACTCCCAGCCCACCTCCCTCCCTACAGTGACTTGAGGTTTATGAGCTTTCTGCACAAACAGGTGGCCTGCATGCCAAGTTTTTGCCCTTGGCCTTGCAGGTTGTTCCCTCTAGAACTGTTCTTTTCATCGGCCTTCCTTCCTGAGAAGGACTCTGTACGTTCTATAGGACAGGAGCCCCCTCGGCTCCCATTTTAGTCAAGGTTCATCCCAAACCTCTCGGGGACCTCCTGAATTGTAGAGAGGTTTCTATGTCTCCTGGGGTCCCACAAAGAGGAGAGCCCTTTCCTGCCTGGTGAATCCCACAATGCCTTCCTCTCTCTCCTGGGGGAATACTGCTTTTAATATTTGCTGAGTATCTGAATTACTTGGGGAGCTCTAAAAGATACTAGTGCCGGAGCCCCACCCCAGAAATTCTGAGTCTACTGGTTTGGGGCATTGGCAACTTTGCAAAACTCCTCAGGTATCCTAATGAGCAGTCCAGGCCGAGCACCACGTTTTATTGAGAAATGAGGTAATTCAGAGATAAAGGCTATTTGTTTACTAATCTGTGTAATTCCTCGAATTGAATACAGTTGGAAGGAACCGAAGACATTTTCAAATTCTATCTTTCATCTTATCATCGCTTATGTTGCATCGCTTTAAGATCTTTAAGTAGATTATGTCCTCTGTCCTCACCGACCACAAAGAGCTACTATTTCCTTTTACAAATGCCTCCTTCTACAAGCAAGAATCGAAGGCAGAGTGCAGGTGAGTGACTTGGCTAAGGTCACACAGCCTGCGAGAGGTGGGCCTGGGACCCAGCCCAGGCCGTCTGGCTCCACCCCTGCATGGAAGAATGCACTGGCAGAGGGGGTCTATCTCAAGTTTCCTGCAGGCAAACCTGGGTTTTTTTTCCTGTTACCACAAAAATTGCCAACTAAATCGGAGTAAATTCGCTCCCCAGACCTGAGATTTCTGCCCTGAGTGGTGGATGTTTGTGTTCCGACCACTGCTCCCCCTTCCACACAAAACGAGGGCCCCTCACCTGAAAGGTGTGTCACTGATGTCTGTGAAGAAGTAATCATTGGTCAGGAAAAGAACTCTCTTCTAAAAGAAAGAAAGAAAAAGGGTGTTTTTTGGAGAAAAGAATGCCTGTCCAGGCCCCCTACCTCCTCATCGGATACCTTGGGGTTTCATCCTCTCTGTGCCTCTTCCCTCCTCACCTCTGACCCCTCACCTCTGACCACCAAGGACACGCCTAACCTTGTTGATGCCACAGGCAAGAAGACTGCCAGGCCTAGCAAGCTGCAGCCATGGGCGCTGCCTGACGAAAGGACCAATGTCTACATGTGCTGTCCCAGAAAGTGGCCGCCAGCCACGTGCGGCGATCACTTGAAACACGCAACTGGAGACTGAAGTTTTACGTTTTAGATAACTGAGTGAATATACGTTGAAATTTTGATGGCCAACGTGGCTAGTGGCTACTGTATCGGGCGGTGCAGGACAGCGTGGATAGGGACACAGGGGCTCACGTGGGACGGGAGAGGAGACCGCCAGCTGGTGTACAACCCACCTACAACCCGTTTCTGGAATACAGCCGAGGGGGAGGGGGCACCGGTCCCTCAGGGAAACCCCTCCCAGCACTGCATCCCCCTTTTACAACTTCCTTTTCCTTGCAAAGCTGCCATGTTTTGGGCTTCAGCTGAATTTGTGGAAGTGAGGGCATCAGGGAGGGCACAGCGGGGGCCGGGCACCGGGCAGACGGGGATTGAAGGCCAGCTCGGTCCCTTACAGGCTGTGTGCTCTTGGGTGAGCCACTTTACTGCTCTGAGCATTAGAGTGCTCGCTCGTAAGTCAGGACTGACCACAGCACTGGTGCGGTGCCCAAGGTTGCCGTGAGGTTGTGAGTGTGTTTTTCACGGATGGGGGTGGGTCCAGGGAAGAGCAGGATTTGCTCTGAGCTCTGTGGACGGTCCCATCTGTTTATGTCACTGGGAAAGCCACGGGCTGTGGTTGCCTCTGGAGCTGTTCTTATTCCCTTCACTTCTTTCTGACTTCTCTTTCATTTTGAAAATGAGAGGAAGATGTCAGAAGGGGACGCAGCAGGAGTGGGGTGACACAAAAAGGTTTGTTTCTATAGGAAACCGGTTTTAGACCAAACGCGAATGAACTGTTCTCCAGACCTGGCCTCATCCCACGGGCTGCCCTCCTGCTTCCTCTGCCTCCGTCTGCTCCTCTCTGCAGTCCCCCTTCCTCCCCGCTGTCCTGGGCAGTTGGGACAGGAGCCAGTGGGGCTCTGATGACCTTGGGAGCCCTGCGTTCCAAGGTAGGGCTGGCTTGAGTGTCCGAACTGGAGATGAACTTTTAAATTTTTCCTTTTTTTCACTTATTAAAGAAAAAGGCAAAATGCACAAATCTTCGGTGTATTCTTCTAGTAGTTTTGATAAGTGTATGTAGCCACGTAGTCACCTCCCCAATCAAGATATGGAGTGTTTGCCTCCCCAAAAATCTCTTTGCCTCCTTCTAGTCCACTGCCACCCACCCTCCAAGGTCAACTCTGTTCTGAATTCTACCACCTTAGATTAGGTTTGCCTGTTCTCACGGCGTGCGCTTCTTTTCCTGCACAACATAATGTCTTTAAGATCCATCTGTGTCGTTGCGTGTGTCGGCAGTGTGTTTCCTTCTGTGGCCGAGAAGAGCTCTGATGTGTGGGACGCTAGCTTGCTTTCACACTCACCTGTTGATCCGTCCTTTAAATTATAGCAGAAGGTACAGAATCTGATTGCAGTTTGAGTTTGCATTTCCTCGATGACTGATGAAGCACATTTTCATGTGCTTATTGGTCATGTGTATATCTTCATTTGTGAAGTCTGCTCAAGTATTTTGCCCATATTTTTTTATTGGGTTGTTAGTCTTTTTGTTAACAATCTGTAGGAGCTCTTTATGGATTCTGCACACAGTCTGGGCCTTACTTTTTCATTTTCTTAATGGTGTCTTTTAATGAGCAGAACTTACTGCTTTTGATGAAGTCCAGTGTATCAAATTTTATGCTTGGTGCTCTTGGCATTTTGTCTAAGAAATCTTCGGATAACTTCAGGTTGTAAAGATTTTCTATGTTTTCTTATAGAAGACTTACAGATTTAGCTTTTTCTTTTCTTTTTTTTTTTTCAGATTTAGCTTTTACCTTGAAGACTATGATCCATCTGAAATTAATTTTTCTCTGTGGTGTGAGATATGGCTCACTATTTATTTTCTTCATACATTTATTTAGCAGTTCCAGCACCATTTGTTAAAAAAACTTTCCTTTCTCCATTGATTTGACAAGGTGTCTTTATTGAAAGTCAGTTGATAATATGAGAGTTTATTCCCAGATTCTCTATCCCTTTGTCTATTTTTACATCACTACCCCCGGTTGGCTGCTACAGCTTTATAGTCAAATTTGAAATCCTGTAGTACAAATCATCCAAATTTGTTCTTATTCTTCAAGGTCATTTGGGCATTTTGGTCCTTTGCATTTTTTTTAAATTTTTTTTTAAGATTTTATTTATTCATTTAACAGAGAGGGAACACAAGCAGGCAGAGAGGCAGGCAGAGGCAGAGAGAGGAGCAGGCAGAGGCAGAGAGAGGAGCAGGCTCCCTGCGGAGCAAGGAGCCCGATGCGGGACTCGATCCCAAGACGCTGGGATCATGACCTGAGCCAAAGGCAGCTGCTTAACCAACTGAGCCACCCAGGCGTCCACCCAGGCATTTTCATATAAATTTTAGAATCACCTTCTCCTGAAGTCTGTTCAAATTTCAGATGGGATTATGTTGAATCTACAGATCAGTCTGGGGAGAATGGATGGCATGGCAATATTGATAACAACTTGTAAACGTGATTATATCTTTCTATTCCTTTAATTTTTTTGACATTCTTTCTGCAACATTATGTAGTTTTCAGTGCAGAAGTCATTTATGACTTTGTTAAATTTATTCCTAAGTATTTTATGTTGTTTGATGCCATTGAAATTGGAACTTAAAAATAATTTATTTCCAGTGGTTTGCTGACAATTGGAAATAAATAGATAAAAGATAGTGTTGATTTTTATAGTATTAGACAACTGGAAATAAATACATATGTGTATTATACATATATATACACACATATAACATACAATTGATTTTATAGTATTGACCTTGTGTTCTGTCAACTTGCTAAATTTACCTGTTAGTTCTAGTAATTGTTTTGGAAATTCTTAGCATTTTCTATGTAAACCATCATCTCGTCTGTGAATCCAAACAGTTTTACCTCTTCCTTTCTAATTTTTGTGCCTTTTATTTTGTCTCCTTGCCTTATGGCAAGGACAGATACTGGCAGGGTCCCATGTAAGTCAAACAGAGGCGGTGAAGGCAGACATCCTTCCCTTATTCACATTTTTAGGGAGAAAGTGTTTAATATTCCATCACTTAAAGTTAGCCTTTTCATAAATGCCTTTTTTCAGATTGAAGAAGTTTCCTTTTGTTTCCAGTTAAATTTTGTCAAATGTTTTTTTTTTTAGCATCTATGGAGATGACCATATGGTTGGTGTTCCTCTCTTACTCTGTTAATGTAATGAATTACACTGATTGACTTTTTTTTAAATGTCAGATCAGCCTTGCATCCTTGGGATAACCCCACCATGTGCTATTGTTGCCGTGCATCTTACACTTCTGTATGTTACATGCCCTATAACACAAGGTCAAAATTTTTGCCAAACATAATTGTTCTTTGAGCAGTTAAAAAAATAAAGTCATATTAATGTGCACATTTGCAATTTCCAGAGCTGTTTGTTTCCTCATATAGCTCTGAGTTTCCATTTGTGTCATTTTTCTTCAGCGTAAAGAACTTCCTTAAGCATTTCTTATAGTGCAGGTCTGACAGTGATAAACTCTGTTCTATTTTTTATAAGAAAATGTCTAAATACACATCTTTTTGGAAGGATATTTTCTCCATACATACACTTTTGGGTTGACAGCTTTCCCCCCTTTCGCATTAAGAAATTTTATTTTATTGTTTTTGATGAGAAGTCAGCAATCAGTCTATTATTGTTTCCCTCTAGCTTCTTTTAAGATTTTCCCATATTTTTGATTTTCAGCAGGTGTATTATGGTGAGCTGAGCTGTGGCTTCTTTTTCTTTTTATCCTGCTTGAAGTTTGCTGAAATTTTTATATCTGTTAGGTGATGTTTTTCACAATACTCAAGATATTTGGGGCATTCTTTTTTCAAATACTTTCTGTTCCATTCTTTCTCCCTTCTTCTGGGACTCCAAGGACATATGTCAGACCATAGATAACTGAGGGATAATTTTTTTTCAAAAACTTTTTCAAAATTTTCTTTGTTCTTCAGAATGGATAATTTCTATTTATCTGTCTTCAAATTCATTGTCCCCTTTTTCTCCAATCTGCTGATAAACCATCCAGTAAAAATTTCATTTCAAATATTGGATTTGTCAGTTTTAGAATTTCCATTTGGTTCTTGTGATAGTTTTATACTGTGTCAAATTAACTAAGCTGGACCTACACTTTCAGACTCACTTCCCTGTCTAGTTCCAAGTTAGGGCTGCCCAAAGAGAAGCTTTCATGAGGTTTATAAGGCAGAAGTGAAGCAGCAGCCATTTTACATGCTAAAGGTAAATCTAGCGTAACAAGCACTCACAGGTTGCTCTGAGCTGTTGGCTTACCTTCTTGGCTTGGGGTAGCAGCCAGAAACAAAACTTCTCCAGCTGCCACTAGACCTCCTCCTTTAGTTTCCTTGAGATCTGAGCCTGGTGATTGTCTAGCTCCACGTAAAGGGCACTCGCTCTTTTTTAAATTTCCCCCCCTTTTTTTTATTTTTTAAAGATTTTATTTATTTATTTGACAGAGAGAAAGAGATCACAAGTAGGCAGAGAGGCAGGCAGAAGGAGAGGGAGAAGCAGGCTCCCTGCTGAGCAGAGAGCCCGATTCGGGGCTCGATCTCAAGACCCTGAGATCAGGGCCTGAGCTGAAGGCAGTGGCTTAACCCACTGAGCCACCCAGGTGCCCAGGCACTCGTTCTTTCTTGCAGAACACTCACACCATTGTGATTGGAGGTAGTAATAGACAGGTGTGGGTTTTAGTTGTCCTCATAGTTCCTACTTTTCCTTATGGGTTCTTGTTTTCCCTTGCATTTCATTTGGCTTTCCTTCTAAACTACTGGCCCTGCTGACCTATGATGACCTCAAGCTCACCACACGATGCAGAGACACCAGTCTCACAGACTTCTCTACCGGAAATGACAATCTTATAATGTTTAACTCCTGGAATAAAACCCTATATCCATATCACCTGCAGTGGACTTATTTCTTTGATCAAACCCCAACCATTTCTCTGCTGAAATTCTCCTTCTACTCACTCCTTCTGATCATCTTTTCTTTTAATTCCTTGTGCATATTTATCATACCTGCTTTTAAGTTCTTCTAATAATTCCAATGGTTGGTCATCTCTAGGTCAGTTTCTAAGACTGCTTTTTTTCTCTTAACTATGTGTTACATTTTCCAGTTGCTTCAAGGGTCTGATAATTTTTATTGCATACTGCCTATTGTGAAGAATAGGTTATAGATACATTGTCTTCCTCTGGAGAATGTTGGTTTCTATTTTAATAAGCGGATAAATAATTGGCTGATCACCTAGAGGACGTGGAGGCTTGGATTTACATTTTTGTTAAGGTGGGTCTGTTTCAACTTTGTCTTTAGATCTAGAGTGAATCTCCCTGTCTTGGGACATAGTCTTTACTCCTAAAGTGTGGCACCTTCTGTACTTTCAAAGAAAATCCTGAAATTTAGTTTACCAAGCCTCTTCACCTTGGTGTGACTCGGACTCCAAACTACCCTCACGACCATAGGTAGTGGTTGAAATCCTTGTTCTGATTTTCAGCTGTTCAACTGTTGCCTTCCACTGGTACTTAGATTCTCCCCTGTGTATATGTACTTTAAGGTCAATCAAGAATTTGAGAGGAGTTTGTATACATAGGTTAGGGCCAGTCCACCTGTGGATCCCTCATTTCTAGGATACCTTCCTTCACATTCAGACACTCTGAGAGCCCAAATTCTATTCTGATACTTCAAGATGGTAGCTATAGCTTTCTGTTTGAACTGTAGCTGTTTTATTTAAACAGAGTGGGGTATGCCCTTCAGAAAAACAATAACAACAACAACAACAACACGTAAACATGTATTTCACCCAGTGCAGTTCTCTTGATTCAAAAGTTGAAGCCTCTTCAACCCTTGTTTCTGCCTGCTTTTGGTCATTTTCATATGCCCTTAAATGTTTTTCATATTTTGTCCAAATGTATAGTTGTTATGTGCTGGAGGATTAGTCTCTTGCAAACTACTCATAACTGGAATCACGACTTTGAGATAATCTTTTAAGGCTGAGGCAAAAGGAAGAGAGGAGTGGGGGTTTCCTTGAATTCCCGTTAAACAGAAAGAGGGGACTGGTGAGGTTTGGAAGATGAGAGTAAAGAGGTGTCAGTACAGTCTCCCCCTTTAATAGATTGCCACCCTTTGCTGTAAAAAAAGTGAGCGAGTGAGTGAATGAGTGTGTGACAAAGAGAGAGAATGAAAAAGTGCCACAGAGCATTCTAATCCTGTCCCCCTGAATCCAATGCATAGGGATTAGAAGGTACTGGAGGAACATGGGGCAAAGCTGCCCTAACTACCTGTGCCAGTTGCTGTGTGTGTGAGTGTGTGTGTGTGTGTACACACCATATGCCCAAGTTTAGCAGGGCTAACTTGGAAGAACCTGAAGGCTAGTAAAGAACTCTCCCTCCCCACTGCTAATTATTTGTTCTAAACTATCAAACAACATGAAAATGATAAAAAGAGCCCTGGATAAGATGCTCCACGATAGGGTGGTTGTCTGTTTTCCCTTTTAAATCTATCCCAGTATCTGACCAGGATACTACTGATGGGTTAGAAATTATGACACCATTTACTGGTCCACATTTTGGGAAAAACAGCCTGTATCCAAATGGCAAATAGGAGGCTTGTAGGCCACAGCTGGACTCCTTACAAGTTTGAGATCCTAGATATCAAGCCCATATTGTGTTTTAATACTTTTGGAATTAAATGCACAACATTAAAAAATATGGAATTCTTAGCTATCTCCTTTAGATGGTGCATGGAACTGTTCAGTTCCCAGCACCCCAATACCAAGGCTTGTCTGTTTCTCTTACTCACATTTCTGAACATGGCCTATTTGGCCCCATAGGTTTTTGACTTTGTGGGTCCTGCTCTAAATCTTGCTGGGTTGCCACTACTATTTTGGGAATGCCAACATAGTTGCCTGTCTGGTATTTAGAGGAGATGGAAAAAGGTCTGAATCGATCCATGGGAAGTAAGGATTCATGTTAAATCCCCTAAAGAAAACAACGAAATAGGTTACCACCTTCCAGGATGATAACAGATATCCCCACAATGCTTTAAGAAAGCCTCCCTTGGCTTAGACTTGAAGAGTGTTTCTACTGAGGCACGGGCTTGTGAGGTGAGACACGCCACTGAGCTGAGAGGTCTGGGGTATACTGGCAGGGAAGAACACGACAGGACTGTCTGCAACTCTTAAAAAGAGAAGACATGTAGGGCAGACAGAGCAATCAGTAATGAACAAAATATAACAACATCAGGGAGAGTGGCATCATAATAGATCAGAGCAGTGAGAGGCTGGCTACCACTGCAGTGGCCTTAGAGCAAAACGTCTGACATACATAGTGCAGGTGCAGCAGCTTCTGAGCATGGAAGTAAAGAGATGACAGATTAGAGAGTTGAGTTATGATATAATGAGGTAGAGGGAGAAGCAAAGATAATGAATTTTAAAGATGAAATCAGAATTCTCAAGAGACTCTTGGGAAATCTTTAATCTGGAGATTGAGTGGAGAATTCAGGGCCACTCCTACAGAAAAGCTTTATACATTAGTGATTAAGAGTATGTGGTTTAGAATCAGACATTTGTGGGCTTTGCAATTAATCATCTAGGTGACTGGGCAAGCTTTGAGCTTCTCTGAATTTCCTCATCTATAAAATGGGGGTAGGATAGTACATACTTCACAGGGCTGTCAATGTTGAGGGAATACTTACAAAGTGCTGGCTCCAGTTTCTAATAAACATTAGCTATCATTATTATTATTATTAGTAATAGTAAGTAGTAGTACCATGAACACCTGTGTGCTATGAAATGTACATCTCCATCATGATCGTGATCAGCATCACCCAAGAGCTTTTGTTAAATCGCAGCTTAACCTGGGTGTTTTATTAGGAGCAATGAACACCTTTCAAAGGGATGGGCAGAAATTTGAGGAGAGGTTCAGACTGTTTGGATCTGGTAGGACTCTCCCTTGGTGGCTCTGAGAAGCATGAAGGCAACAGGAGGACACTGGGCACTGGGAGGAAAGGATGCTTCCATCCTAGACACACGGTGCCTACTTCACAGGTTAGTCTGAATTAGATATAGTATAGCCATACTTCAATTTGTCTGGAAGTTGCTGTCTGCCATGTGCATGTTAAAATTTTCATTATAACTATCTTAAATGCTTTGGCGGGGCTGGGCTTGGGAAGAGCTCCCTTGTGCATATAAGCAGGAGTCTGTTGGATAAAAGTAGAGCTGCACGGAAGAAACTTCTACTTTTTTTGGACCAGGAGAAGGAGCTTCTACAACTTGTGGCCTGACATCACTGATGTTGCCCAGTTTGCCTAACGGAGGCCCTTCCCAGTCCAGAGCTTATAAAAAGCAGGCAGATAGGGGCGCCTGGGTGGCTCAGTGGGTTAGGGCCTCTGCTTTCGGCTCAGGTTGTGATCTCAGGGTCCTGGGATCGAGCCCTGTGTTGGGCTCTCTGCTCGGCGGGGAGCCTGCTTTCCCCTCTCTCTCTGCCTGTCTCTCTGCCTACTTGTGATCTCTCTCTCTGTCAAATAAATAAATAAAATCTTTAAAAAATTTTATAAAAAAAAAAGCAGGCAGATGTCGGGGCGCGTGGGTGGCTCGGTGGGTTAAAGCCTCTGCCTTTGGCTCAGGTCATGGTCTCTGGGGCCCGGGATCAAGGCTCTCTGCTGAGCAGGGAGCCTGATTCCCTGTCTCTTTCTGCTTGCCTCTCTGCCTACTTGTGATCTCTCTCTCTCTGTCAAAAATAAATAAAATAAAATCTTTAAAAAAAAAAAGCAGGCAGGGGCGCCTGGGTGGCTCAGTTGGTTGAGCGTCTGCCTTCAGCTCAGGTCATGATCCCAGGGTCTTGGGATCGAGCCCCACGTTAGGCTCCCTGCTCAACAGGGAGCCTGCTTCTCCCTCTCCCACTCCCCCTGCTTATAGACCCTCTCTCTCTGTAAAATAAATAAATCTTTAAAAAAAAAAAGAAAAGAAAAAAAGCAGGCAGATGTCATACTAATCAGATACTGGTCCCAGGGAAATTCAGCCCATGTGTCTAACGGGGATGCAATGAATTGCTCTTCCTTTCCAGTGCTTTCTTGTTTGGCTTCCATGGAGGTTTGTGTTTGTGGAAGAACTTGGGTCTAATTGTTGCAGACAGATGCCTGTGTTCTTTTAGCTGAGGCAGATGGGCAACAAGAGGAGGAGGTGGGGGTGGTTGTGAGGGAGGAGGTGACATTTGTAAATATGTCAAGGGACAATGCAAATTCAGCATAAATGTAGTGGAACCTTTTAAATGAGAAAATGAAATGATCTTTTATAAATGATGCACGAATCTGGGAAGATAGCAATGGCATCAGTGAGGGTATTGATTCTTGACTATCTGTAGGGACAGTGGATTATTTTTAACCTCTTCCCATATAACATGATTAATAAGAGTTGTGAACAATTTGCAAAATTAACTATCACTTTCCTTCCTTCCATTATAAACAACAAAAAGGTTGAATAGCAGGCAGCATTAGGAAGAGAGGAGTTGTAAATGCCTCGAGCTAACCTACTGCTTTGCTCAGTAGTCTCCAAGGAACTGATCATATCTTGGCCAGATGTTTCTCCGGGGTTGAGGAACACTTTGATATACTCAAGTGTGCATATATACAAGCACTCAAGTCTTAAGCTCTAACTCAGGTAGGCTCAAATCCCTTATGACCACTCCAAACCTCAATCAACAGGGATGCTGCCTTCCTGGGACCAGACCTGGTTCTTTCCTTTGAGCACCTTACCCCTTTGTCCAGTGGAACCTTCACATCCATAGAGAGAGAACCTGTTTCCCCATTGATCATGGCTGTTCTGAGCTTCAAGAGGAAAGATAAAGGTATTAGTCCCCTGGCTCACACCGGAGGGTTGAAGGCACTGAGTTTTATTGACAAGATTGCAGGTGATCCCTGGGAATACTTTCAGTTCTTCCCTTTTTCCTTTAAGCAGAATACCAGGAGGGAGTCCAGATCTGATTCTAGCTAGTTCCATTTAGCTTATAATTCCAGACCTTAACCAAAATAATTCTCCAAAGTACCCTGATGTATGAGAGAACATGATACCATATTACTGAGACATAATTTCCTCTAGAATGAGCTACTGACCTCCCCTTGCCCCCCATCAGACTGAAACACCACTGGAACTTGACCTCTGTGGCTTATAGACATGGCTCCTTCCACCTCAGCACTCCCTGAGATTCAGGAAGATACTATTATGTTGTTATAGCTGTTGGAAGGATTGCCCATTACAGGAGCTGCTTCTGGTTTGGGCTTGGAAAGCCTACCCTGAGAGGAAGAGAGAGGAAGCTCATGGCCCAGCAGCTGCCCTATGTGCTGGTTATGGAGCCACACTCGCTCCTCCTTCTCCTGCTTTCCCTACTCACGGTTTCAGCTTGGTCTTCCCACTCCACTTCAGAGAGATCCACGCTGTTGTAGTTTGGTTTGGGTTTCAGTTTCTTCCCTTCTCTGTACTGGAGTGGGCAAATGGGAAGACAGATGTGGGGTGAAGCACGAGGCCCTGCTCAACTTTCATCTCTTCTCTGAAGCCTTACAGATACTTTCATCAAATCAAAGAGTCTCAGGGATTCCTGAAGGTTATCTGGGCCACGCTTCCACCTGAGGCAGCATTTCCCTTCCCAACAGTTGTGACAGATTGTCTCATGGCCTTTGAGATAACATTCCCCATGATGAGGAGCTCCTTATTTTGTGAGTCAGCCTGTGGTAGTTTGGACATCTCTAATCATTAGGAAGCTCTTCCTCATACAGAGTGGAAGTCTGTGCCCCCTGTTACTTTTCCCCATTGGTCTTATTCTTTCCCTGGAGCTACATAGGACATTTTCCACCTGACGGTTGTTGGGGTTTTCAAAGGTGCTCGATACTCCTGACTTCACCTCTCCAAGCTAAATGTTCAAAGGTTGCGGATGCCTCAACTCCCTCTGAATAGGCTCTATGTTGTCAAGGTCACTCCCAGAATGGAGTGCCCATGATGAACATCAGTATTTCAGATGGGGTTCTGACCAGTGTGATGTGTCTGTGACCTGTGTGGGCCATGATATCATATGGCTTTGCCTGCTGCCTCTGATTCGGCTGGATTTTCAGGACAGCTACACTGCTCAGAGCCCAAATTGAGTTCTTAGTCACTTAGGTGCCCTTGGCCTTCCTTGCGTGGCACACTGTTAAACTACATCTTTTCAATATTATGCTTGAGCATTGACTATTTTGCAGAACTTTCCATGCATCCTAATATATCCATCTTGTTAGTTTCAGCCCATTGTTTAGAAGAATATTTTCTGAATATGAATTTCCTCCCTTAATTTATTATCCATACCTTCCAGACTTTGTGTCATCTAGTTTCTGTGTTTTCATCTTGTTGTTAGAATTCTTGAAGGGGACAAAGCCAAGCACAGAAGGATTCTGCAGTGCCTAATAAAGACCTCCCTCCAGCTCGACATAGAGTCATTAATCAAGTCTTTGGGTGTTATTATTTTCTGGCCCTGCCTTCCCTCCTCTCCCTCTTTCTCTGATACCGAGTTATCTGCCACTAGGTTGGCAGCATTTCCCAGCTTTAGTTTAATAATAGATCAAAAAAGGAAAGGAATGGTTTATTATCAGCGTTAATTAAGAATTAATCAGAGGGTCTACTTTTAGCAGAATGAGGCCCCCAAGATGCTTGAAAGGCTGAAGTCCCCTATCATTGTGTATCGTGCTTCTGCCAGTTTTTTCTTCTTTCCATAAATTGTCACCCTTATTTCTTGCCTACCTAAGAGGTCTGCAGTCTAACTGTTGCAGCAGTATTGTCCTTGCATTCTTCTTTTTCTCCTCACCCATGCCTGGATGACATTCCATTCCTGGTCTTGATGAGGCCCGTGCTCTTGAGAAACAGCCCTGTCCTACCATCTTTTACATGGACTCTCTTTCTTTTGAGTAAGGTGCAATATTCCTCATCATTGCTACTGTCTAATTCCTGGTGACACCTGGAAGATCATCTCTAGCTCCTCTTGTTAAACCATAATCTCACTTTGCATACTCATACTTTGAGCTCCAATGGAAAGATTCAAGGCCAACAGTATGGCTCTTGACACTCTTTCAGTTTTTTACTAGACAGAGCCTCTATTACTTTCCTTTTTTAAACTTAACTATTGTTCTCCTTAATACCTATCACAAATTGATGGCGTTTTCCTTAGGAATCTCATTATGTTGGCTTTACATAGTAATGTTTGTCATGTAATAATGATCTACGCAGTATTTTTCTCTAATTGTTTCATTTGTGTAAGTCTATTTGGGTATACTTTATTTCCTTATTTAGGATATTGCCTTCTGTTTATAGCATCCTCAGAGTGTTATAAGGTCAGTCACCCAGTAGGTCCACAATATTAATTGACTGGTTGGAGTCTTTTATTCATCTAGATGATAGAGATGGTGACAGGTGAGTTTCTGATCAGTGCCCTTTAATTTCACAAGTCAGCTCCATGATTGGCATATATATTTCTTTTCTAGTGAGTCATCTTGTTGCCTCTGGGGCTGCCTCCTATAGAACATGCTGGTACAAGTCAGTGACCCATTATCGGTTCAGATGCTTGCCTAGTAGAGTCCAAACTGGGAAGACAACATGACTTCCAGTGTGCCCTGATCTCTCTACTATGAACCTCTATAGTTTGCCTTAAATAGCTTAATCAGTTGTTTTACGAACACTCAGTATCTATCTGAACCAAACTGGAATGACACGTGCTTTGGCTGGTTTCTCCAAATGGCCCCTAGAACAGATGAGCCCCTTAGTAAGTTCTCACAAAGTTATTAGCTATTTTCGTCAGCTGCCATCTCAATTCAGTACGAGACTGGAAGGGGAAAGGGAGAAGGCTCCTGTAGGACTTAACTACCCTCCCCCTGCTGGTCCCAACACTCACACTGAGAGATGTGGCCACTGTTGTCATCAATAGTGGCCAAAGGCAGGGAGGCAGCATGGAGGCCCTAGCCTTAGAGGTAGAAGCTTTAGACGAAGTGATGCAACTTTCCCTCTTGGCTATTAGTTGTTCAGCTAAATACATATGAAAATGCCCCAAGCCCCTGTATCAGGAAAAGGGAGCCAGGAAGGAGGCAAGAGCACTTGGGAACATATCCCAAGACAAACCTAGGGGAGCCACGGTTCTGCTGTCCCACCTCTCATGTGACTCTTTCCTTGCCATTTTCATTGTTAACTCAATGTTCACACTCCCTGGGTGGACCCTGGAGGTCTGATGATGCCACTGTCAGGCTCTAAGAGGAGCATGGAGTGACTGAGGCAGTGACAGGAATGTAAGTTGTTTGTCCTTCAGGGAAAACTGCAGTTTCATTACATGCCCTCTGGTCTGTTCATCAATAAGTTCATGCATTTTGGCTTTGTCCTTCCTGCTAGATTACAAACAATTTGAAGACAGGGACCATGACTTAATTTTTTTTCTTATATTACCCTTTGGGTTCTTAAATGGAACCCAATGTGTGTTCATTGTTTTAACTATTCTTATGAGCTATCTACAGATCCCATAGAGTTAAGATCCCAATGCAAATAAGATCTGTACCTACCAGAGGTCGGAGATCAGGATGTGAGAGAATGTAGCCGTTGTTAGTGTTCAAAAAGGCATATCCATGCACTCCGAGCTGCCAAAACAACAGGGATCGAGGGGCATCAGACCTTGTTTGGGTTGGAGAACTGGAACTAGGAAAGGTTTGGGCTGTAGGACAGTTAAAGATGGCAGCTCACAACCGTGAGGTTTTCAAGTAGGAATATAAGGGGACCAGAACCATGCTCCTAGCCATGAATTTTGACTTTTTTCCTAAATTATACTGTTTATAGCAGCCACAATAGTGCATATCATTACTTGGCCTCTTTTTCACCACATGTTCTGGGTACTTTGATGATGTAATCTCACACATTCTCTAAACAGGACTGCATGGCATGGAGGAGCAGATTGAAAAAAACCAAGGCATCAGGGAGGGAAAGAACTTGCTGAAGGCCACAGAGCGAGTCAGAGCTGGTGGTGACAAAGGGTCCCAGTTGTCCAAACCTTTGCTCCCATGCTCAGTCCCTCCACTTCCCTGGGGGTGGGATGGCAGGACCCCATCCCAGCTCTGGGCTTGGCTACATTGCCTGCAGAGAGACTCTTGAGCCGGATAGGACAGCTCCTAGGGAGCCTGTGATTCCCCCTCAGGCATCTGATCCAAGCTCACCTTGTACCGGGGTGCCAGCTTCATCAGCTCCCTCAGGGCCACATCAGAGCCTACCACACCCAGAAGAATGCCATGGGATCGCTAGAAAGAAAAACACCAAGGTCAGGGGGGACCTGGTTCGCTATGCATAGAGCCGGACTGGACCCTCGGCTTTCCCAGAGCCTTGAAGAGGAAGCAAGCCACTTAGACCTTATATGACCCTTCTCCTGCAGTTGGATTTTAGGCTGAGCTCTTTGGAATAAACATCTAAAACCTACCAGAAGAGGCCCCAGGAGTAATCGCAGCTGCTGGGGAGATTAATTTCCAGTATTAATATTTAAACTGTAATATTTAAAAGAAATACAGAGTTGAATGAAATATTAATTTTCATAACAGAGGCTGAAGTATCAAAATCCAAAGGACCATAACCTATGGATGCTCTGAAACACACAAAGCTTATAAGGAAACATTTTCTGACCAGATGGAGGATGGAAGTTTCTAGAAATTCCCTTACTAGAGGCCTTTACAAACAAATTAGAGGCTGCCCAAACTGCTAGGTTAAGTGTTATTTTGCCAGAAGGTCGTCAAGGGGACCTTCGTAGCCTTATATCCCAGGACAGTGGTTATAAATTCAGAGCACTAAGACAACTTCAAACCAGCTAAACAGAATCACTGGGCAAGCTTTGGGAAATATGGACCGCACGCCACCTTCCATCTTCACCCCTTCCCAACCAAGAGATTCTGGCATAGCTGGTCAGGCATCGAGCATGGAATCTGAACATGGAAGATGGCTCTGATGTGCAGCCAAGTCAAGAACCACTGGTTTAAAGAGGCCAGCCAGTTCCCCCAAGTTCTAATCCCTGTTGCAGCTTCTCGGAGAGTGGCCACTCACTGTTTCGTTCTTTTTGCTGAAGACCGGCATGGCCACAGTGGTGAGGAGCATCATGTTCTGGGCCTGTGAAGTGGGTAGCTGTCAAGGACGAAAGAGAAAAAGACAGAGAGTTCAGAGTCCATAGTGTGGAGGACCCACAGTCACCAATGTGAACTACCACTCAAGTGTCACCTTCCAACAGGAGGAAGAAGCCACATGTGAGGTTCCTCTTCTCTGAAAAAAGAAGAGTTGGCAGAAATGCTGGAGGAGAGAGGTCAGATGGAGAGGGGATCAGGACAATGTCACTTAGCCATAGCAGTCCTAAGCCAGGGCAAGTGTCAGAACCCCGGAGCCCACAGCTCCCAAACATGCTCATGAAGTCCTCTGTCTTGGCCATGCCAAGGATAAGCATGAACTCAGGGAACAAACCTGTCCTGCACATACCCAGAAATCTCTTCCACAGACCCAGAGTTGGCATACACAACAGTCCAGGACAGTTAAGAGGGAGAAAGACATTGACTCTGAGCCCCCTGCAAACACAAGGGTATGCACAGGGAAGCATAGCTCAAGGGGAGGCCACCGCATAGTTGTAGCTGATTGTGGAGTCACTCCTAACATCCATGAGACAGACCCACAACCTCTTCCTCACTGAGAAAGCCAGAGCCACATCATTCCCCACCTTTGAGATGGGCCTCCTCCTGGACTTCCTCATCTTACTGTGTGGGCTCCTTCAGCCTCCTTGGAAGGGGCTCTGCATAAGCACCCCACTTTATTATGAAGACAGGCCCTCACAGGTGGTGTGTGCAGGTGTGTTTGATATGTGTGATCTTCATCAAGATCAACCCAATGCTGTGCTGGGCCCATGGAGGTTTATAGTATTCTTTCTTGGAGAATGAAAAACTTTTAAAAAATTGGATATATTTGACATATCACCTCCTGTGAACTCAAGGTGTTGCTTTGATACACTTATGTTGTCATATGATTGCCATTGTGGTGATGTCTTTTATATTATGTAATTATAGTACAATATTGTCTGTATTTGTTACACCGTGCATAGATCACTAACCATCAAGTCTCTTCCCCTTCCTCATCTGATTTTTCAGCTGGGAGTTTGGAAGTAAGGTTTTCTGAAAGTGAGTGGTTTCAGTTGGCTAATGTTTTCCTGGCTATTGGAACCAGGAGGACCCTAGAGTTGGCCATGGGGATAGCAGGAAGCAGTCTGGGTCTCTGGTGAGCAGGAAGCTCCTCACCAGCTCCAGGCTGGCCATCTCTACAATTCCCTTAGATAAGGGAGAATTCCACTTCTCTGTTCGCTAAGCCACTGTGTTCAGGTGTCTCTTCGTCCCAGGCTGACACATCATCACTGAAGCAGGTGGCTGCATATGGGAGAGGATTTGAGAAGTGCCAGGAAGGTCCCTCTTGCTCCCAGACATCTCAGCTGACACTCTGTTGGCTCTCTAGTCCTCTGTGTAAGTCACTGCAACCCACAGACAGTCTCTGAAAGTACAGAGGCCCAGGAAGGGGAGCCCCAGGTGAAGCCATAGTATCTCAAATTACTGGCCAGACTCCTCTCTTCCTGAAACAGGTAGGAGAGAGGACAGTGAGGGCAGTGAGGACAATGGGAAGAAGGAAGGAACAAGTTTGGAGCAGAGGGGCTCTGTTTGGGGAGGGTGGGCTTGGACAGGTCTGCTCACCGGGTTTTTGGGTCTCTGGGGGCAGCATCCAGGCAAGGGTCTTCTAGCGGGCTGAGCCTGTCCACCCCTTTGCACTATCTCCTGAAGAGATGGTCTGCTCACCTCTTTCCTGACCCAGGAAGTTACCTCTTACTCCCTGGGGCCCCTAACTCTGGAGCAGGGTCAGGCCCCCACCTTGCTGTCCATGTAGGCTTCCGTCCAGGTGATGTCATGGTCATGGTTGATGACCATAGGGCGGCTGAGCACGTGCAGGTACTCCATCACGTTCTCCTGTGCATCTGCCAGTGTGGAGATCTGCGTGTAGTAGCCTGACAGAGGAGAGGGTGACGTGGTTGTGGGAAGCTGGAGGCGCCACTTGGAATCGCTCTCTGGGCCCATACACTCTCCTCCAGCTGCTCTCGGCTTACAGGTGGGGTCCGTAATTGGGAGCTGCCTTGGGTCACAGAGTCTACTTCCCCCCAAGGCTATGCTCTTTCCTGGGGTCAGCTAGAGGCAGGTGGTGCAGTCTCAACCTGGGAGAGGTCTGGGGGGCCTTCCCAATCCAGAGATGCCACAGGAGCAGAGGAGCCTCAGCAGCAAGGTCTTTGTGGGTTGACTTCCCTCTCACGATGCTGCCATCCTGACTTCCTTACAGGGTTATCTTCCAAAATCATCTCTCCTGCACGCAGTTCTGTCTTTGGGCCCATTTCCAGGGAGTACAGTCCAAGACAGTGGCTCAGTGCTCCCTACCTCCTTTCTCTGGCCACTGTCCTTCCTCAGTTACGGGGAAGGGGGCTATAGCCTCTTTGTTGTAGCCAAGGTGATATTTAAAAGAGCAAATGGCTTACAAGGTAATGAGTGACTTTGCACATGTTTACCTCTCTGGTCTCATCGCTTATCACCTCCCACAAAACATTCATTCCACCCTCCAGAAAGTGAAACTGCTTTCCATTCCCAGATGCCTCTTGTCTCAGACCCCGTGTCGGGAACACTCTTCCATACTCTGTGTCTGGTTGATTTTTACTATCCTTTATGTCTCAGCGTAGATACCTCTTCCTTTTGGAAGCCCTCCCTGCTGCATCCAAATTCCCATCAAGTCACTCTCCCAACCCCTGTATAGTCTGTGCCCCTCTGCTCTTATAGCACATTTCAGATTACATCACCACTGATGGTTCACTTGTATGTCTCCTCTGATGGACAGGAGCAAGAACAAGACTGAATCCATCCCGACCACTTTGCCAGGCACCACAGTATATGCTCAATAAACTGGTTGAGTCAAGGGCCCAACCTGGCATTGTGAAGCCCAAACTTTGGGTTCTGGCCAGAGACAAATGAGGACCACACCCAAAACATTATTCTAAAGAAAATGATGACCCTCTGCTTTTTGCCTGGAAGCAGAACCACAATAAAGGGGCTTAATTTGCAACAAGAGGAATGGAGGCTAGACAAAAGAGAGAACTTACATTTGAACTATGGGTCATATGTATGTATTGTGGTTCATATAGGCTTTATTTGAAGAGAGAATTTTCTCTTCTGCAAACACTGGATAGATAGCCTCTCAGTTTCATTTCTGGTGACTTTATGACTTACAGTCCCTGTAGGGGTAATCATGCATTTACTCATGGTTTCATAGTGGCAATCTATATTTTGTCTGGCTTTTCCCAAGTAAGAAGGAGGGTTGAATACTGTCATTTCGACACAGCACTGCTCCTCTGCAAGGCTCCCACGAAGGAACCATGGCTCAGCATCTGCAACAACTGGGTGCAGGCTGTAAGGAGCTCTGCTCACACACCACCTACCTTTGTTGTTGCATGCAATCCACTTCAAGCGGTCAGCGAAAGTCACTTCTCTTCCAATAAGATAAGTGAAAACTCGAACCTAATCCACAAGACACAGATGTACTCAGCAGCCATGATCCTGGCTATAAGTAGTGCTAATATTATTTATGTGAGCCTGGGATAGCAGGTCAAGCATTTTCCTGACTTTGGACTTTCCACTCTCATCCTATTGACCAGAAAGGATCCTGAGGCCCAGGCAGTGATGGGACTTGCGGGGCCATGGTGACATGGGCCAGGTCCCAGGGGGAGGGTCACAGCCTGGCAGTTTTCCTGCCACATCTGATCTCTCACCCTTACTCTTTCTTGCACGAGACCTCTGTGCCCAGGGTCAACATAATTTTGGAACACCAGTTTGGGACATACTATCTGAATATGCTAACAGGTCTAATGCGGAGAACATCTGAACTCGGGGCAGAACATCTGAACTCGGGTCAGGCCCGGTTTTTCTGGGCACCACTGGTTATCCCATGCAGGCAGTAGGAGAACACTCCCTTTGGCCCCTTCCCCTGCCCCCTTGACTTCCACCAGAAGCGTAACCTTGCGGTCCGGCCAGTTGTACTTCTCAAACACTGGCTCATAGTCCTCCACGGCCCCATCAGTGATCAGCATGATGGCCTGGTTGCAGAGGCTTCCTTGCCGGGCCTCTTGGAACTGTGTGGGAAAGGGCAGGCAGCGTGACTGCAGGCCATCTCCTGCCCTCCCCACACCTCCACCCTGTCTCCACCCTGTTCCTGACCCTTCAGTCTCTCCCAGCTTCACCATGTGTGGGTACCTGCTTCAGGATCTGGAAGGCTTCGATCAAGGCTTGGTTAACGACCCCCACACCCTTGACCATCAGCTCATCTACCAGCTGTTTGAAATGCTGTCATGGGTAAGAAATTAGAGAAAGGTCAATGGATTGACAGCCAGGGAACTTTCATCTTTGGCCTTAATTTCAGAGGCTGTCTGGAGCTATTTTCCCAGAACATGTTTGCAGGATCCATCCCTTCATGATCCAGCTAATTTCATGTCTGGGCCCCTACCATAGATGTTTCTCAAAGGCCCCGAAGATAAACTGAGAGTGTAAGTGGCTGGGTGCAAACATGTCCCTGCTCCTGGGAGGAAATTCCATGTGTGAGCCCATCCAGAGCAGGGAGATAGTCCAGGCAGAACTGCTGGGAGCCACTGCTCAAGTTCCTAGGTCCCCAGCACCCTCAGCACCCAACCCAATGTAACTCAACAACGAACATTTCACAGGAGAAACCATGGAGGCCACCAGGGGCTCCAAGGTCCAACCTGAGGCTGGGATTCAAGAAGTAACCAAACTCAAATTCTCCAGTCACAGGAAAAAGGATCTGTCACATGAAAACTTTTCCTTTTAAAAAAAGTTTCCTCTCTTCTTGCCTTTGAGGACTCAATCCAATGGGTTAGAACTTCCCTTCCTTTTGGGGAAGCTCCTTATGACTGATACAGTGGAAAGGCCCATGGAAGAGGCAAAGGGGGGAAACTGAGTCTTGGAAAAAGCAGTCCTGAACAAATGAGATCTCCCTTGGATAGGAGATCTCTCTTTGCTCACTATTTACTCTGATAGGCAGGCAGCATATTTACGAAGCAATTTCTTTGGTGTATTTACATAGATAACTTCGTTGTCCTCTTTCCAAGTGCCATGGGAATAAGGAAAGGGAGCCATCAGGCAGTCTGTACCGCCAGGCACAGTCTGCCCACCTCCTAATCAGAGCAGGGACTCAGAAGCTTCAGGCACTTACCTGATGGTGGACACTCACCTCGCGATTGTCTCGATCTGCCTGGACGAGGGTCCCTTTAAAACAAGGCTCGATGTAATGAATGTAGTCACTGTACTGCAGGTGCAAAGGGCAGAGGGGACAGGAGAACAGATTGGGTCCATTTGGAAGGTCAAGGCCCAGTGAAAAAGCTCAGGCAGCTCACAGGTTACCTAGGCACCTGTGTAATATTATCTTGGGGTACCCTATGCTTCTGGCAGTTCTTCTGAGCAGAGAGAAGGCAGTAAAGAGAACAGTGGGGCCTTGACTCCAAAAATTTTCCCTCAAATCCTGGTCTTGGGCCATTTTCTCATGTGGCTGGCTGAGTGATGTCCCTCTCCCAGAACACACAGAGAACCTGAAGGTACTGAGAGAATCCCTTTGGTCTTCACCCCTCTAGCACTAGACATAGTACATGAGAATTCCAGAACCTTCCACGTGCAGACCCCTCCCTAGGGCCTGGGTCTGGAGATTAGGAACTGTGTTCTTTCACCCTTTGCCTTGCACTTACGATAAAGATCTTCTAGCTATCAATAAGGAATGAGAAGGTAAAAAGATGAATTATTACTGCCCTCTTTTTCTTACTCACTCCAAGTCCTCATAGTTAAAATTCAAACCCTCCAGGTATCTTTAATCTACTTCTGTTTAAATAAGAGAAGGAGGGGCGCCTGGGTGGCCCAGTCGATTGAGCAGCCAACCCTTGATTTCAGCTCAGGTCATGGTCTCAGGGTCATGGAACCAAGCCCACATCAAGTTCTGCCCTCAGTAGGGAGTCTTCTTGTCTCTCTCTCTCTCTCTCAAATAAATAAATAAAATCTTAAAAAAAATAAATAAGAGAGGGAGAGAAAGGGAGATGGTGGTGACACGGTGGTAGGAGTGCAAGTTCTAGGGCAAATGTTGGGATGTTCTGGGGGAACATTGGGAGCAAAGCTGTCCATATGTCTCCTCCCCAGATGGCAGGAGAAGGGTTGGGAGAGAGGCAGGGCAGGCCATGCAAGAGAAGCAGGAGCACTTTCCCACTATCCCGAAGGGGTCAGACCCCATCTCGTGGCTGTCCTGTCGCCACTGCAGGTCATGATCAGGGATGGAAAGGTGGTGGGGATGGGGAGGGGGTCCTGGAGTGGTGCAGGTGGGTAAATGATGCAGGCCTCAGGGGAGCAGTTCAGGGATGAAGGGAGCCCTTCTCACACTCTAGGATGAACATTTTGAAGTTAGATCATTTGCCTTGGTATTCCCTTATTAGGTACATAGATCCCACTGAAGATGAACATTTTCAGCAATGTGACAAGCTTGTTGGAGAGAGTTTTGGATCAGGTGACCTTCAAAATGATGCCTCCAAGGTGGCAGTCAACTCTGCCTTCTTGGAGGACTGAGCTGGCCTGCTCTTTCATTGCACGCCTGACTGGTATTTTCCCGTTTCCTTCTGCTTCCTCCCTTTCCTTCATGACTTTTCTAGGGCAGGCAGAGCTATCCTCAGGAAGAGTTGCAGTGAAAGCAGGAGCAGGGTTTACTGGTCCCTTTCCAGGCCCCCACAACCTATGTTCCCCTTCTCCTGATGCATCTGGATTTGGGTGGAATGAAAGAAGTGGAAGGTCTGGAAATGTAAAAAGCAAGAGCCCAAGCCTCACTCATCCTAAGCATAATGGAGAGGCTGTTCCAGAGACAGGTACCAGTCAGGAGCACATGGATGGGAGTAAGTTAGGTATTTGCTCAGGGCCATTGCCTCTTAATTATTATTCTCAGACTCATCTGAGAAATTGATGAACTCCTCGGAATCAGAAAAAATGGATGCGCACATTTTGCATATAATCTCAGAAACTCTGTGGACCTCTTGAAGGCCATCCTTGGTCCGACCTTAGCTTAAACCCCCCTGCTTCAGAGGAGAGAATCATTATATAGTATGAAGCAGCAAGTGATTGTAAGTATAGGTCATTCCAGTGCAGGCAGAGGGAAGGTTTTTTCCTAGAGAGAGCTATTCCAGAGCAGGAAGGCACATTTACCGCGATGATGTTAACAAAGTCATTCTCTCCCAGCGTGTCCAGGATGGTGGAGACGGTGTGCTTGGCGATAGTCATCCGCAGCCCCTTCATGCTGCCACTCCTATCCACCACAATCACTATGTCCTTGGGAGAAGTAGCAGCTTGTATGTACCTTTAGCAGAAAGAAAGCACAAGCCAACGATGGGAAAACTAGAGCCAGAGCAACTACCTGACTGAGTCTCTAAATATTTCTATTCAGAGTCTGGCTGAAGTGTGCCCAAAGTTCAGGTTTGTGATCCATCGGTGCCAAGTTTTATCAGATCCCATACACACTCAGCATAGTTCGAAAGCCATTTTGGGGTCAACAGCTGGGAATGTGTACATCTAATGGGCCTGTCAGGTGGGAGAAAGGTTAAGTCCTGGGCAGTAACCCTTATCTTCTTTGTTTCGGACCAGTCAGGGTCCTGGGGGGCCAGGCAGCAGGGAGGGGGACAGCTGGATTCCACCCTCAGATTCTGTTACAAATCTGTCACAGGAGGGGTGTGGAGGGAGGGGAGAGTCTGGCATAGGGTCAATGTAGAGACAGCTCGATGTCCTATGCGGAGGTTGGGGCTGGAAAGACAAATGTGATGAGTCCTGGAGCAAGGGCAGCTGCAGAGGCAAGGAGGAATGCAGCTGGCAAGTCTTTCTGCTCTTGTGTTGGGTTAAGGTTCTACACGCCCAAGGCCCTTGGCTGGTGGTAGGGGTGGGGCAGGGACCAGAGGAGAACTAGGCAGAACCCAAAGGTTATAAGAGAGATGCCAGCACCGGAGACCTTTCCCCTGGAGCTCTTACCAGCCACGATTTCTGCAGTCGAAGGTAATGACTCCATTCTCATCAGGTGTCCATTTGATACCTGGGGAAATAAAGGCTGGTTCTTTCACCAGCTCAATAAAGCTGCTTCAGAGAACTGGTTGGGTGATGATGTCCAGTTGTACCATCCTCAAGGCAGGGCTGGCAGTGGACCTGGGCAGCAGGGTGTGGGACCACTAGATCACAGCTTGTAAACTGAGGCAGGAGTCAAGGAGGAAGGCCAGCTTATGGAAGGACACCTACCACCCACACTGCCCAGACCCAGAGTTGGGGTTACTTTCACAGGTAGGACTGCCAAATGTGATGCCTGAGTCTCCTGTGACTGAACCTCACATCAATTTGTAGAAGGGGAAGCTTGACCTTCAAGACATGACTTTTAACATCCATTTCCATCAGCAAAGCATGGACAGAGTGGTAAACATCCAGGTGCTCAGATCTCTAGCCCACCTACTTCTATTCAGCTTAATTAAGCTCAATTAGAGAAGTGATTTGGTTATAAGACTGTAAGCTCCTTGAGGTCAGGGATTCCCAGTACCTAGCACAGTGTCTGACACAGCACCCAGCAGAGTTGATGTTCAATAAATGTTTGTTACAGGAGTGAAAAATGAATGAATATGAAAGGTCTTGCCTTGAGCACTAGCAGAGTGCCGGGATAGATTGTCTTATTTATCTGTTCAGAAACTTGGATAAATGCACACAAAGCATAGATACACTGACATGAACCACGACAGAATCTCTGTTTGGAAGACTTTAACGATTGGGAATAGTGGGCTCAAAATAAGGAGATGAAAAATAAATGGTGAAATTGTAGTAGGTTATGTTTGGGCTGGAAAAAAAGTAGTGGCAGTATTGTGAATGTCTAGGAGCCCCAAGAGATCATCCTGCACAGCAGTTAGACTTCAGATGAGATGTAGCCTTCAAGGCATTGCTGGTCTCTCAAAGGTAGATGATATTTTCAGGGATCATGGCCTGCAAACCAGACAAATGAAAGCAGAGTTCTAAGAATGAGGGACAGAGGCCAAGGCTGCCAGGAGCCTGGGAAGGAAGAAACGGGACCAGAGCATGGTGGGAGTTTGAGTAACAAGGGCTCTGATGTAGACCTGTAGGCAGCTGGAGAAGTAGGGTCTCCCAAAGGCCACATTCCTATAGCAGCATGATTGTGGGCAGTCTGATCCTTAGAACAATAATGAGGAGGGGGAATTGAGTCTGAGGTTCTTGGCTCTGAACCAAAACCTTAGAAGAGGGTTTTAGTGGTCCTGGTAGGGGTACCTTCAACCCCAAGAAGAGACAGAAACAGTCCTCTGGAGGCGAAACTTGCCTCTTGAAGTGGCATGGACTCACAGGCAAAGATTATTAAATACATGAGAAACAGGCAGTGTGAGTGAGAAGCAGCAGAAGCAAGAACCATCAGATGTAACCTTCCATGGATTACAGGTGTTTGAATTACCAAATACAAGGTATAGGATAGCTGTGTTGGAGAAACCACAAGGAAGAATATATAACAAGAGGGAATTAGGAACAAAGAAACAGCCTTAAGAATATGGAACATTTGGAAATGAAAAAAATTTTAAGTTGAAAAAATGCATAATGGATTATTCATAGGTAAAGAGAAAATGCATGCGCTTGAAGGATTCATCCAGAGGCTATAGTCAGAAGGTCTAATGCGTATCTGGCTGGAGGTGTGTAAAGAGAAAAAGGAGAGCACAAGGAAGGACAATGGTCACAGAGCTGGTCACAGAACTGGTGTCAACATGCTCTAGGACTGATACAGCCCCAATCCTCAGACCTAGGAAGCACAGTGTATCCCAAGCAGGATAAATAAGATATCCTCATGCAGACAACAGTAGTGAAACTGCACAACTCTGAAGGCAAATAATAAGTAAGTAAGTAAGTAAGTAAGTAAGTAAATAAATAAATACCTTGAAAACATCTAGAAAATCTAGAATACTTACAAAGGAACAGCAGGTAAACTGATAGCAGATCTTTGCAACATCAGTGGAAGCCAGAAGACAATGGAAACACAGTTTTAAGGTGACATCTCTGAGTAACCACATGAGAGAAAATAATTGGTAATTTAGAAATGCATTCCCAGGGGCACCTGGGTGGTTCAGTGGATTAAAGCCTCTGCCTTTGGCTCAGGTCTCATCATCTCAGGGTCCTGGGATTGAGCCTCACATCAGGCTCTCTGCTCAGTGGGGAACCAGCTTCCCTCTCTCTCTGCCTGCCTCTCTGCCTACTTGTGATCTTTCTTTGTCAAATAAATAAATAAAATCTTAAAAAAAAAAAAAGAAATGCATTCCCAGCAAAAACAACCATTAAAGAATATAGCAGTGTTGATGGAGAACAACAGTGTTGTTTGCTGAAATCTACTTGGGGGTTTCTAGTTCCTCTGTGCTTACTTACTGCAAACAATTTCTCAGGGGTGTGTCATTAAATGCAGGCTTAGTCACTCATCTCCAAAAAAAAAAAAAAAGACTTTGTCTTTTTCTGTTTAAATAAGATGACAGTGGGAAATGATTTGTGTAACTCATAAAAACAAAAAAAAGATGAATTTAAAAACCAAACAAAACAAAAAAATGAGGATAAAATAAAACGTTTGCAGATAAACAAAGCAGTTTACCACCAAGACACCTACTGGAAAGGAACTTCTGGAGGATTTACTTCAAGTAGGAAAAGGATCTTGGAAAGACAGCTTGAGATGCATGAAGGTGGACAAATAAAATAGTAAACAAATGGTAATTCCAAATAGGCAATATTTGTCTCAAGTTACAGTAACAGTATCTAACTTGTGGGAATAAAAAAAGGGAAACATTACATGACAACGGAATGGAAGTCAAGGTGGTAGATGGAGACATAAGTGCAAGAGTCCTAAAGCCCTTTTGTGATTGGAAGGAGAGTAAAGATATTTAATTTTAACATCTTGTGTTAGTATTCTTGATAAAATTGCAAGGGTAATTACTAAAAATAAAACCAGAAAGATAAGTTCCAAACTGATAGAAAAATAGAGAAGTAATGAGGGAAGGGATTTGATTTGATTAAATTTGATTAAATTTATCAAAAATTTAATCACTGAAAAAGACAAACAAGGATAAAGAGGAAACAATAATAGAAGAACAAGTAAAAATTTTAAAAATTATACAATGGGATTTTTAACTATATCAATACAATAAATGTAAATGTGTTTAACTTGCCAGACAGTAAAAGAGATTGTCAGTTTGGATAAAAACTGAAAAGCTATGAGCTATTTTCAAGAGATAGGACTAAAACAAAACAACATGAAAGGTTAGAAGTAAAAGGAGGCAAAAAATATATATCACCCAAATACTAACCAAAAACTAGTATCACTGTACGGGTATCAGACAAAACAGACTTACAACAGAAAGTGTCATGGGGTTGGTTAATGCAGGTCAAACAACAATTATAGCAAAATCAACAAAAATATAGAAGATTTAAACAATACAATTAAGCTAGACCTACCAACATATGCAGAATTTTTTATCCAACTATTAGAGCACACATATCCTTCTCCAGCACACATGGAATATTTATAAAACTTGATGACATACTTGACAGCATCTCAACTAATTTCACATAATCAGTACCACACATGCCAGGTTTTCTGACTGTAAATAAACTGACTTAGAAATTTATAATGAAAAGATAAATATAATTGGATATATTTGGAAATTTTAAAACACACTTTTAAACAACCAAAAGATCAAAGAAGAAATCACAGGGAAATTAAAAAAAGTTAGAAGCAAATGATAATTTAAACACTACCATGACACCAAAAACTCAGGCAATAACTTTGGTATATCAGAGGACACAATCAATAAACTGAAAAGAGAACCATAGAATGGGAGAAAATATTTGCAAATTGTTTATCTGATAAGAGGTTAATATCCACCAAACATAAAGAACTACAACTCAAGAACAACAAAAGCAAACAATCCAATTTAAAAATAGGCAGAGGAGGAGGAGAGGAGCAAGATGGCAGAAGAGTAGGAGACCTAAATTTTGTCTGGTCCCAGGAATTCAGCTAGATCAAATCATTCTGAACATGTACAAACTCAACAGATCATAGAGAAGAAGAGCAGCAATTCTAGGAACAGAAAAGTGACCACTTTCTGGAAGGTGGGACTCCCGGAGAAGGAGAGGGGCAGAAGGCATATTGGAACAAATTATAGCAGAGAACCTTCTTAATTTCCTTCTCTAATTTGGGGAAGGAAACAGGCGTCAAAATTCAGGAGGAACAGAGAACACCTCTTAAAATCAATAAACGTAGGTCCATACCCTGTCATCTAATAGTAAATCTTACAAGTCTCAGAGACAGAGAAAGTCCTGAAAGCAGCTCAGGACTAGAAGTCTGTAACCTACAATCATAGAAATATTAGATTGACAGCAGACCTATCCACAGAGCCCTGGAAGGCCAGAAAGGACTAGCATGATATATTCAGAGCATTAAATGAGAAAAATATGCAGCCAAAAATACTATATCCAGCTATGTTGTCATTGAAAATAGAAGGAGAAATAAAAAGTTTCCAGGACAAACAAAAACTAAAAGTATTTGCAAACATCAAGCTAGCCCTACAGGAAATATTGAAAGGGGTCCTCTAAGCAAAGAGAGAGCCTAAAAGTAAAATAGACTTGAAAGGAACAGAGACAATATACAGTAACAGTCACTTTACAGGCAAGACAGGGCACTAAATTCATATCTGTCAATAGTTACCCTGAATGTAAATGGGCTAAATTCCCCAACCAAAAGGCACAGGGTATCAGAATGGATAAAAAAAAAAAAAAAGACCCATTGATATACTGTCTACAAGAAACTCATTTTAGACCCAAAGATACCTCCAGATTTAAAGTGAGGCAGTGGAAAACAATTTACCATGCTAATGGACCTCAGAAAAAACTGGGATGCCAGTCCATATATTAGATAATTAGATTTTAATCAAAGACTATAATAAGAGATGAGGAAGGACACTATGTCACACTTAAAGGATCTGTCCAACAAGAAGATTTAATAATTTTAAATATCTATGCCCCAAACATGGGAGCAGCCAACTATATAAACCAATTAATAAAAAAATCAAAGAAACACATTGACAATGATACAGTAATAGTAGGGGACTTTAACATTCCCCTCACTGAAATGGACAGATCATCTAAGCAAAAGATCAACAAGGAAATAAAGGGTTTAAATGACACACTGGTCCAGATGGACATCACAGATATATTCAGAACATTCCATCCCAAAACAACAGAATACACATTCTTCTCTAGTGCACATGGAACATCGTCCAGAATAGATCACATCCTGGGTCACAAATCAGGTCTAAACTGGTACCAAAAGATTGGGATCATTCCTTGCATGTTTTCAGACCACAATGCTTTGAAACTAGAACTTATCCACAAGAGGCAAGTTGGAAAGAACTCAAATACATGGAGGCTAAAGATAATCTTACTAAAGAATGAATGGTAAATCAAGAAATTAAAGAATTTAAAAAATTCATGGAAACAAATGAAAATGAAAACAAAACTATTCAAAATCTTTGGGATGCACCAAACATAACCCTGAGAGGAAAGGATATAGCAATACAAAACTTTCTCAAGAAACAAGAAAGGTCTTAAATACACAACCTAACCCTACACCTAAAGTAGCTGGAGAAAGAACAGCAAAGAAAACCTAAACCCAGCAGGAGAAGAGAAATAATAAAGATCAGAGCAAAAATCAATGAAATAGAAACCAAAAGAGCAGTAAAACAGATCAAAGAAACTAGGAGCTGGCTCTTTGAAAGAATTAATAAGATTGATAAACCCCCAGGTAGACTTATCACAAAGAAAAGAGAAAGGACCAAATTAATAAAATCATGAATGAAAGAGGAGTAATCACAACCAACACCAAAGAAATACAAACAATTATAAGAACATATTATGAGCAACTATATGCCAGAAATTTGACAATCTGGAAGAAATGGATGCATTCCTAGACACACATAAACTACCAAAACTGAAATAGGAAAAAATAGAAAACCTGAACAGACCCATTGCCAGTAAGGAGATTGAAGCAGTCATCAAAAATTTCCCAACGAAAAAGAGCCAGACGTCTTCCTGGGACAATTCTACCAAACATTTAAAGAAGAATTAATACCTATTCTCCTGAAACTGTTCCAAAAAATAGAAATGGAAGGAAAACTTCCAAACTTCCAAACTCATTTTATGAGGCCAGCATTACCTTGATCCCAAAACCAAAGACCCCATTAAAAAGGAGAATTACAGACCAATATCCTTGATGAGCATGGATGCAAAAATTCTCACCAAAATACTAGCCAGTAGGATCCAACAGTACATTAAAAGGATTACTCACCACGACCAAGTGGGATTTATTCATAGGCTGCAAGGTTGGTTCAACATCCGCAAATTAATGTGATACAAACATTAATAAAAGAAAGAACACAAACCATATGATACTCTCAATAGATGCTAAAAAAGCATTTGACAAAGTGCAGCATCCTTTCTTGATCACAACTCTTCACAGTGTAGGGATAGAAGGTACATACCTCAGTATCATAAAAGCCATCTATGAAAAACCCACAGTGAATATCATTCTCGATGGGGAAAAACTGAGAGCTTTTCTCCTAAGGTCAGGAACACGGCAGGGCTGTCCACTATCACCACTGCTGTTCAACATAGTACTAGAAATCCTAGCCTCAGCAATCAGACAATAAAAAGAAATAAAAGGCATCTAAATTGGCAAAGAAAAAGTCAAACTCTCACTCTTTGCAGATGCTATGATAACTTTATGTGGAAAACCCAAAAGACTCCACTCCAAAACTGCTAGAAGTCATACAAGAATTCAGTAAAGTGTCAGGATATAAAATCAATGCACAGAAATGAGTTGCATTTCTATACACCAACAAGAAGACAGAAGAAAGGGAAATTAAGAAGTCAATCCCATTTACAATTGTACTCCAAACCATAAGATACCTAAGAATAAATCTAACCAAAGAGGGAAAGAATTTATACTCAGAAAACTATAAAGTACTCATGAAAGAAATTGAGGAAGACACAAAGAAGTGGAAAAATGTTCCATGCTTATGGATTGGAAGAATAAATATTGTGAAAATATCTATGCTATCTAGAGCAATCTACACATTTAATGCAATCCCTATCAAAATACCATCAATTTATTTCAAAGAAATGGAATAAATAATCCTAAAATTTATATGTAACCAGAAAAGACCATGAATAGCCAGAGAAATGTTGAAAAAGAAAACCAAAGTTGGCGGCATCACAATTCCAGACTCCAAGCTCTATTACAAAGCTGTAATCATCAAGACAGTGTGGTACTGGCACAAAAACAGACACATAGATCAATGGAACAGACTAGAGAGCCCAGAAATGGACCCCCAACTCTATGATCAACTAATCTTTGGCAAAGCAGGAAAGAATATTCAGTGGAAAAAAGACAGTCTCTTCAACAAATGATGTTGGGAACATTGGACAGCCACATGCAGAAGAATGAAACTGGACCATTTCCTTACACCACACACAAAAATAGACTCAAAATGGATGAAAGACCTCAATGTGAGACAAGAGTCTATCAAAATCCTTGAGGAGAACACAGCCAGCAACCTCTGTGACCTCAGCCACAGCAACTTCTTCCTAGAAACATCATCACAGGCAAGGGAAGGAAGGACAAAAATGAACTATTGGGACTTCATCAAGATCAAAAGCTTTTGCACAGCAAAGGAAACTGTCAATAAAACCAAAACTGACAGAATGGGAGAAGATATTTGCAAATGACATATCAGATAAAGGGCTAGTATCCAAAATCTGTAAAGAACTTATCAAGAACTCAAAAAACAAATAACCTGATCAAGAAATGGTCAGAAGACATGAACAGACATTTCTGGCAGGAAGATATCCAAATAGCCAACAGACACATGAACAAGTGCTCAACATCACTCGGCATCAGGGAAATACAAGTCAAAACCACAGTGAGATACCACCTCACACCAGTCAGAATGGCTAACATTAGCAAGTCAGGGAACGACAGGTGTTGGTGAGGATGCAGAGAAAGGGGACCCCTCCTACAATATGTTTTTGGCTAGGTCTCCTTAGGCAAGGCAACAAAAGCAAAAATAAAATGGGACTACATCAAACTAAAAAAATTTTTCAGTGAAAGAATCCATCAACAAAGTAAAAGGCAACCTACTGAATGGAAGAAGATATTTGCAAATGATATATACAAGGAGTTGATATTCAAAATATATTTTAAAAACTCATACAATTCACAACAAAAAAGGAAAGAACTAGATTAAAAATGGGCAGAGGACCGAATAGACATTTTTCTAAAGCAGATGTGCAGGTGGTCAACCAACACATGAAAAGATGCTCAGCATCACTCATCATCAGGGAAATGCAAATCACGCCACAGTGAGATACCACCTCACACCTGCCAGAATGGCTATTATCAACAAGACAAGAAATAACAAGTGCTGGCCAGAATGAGGAGAAAAGGAAACCCTTGTGCACTGTTGATGGAAATGTAAATTGGTGCAGACCCTACCAAAAACAGTATGGAGGTTCCTAAAAAAATTAAATCCGGCAATTCCGCTTCCGGATATTTATTTGAGGAAAATAAAATCACTAATCTGAAAAGATATATGCAGCCCTATGTTTCCTGCATCACTAGCATAATAGCCAAGACTTGGAAGTGACCTAAGTGTTCAGTGATAGATGAATGGATAAAGAAGATATGATATATATATATATATATATATATATATATATATATATATATATATAGTGGAATGTTGCTTAGCCATAAAAAAAAAAACATGAAGCCTTGCCATTTGCAATGATGTGGATGGAGCTAGAGAGTATTATGCTAAGTGAAATAAGTCAAACAAAAACAAATACCATATGTGTGGAATCTAATAAGCAAATGACCAGACAAAACAAATCAGAAACAGACTCATAGATATAGAAAACAAACTGGTGGTTGACAGAGGTGAAGGGTTAGGTAGTGGGCAAAGGAGGTGAAAGGGATTAAGAGATATAAACTTATAGTTATAACATAAATAAGTCACAGGGATGTAACATACAACATAGGGAATATAGTCAATAGTACTGTAATAACTGTTCAGTCACCAAGGTTAATGAGCTCTCGAGGAGATCATTTTGTAATGTATAAAAAAATCGAAGCACTATGTTGTATGCCTGAAACTAATATAATATGTATATCAATTATCATTCCAATTTAAAAGTTAGGATGATAAATTTTACATTATATGTATTTTACTATAATTAAAAAAATTTAGAAACCCCTGCTAATGAGATGCAGCAAAAGTGGAGCTTCTAGAGCCAAGGTCTCATTATAGACACTTACTTTAGATACAAAGAAAGGCTAAAAATTAAAGCTCAGTGTACAATTTAATAAGTTAGAAAGAAGAACAGCAGATAGATCCAAGGAAAGGGAGAAGAGAAGCTAAGGTCAGAACTGAAACAGATGACATGGAGAACAAAGAAGCCATAGAGAACAGTCCATGGAGACAAAAGTTGATTCCTGAGAAAGACTAATAAAACAGAGAACTTAGGGCACCTGGGTGGCTCAGTTGGTTGGGCAACTGCCTTTGGCTCAGGTCATAATCCTGGAGTCCCGGGATCGAGTCCCGCATCTCCCCCTGCTGAGCGGGGAGCCCGCTTTTCCCTCTGACCTCTCCCATCTCATGTTCTCTCTCTCTCTCTCTCTCTTTCTCTCAAATAAATAAATAAAATATTAAAAAAACAGAGAACTTAGTGGTGCAATGATAAAGAAAAAAATGAGTAATGCTATAAATAAAAATGGGAAATAATCATAGATACAGCAGAGATTAAAAAGATAATAGAATAATAGCTTCCTGGAAATAGTTTCGAAAACTCAGACAAGATGAAGGGAATCTTAGAAAAAGTATTTTACCAAATTAAGAAGGAATAGAAAGTCTTATTAGTCCCACAAGCACTAAATACATTGAAGTGGTAATTTAAAATCTTCCTATAAGGAAAACGTCAGGCTTATATATATATTTTTAAGATTTTTATGTATTTATTTGACAAAGAAAGAGACAGCAAGAGAGGGAACACAAGCAAGGGGAGTAAAGAGGGAGTAAAGCAGGTTTCCCACTGAGCAGGGAACCTGAAGCGGAATTTGATCCCAGGACCTTGGGATCATGACCTGAGCTTAAGGCAGACACTTAAAACTGACTGAGTTACGCAGGCGTCCCAAGCCTATATGGTTTTATGGATGAATCCTAACAAGCTTTCAAGGAAAACATCACTCGAATTTACTTAAATACTTCCAAAAACCAGAAAAAGAGGGAATATTTCCCACTTTGTTCTATGAATCTAGACAGAAGACATAATAGGCTTTTCACAGAAGAAAACACAACAAATGACATAAGAAGGAAGAGATGCTCAGTTTCATAAGTGATGGCAGAAATGCAGTGTCAGACCACAGTGAAATAACATTTGTACTAAGTGTTATTAACAAAAAAGGTTAACATTTCACAATACCCAGAGTTTGAGAAAATGTGGATCAACAGAACCTTATATTCATGGCTGGTGGGATTATAATTGGTGCAAGCATTTGGGAGAACAATTTTGCACTTTCTTGCCATAGCTGAATAGTCCCATATGTTAGGACCCAGCAATTCCATCCCTAGGTACATGCCCAAAAGCAGCTCTTATGATATATCCAGGGACACATGCATAAGAAATGCTCACAGCAACCCTGTTCTTAAAAGTAAAACAAACTAACAAACAAACAAAAAACAAAACAAAACAAAAACAGAAGAAAAACAAAAAACTGCAAAAAACCCAGACAGGATCAGAAGGATGAATAAACTGATATATTGGTTCTCAAGAATATGATACAGGAACAAAAATGAGAAAGTACAGATATATGTGACAACCCAGATGAATGTTGCTAATATAATATTGAATAAAAAAGCAAGCCCTGAAAGTCTATACATAAAACCAGTTTAATAAATTTCAAAAATGAACAAAACAAAACAATATATTTTTGAGCAGATGTGTATGTGTGTGTATGCGTGTGTGTGTGTGTGTGTGTGTAAATATAAGACTAACTAAGCAGATGGCCAAAATTTCAAATGGAGGGGTAAGTTCAAAGTGCAGGAGAGCTGTTACCTGGTCATTGGGGAGGGTGAGACTGGGGGGAGTTTGGGGGCCAAGGACAGATCAGAAGAGGAGCATATTGAGTAGATAGAAGTTTGGTAACAGTCTAGTTTTTGCATCTGTCATGTATATACCAGCATCTGTTTTAAACAAAATTTAAAATAAAATAAATAGAAATACACCTGCATAGACTCATAGGAACAGTTTACCATGATCAAGGATTATGGTCAACCCAATACTGTCCACCTGAGGGCTTACATGTATCTATAAATGTGGGTGTGGATGTGAGAAATTGCCCCCTTCTTTGCAGACTGTGACTGGACGGTGTTGTTTGCACACAAGTTGATGTCTCCAGAAGCCCTTGCAGGAATTCTACCCTGGAAAAGACCCGAGGGACATGTGAGTTGACTTCAAGCACTTCAAGGGCTGTTCCATGGAAGAGGGATGAGCTTGCTCATTGAGGCTCCGAAGAGCAGAAAAGGAACAGTGACTGGTTGTGGACTTGTGCAGAGAGACAAGGGCATGCTAACAACAGGTACCCATGGACTCTAAGATCCCCGTGTATCCTGCAGAGGAGCTGACTTTTCCAGCCTGGGAACGCTAAAAATCCTTTACGATTTTTCGGCTTTCCTGTCTCAGAAAAACAGGGCAACTTCAAGACTTTCCAGACAATTTGCTAAAAAAAAAAAATGGGTTAGAGTAAAACGCAAACGTTGTGGTAGATATTTCTGTTTTCTATTTTTATTGATGGACAAGGAGCTTTCCCCATGTGGTCCATTAAATTGGCCACTAATCACACAGTCACCTGTGACACTTTCTACATTGCTGTTGAGCACTTCGAGTGAGTATGCTCCATGTCTCCAATTAGGATGTAAAAGTCTTAAGATCCAGACTTGTTTTATCTTATTTTTGCATTTTCCATAGTGCTTTTCATGGGACAAGAGTTTAATGTGGGCATTTTGGGGCTGGTTACCATGGTGTTTGATGTTGTCATTGACCCACTGATTGATTCATTCAATAGCTATTTTTTTGTAAGTGTGCTTATCATGTTGTGAAGAGTATCAAAGTGTGGTTTGGAGATGCTTTTGGATGGCGGGGGGAGTCCATTCACTGGGGGCCTGAGTGCCAGGGTCCATCTTCAATGCCTCTATTGCCTTATTCCATGAAAAGCCCAGAAGGCCACGGAGATGCCTTCCTACGTCCCTACCTGGATAGATCCTGAAGAATCCAGTGGAGCTGCCAAAATATTGCCAGGTCAATGTTGGGTCTCTCTGGAAGTTTTCCACAAAAACAGGGTTCAAGGCTTCGGACATGTACACTCCATTTAAAATGTCTGGGTCTAAAGGGAGAGATTATAGAAGGAGCTTCTGGGGAAACTAAATCACAAGCAACAGCGACCAGTTCTTCACCCACTGAACACGCACACAAAGCCTGCAGTGATGCTGTTCACAGCTGCCTGCTACCTCACATTCGGAGAGCCACACTCACACCCTCCAATTCAGGAACACTAAGCTTTCTCCCAGCCCAGTCTGGTGAGAATTCTTTTGCTTGTTCTCCTCAGTCAAGGAGGTTGGCGACTCAGTTTACACTCTACAAGGCTTCTCAGGAAAATGGAGGCATAGCGTTATAACTCACAGTATAAGCTGTTTAGGGAGAGTGCCAGGTGGGGGTGGGGCGGGCAGCTACCTTTGTTGTACACGTTGGTGGGCAGCTGCACATTGCTGATGGAGGTGTTCACCATCAGGTTGCTGAAGTGCGTGTTGGACTCGAGGATAAACTCAGCTCCCAGCTCCACGTAATTGCCCTTCTCATCCCTCTCGTTGATCAAGGCAGAGTTGTAATAGTCAAACTAGGGGCAGACAGGCATGAGCAGGGCAGAGAGTGTGGGCACAAGAGATCCACAGGGTGAGAGAGAGAAAAAGAGATGGCACAGGTCAGAGGACTCAGATGTGGGAGACGGGGTCAGACAGACTGACAGCGTCTATACTAGCAACAACTGTGGACAACTCAGACAGTAATCTGCATCACACATACAGACAATACATTGCCAGATATTGGAGTGCATGGTTGATCCACTTGGTTTTTGATATAAATAGTCTAGATTATTGCTTTAGTTCCTCACTCTGTAGAGTGCGATTGGAGCCAGAGACAGGCAGCCAGAGATCCAAGGTGAGGTAACGTCATGGGCACCACCATTTTTTTTCCCCATGTGCGGAGCTCCTAGAGACCAAGATGGTGGGTCTTAGGAGGTGAGGCTTCTCTCTTTAAGAAATAGCCTGTGGCCCCCATGCACCTCTGAGGAGCCAGCAGTGTGCTCTCTGGCTCTAACGTACAGTGTTGGGGGGTCCACTTGGATGATGACACTTAGAGTTATGATCAGAACCTCTTCCCCACTCCCTACACACCACCTGGTTCAGATCTTGAACGTCCCAACCCCATGCCACAACACTGCTGACAGCAAGGGACACAGAGCCTGCTGTGTCCCTCCCCTGCTCAAACCCTTCAACATTTGCCATTCTGGGCTGAATTGAGGCCAGATTCCTATCTGTCAACAGTCATTTTCCACTTCACCATCCCCTGGACATACAGAACTGACCATTCACAATTTCCTCAATTTTGTGTTTTCTATTTTCAGTATCTTTTCTTTTTCTTCAGCTTTTCCATGCCCTTTCTGCTCAAATTCCCCCCAGCCTTTAGAGCTGGCCCTAAAGCCATCCAGTCTTCAGGAGCTTCTGAGCCTCTACCCCTTCCCTTCTGTAGTCTTATAACTCTGTTTACCAACCCTCATGTGCTCGTTACATGCCATATGCTAGAGTAATTTGGTCTATGAATTTCTTGACTTTTTAGTCTTTGCAGAGGCTAGAGCATTGTGGTTGGACAATAAAAGCTTATGGAATGGGTGGATTACCACTCTTCCCTGGGTCCCCCAAGTCTTAATAGCTATCTCTCCTACCTGGTCCATAAGTCTCTTCTCAAAGACCAGAGAAAATTCCAGAATTAAACTACTGTAGGTTCACACAAATGCGATGCACATTAAAATACAGTGCAGGACCTCCCACCTTCCCCCACCCATCTGTATCTTGTACTCAGGTGACCCTGACCATTGGCAGGGGTTGGTCCATTAGTCATCATACTCTCCCAGCAGCAGCTGGGAGCAGAGCGACTCACCACCAGAGACTCATTGAATTCATGGTTCAGGTCGGCCTCCTCAGCAGCCTCTACCAGATTCTGCAGGATGGGAACACAAAAGGGAGAATGAATGGGCAAAACAAGGCCAGCAAGTCTTCAATAATTTCTCCTGCTAAGAATATACCCAAGAGAAGACACTAACTTGTGCATATTTGTTTATAGTGCCACTACTCACAATGGACAAAAACTAAATGCATGTTACTTAGTGAAAGCAGCCAGTCTGAAAAGTCTACATCCTGTACTCCAACTACATGACATTCTGGAAAAGGCAAAACTATGGAAATGGGAAAAAGATTGGTGGTAGCCAGAGGTTTGTGGGAAGGGAGGGATGAATAGGCAGAAAACAGAGGATTTTTTAGGGCAGTGAAACTACTCTGTATGATCTATAATGTTGGATGCATGTGTCAAAACCCATAGAATGGACTACACCAAGAGTGAACCCTCATGTAAACCATGGACTTTGGCTGATAATGATGTGATAACATAGGGGCACTTGGGTGGCTCAGTGATTAAAGCCTCTGCCTTCGGCTCAGGTCATGATCTCAGGGTCCTGGGATCGAGCCCCACATCGGGCTCTCTGCTCAGTGGGGAGCCTGCTTCCCACTCTCTCTCTGCCTGCCTCTCTGCCTACTTGTGATCTCTCTCTGTCAAATAAATAAATAAAATCTTTTTAAAAAATGACGTAATAATATAGGTTCATCAATTGTAACAAATGTACCACTCTGGAGGGAAGTGCTGATAGCTGGGGATACTGTGTATTTGTGAGGGCAGGGGTATATGGGAACTCTGTACTTTCTTCAAAAATAAAGTCTAGGGGCATCTGGTGGCTCAGTCGGTTAAGTGTCTGCCTTCAGCCCAGATCATGATCCCAGAGTCCTAGGATTGAGCCCTGCATTGGGCTCCCTGCTCCAAGGGGAGTCCACTTCTCCATCTGTCACCCCTCATGCTTGCACACATGCTTTCTCTCTCTGAAATAAATAAAATCTTAAAAAAATAAAGTCTATTAAAATGTGTGTGTATGTGTATATATGTATATTCACATATGTACATAGTCTATGCACATACATACAAATATATATATTCGTAGTTGAAAGATAGAAACAACCCAAATGTTCATCAACTGATGAACATCCCAACAAAATGGGGGATACTCATAAATGGAAAATTTTTCAGCCATAAAAATAAATGGAGTTCTGATACATGTTAAGACATGGATGAACCTTAAGAACATGAAGTGAAAGAGTCCAGATATAAAAAGATTACATATTGCATAATTACACCTTTGTGAAATATCTAGAATGGAAAATCTATGGATAGAAAGCAGATTAGTGGTTGCCAGGAGCCAGGGGGGGAAGGGAATAGGAGTGACTGCTTAATGGGTTCATGGTTTCTGTTTGGGAGTGATGAAAAGTTCTGGAACTAGATAGTGATGCTAGTTGCATGAAGTGTATCTAATGCCACTGAACTGTACACTTTAAAAATGGTTAAAATGAAAACTTTTGTATTTATTTATTTTGTCTTATTTTTAGAGAGAGAGCATGTGAGAGTGTGAGCAGGGGAGGGAGAAGGAGAGAGAATCTTAACCAGGCTCCATGCCCAGCACAGAGCCCAAAGCCATGCTTTATCTTGTGACCCTGACATCATGACCTCAGCCTAAACCAAGAGTTGGATGCTTAACTGACTGAGCCAGCCAGGCATCACACTGGTAACTTTTATATTATGTATATTTACCACAATTTTAAAAAAAAGGATGCCAGCATTACAGAGCATTACGGCAAGTGAGGAAATTAAAGGAGACACAGAGACATAGATAACAGGAAGATCCTTTTTCTGGATTGGAAGAATTAATATTCTTTTAACAATTAATTGTTAAAATGTCCATACTACCCATTGGCCACAGCAACTCCTTTCATAACAGGTCTCCAAAAGTAAGAGAAACAAAAGCAAAAATGAACTTTTGGTACTTCATCAAAATAAAAACTTCTGCACAGCAAAGGAAACAGTCAACAAAACTAAGAGGTAACTCATGGAATGGGAGAAGATATTTGCAAATGACATTATGGATAAAGGGTTGGTATACAAGATCTATAAAGAACTTCTCAAACTCAACCCAAAAAAGAAATAATCAAGTCAAAAAATGGGCAGAAGACATGAACACACACTTCACCAAAGAAGACATACAAATGGCTAACAGACATATGAAAAAATGTTCAACATCATTTTCTATCAGGGAAATTCAAATCAAAACCACATTGAGATACCATCTTACACCAGTTAGAATGGCAAAATTAAAAAAGGCAGGAAATAACAAATGTTGGCAAGGTTGTGGAGAAAGGGAAACCCTCTTATATTATTGGGGGGAATGCAAGTTGGTACAGCCATTTTGGACAACAGGAGGGAGGTTCCTCAAAAAGTTAAAAATAGACCTACCCTATGACCCAGCAATTGCATTACTAGGTATTTACCCCAAAGACAGAGATGTAGTGAAAAGAAGGGGCACATACACCCCAATGTTCATAGCAGTAATGTCCACAATAACCAAACTGTGGAAGGAGCTGAAATGCCCTTCAACAGATGAATGGATATAGAGGATGTGGTCCATATATACAATGGAATAATACTCAGCCATCAGAAAGGATGAGTACCCAACATTTGCATTGACATGGATGGAAATGGAGGGCATTATGCTAAGTGAAATAAGTCAAGCAGAGAAAGACAATTATCATATGGTTTCACTCATATGTGGAATATAAGGAATAGCACAGAGGAAGGACATTAGGGGAGGGAAGGTAAGACTGAAGAGGAGGGAATCAGAGGGGGAGATGAACCATGAGAGACTATGGACTCTGGGAATCAAACTGAGGGTTTCAGAGAGGAGGGGGGTATGGGGATGGGGGAGCCAGGTGATGGGTATTGAAGAGGGCTTGTATTGTATATGTGCTGCCGCAGCGAGCACGAGGAGGGCTTGTATTGTGATGAGCACTGGGTGTTATATGCAAATAATGAATCATGGAACACTACATCAAAAACTAATGATGTACTGTATGGTGACTAACATAACAAAATAAATAAATGGGAATAATAATACCCCCCAAAATGTCCATACTACCCAAGTAAGTGATCTATAAACTCAATGCAATCCCTATCAAAATCCCAAGGTTGTTCTTTAAAGAAGTAGAAAAAACTATCATAAAATTTATACGGAACCACAGATTGCCTTCAGCAGCCAAAACAATCTTGGGCAAGAAGAACAAAGCCGATTTCACATCACATTTTCCTGATTTCAAAATATATTACAAAGCTACAATAATCAAAGCAGTTGGTATTTTCACAAAAACAGACATACAGACAAGTAGAACAGAACAGAGCCCAGAAATAAATCCATACATTTTACAATCAACTGATCTTAAAGGTGCTAAGTGCACACAATGGCAAAAAAAAATAGTTTCTTCAATAAATGGTGTGGGGAAAACTAAATATTTACAGGTAGAAGAATTAAATTGGACCCTTATTATATACCAGATATGAAAATCAACTCAAAATAAACAATGAATCTTGGAACACTGAAAAAATAAAATTAAATGTAAAAAATAAATAAATAAAATGTAAAAGAAAAGAAAAGAAAAGAAAATCAACTCAAAATAAATGAAAGACCTAAATATAAGACCTGAAATTATAAAATTACTAGAAGAAAGCATAGAGAAAAAGCTTCTCGACACTGGTCTTTTTGTGGGGGCATGTGATATCAAAAACACAGAACAAAAGCAAAAGTAGACATGAGATTGCATCACCCATTTCTGTTTTTGCTTTGGTTGTCTGCATCAAACCAGAAAGCTTCTGCACACCAAAGGAAACAATCAAAAGAGTGAACCTACAGTTGGGAAAATTGGAGACCTACATGCAGAAGAATGAAACTGGACCACTTTCTTACACCGTCTAGGAAAAAAAAACTCAACAACATGGATTAAAGACCTAAATGTAAGTCATGAAACTATAAAATTCCTAGAAGAAAACACAAGGAGTAATTTCTTTGACACTGATCATAGAAACATTTTTCTAGATATGTCTCCTCTGGCAAGGTAAACAAAAGTGAAATTAAACTTTTGGAGCTATAGCAAAATAAAAGGCTTTTGCACATGAAAGAAACAAAACAAAAGGCAACCTACTGAATGAGAGAAGATATCTGCAAATGATGTATCTGATAAGGCATTAATGTCCAAAATATATGAAGAATTTATGCAATGCAACAGAAAAAAACCCCAGAATAATCCAATTAAAATGGGTGGAAGAACTGAATAGATATTTTTCTTTTCTTTTTAAAAATATTTTATTTATTTATATGACAGAGAGCCAGACAGCAAGAGAGGGAACACAAGCAGGGGGAGGGGGAGAGGGAGAAGCAGGCTTCCCGCTGAGCAGGGAGCCTGATGTGAGGCTCAATCCCAGGATCCTGGAATCATGATTTGAGCCAAAGGCAGACGCTTAATGAATGAACCACCCAGGCACCCCTGAATAAACATTTTTCTAAAGAAGATATCCTGATGGCCAACAGACACATTAAAAGAGGTTCAACATCACTAATCATCAGGGAAATGCAGACTAAAACCACAATGACATATTTCTTTACACTTATTGGAATGGCTAAACTCAAAAACACAAGAAATAACAAGTGTTGGTGAAGATATGAAGAAAAAAGAACTCTTGTGCACTGCTGGTGGGAATGCAAACTGGTGCAACCACTGTGGAAAATAATATGGAGGTTCCTCAAAAAATTAAAAATAGAAGTACCAGATTATCCAGTTATTCCACTACTGGGTATTTACCCAAAGAAAATAAAAACACTAATTCAAAAAGATGTATACCTCCCTATGTTATTGTAACATTACTTACAATAGCCAAGATATAGAAACAACTCATTTGGGACGCCTGGGTGGCTCAGTTGGTTAAGCAACTGCCTTTGGCTCGGGTCATGATCCCAGCGTCTTGGGATCGAGTCCCGCATCGGGCTCCTTGCTCCGCAGGGAGCCTGCTTCTCTCTCTGCCTCTGCCTGCCTCTCTGCCTGCCTGTGTTCTCTCTCTCTGTTAAATGAATAAATAAAATCTTAAAAAAAAAAAAAGAAACAACTCATTTGCTCATTGATAGATGAATGGAAAAGATGTGGGATATGTATATATATATACATGTATGTACATACATGTATATATATATATTAGAATATTACTCAGTCATAATAAAAAATGAAATCTTGCCATTTGCAACAACATGGACGGACTTAGAGGCTGTAATGCCAAGTGAAATAAGTCAGATAAAGACAAATACCATATGATTCCAGTCATATGTGGAATTTCGGAAACAAAACAAAGGACAAAAGAGACCAACCAAAAAACAGACTCTTAAGTATAGAGAGCAATCTGATGGTTACCAGAGGGGAGGTGTGGGGGGGACGGACAACTATTAGAAGGCTATTATTAGAAAGATGTAAGGTAACAAGTGAGGATGTGGAGGAAAAGGAACCCTTGCATTGTCGGTGGGAATGTAAATTGGTACCACCATATGGAAAACAGTATGAAGGTTCCCCAAAAACTTAAAGCAGAACTACCTATAATCCAGCAATCCCACTTCTGAATAGATAGCCAAAGGGAATGAAATCAGAAACTCAAAAAGATATCTATGCTCCCATTTTCCCTGAAGCATTATTCACAGTAGCCAATATAGGAAAACAACCTAAATGTTAGTCAGCTCTCAAATGGATAAAGAAAATGAGAGAGAGAGAGAGAGATTATTCAGCCTTAAAGGAAAACCCTTCTGCTTGCAACAACATGGATGAAACCCAAAGACATTATGTTAAGTGAAATAAGCCAGATGCAGAAAGACAAATATTGCATAATATCACTTATATAGGGAATCTAAACTAGTCAAACTCATGGAAATAGGGAGTAAAATGGTGGTCACCAGGGCCTGGGGGGGAGGGTGAAATGGGGAGATATTGGTCAAGTGGTACAAAGTTTCAGTCATGCAAGATAAATACATTGTAGAAAACTAGGGTGGAAAACTGATGTACAGCAACGGGACTTTAGCCAACAGTATTGTATTATATTCTTGCAATTTGCTAAGAGGGTAGATCTTTAGTACATACAAGAATAAACAAAGCAAGGAAAGAAGGAGGGAGGGAGGGAAGGAAGGAAAGAAGGAGAGAAGGAAACGGTAACTGTGTGAGGTGATGGATGTTGACTGGCTTGTTGAGATGAGTATTTCACAATGTATATGTATATTTTTGCGTCATCAGGTTGCACACCTTAAATATACACAATTTTTTTTGACTGTCAATTATATCTCAGTAAGTCTGGGGGGGGGGGCGGTAAAAAGGACCTGAGCTCCTAGTCTGGCTTTGTCAGGGGTCTCTATCCATACAACTGTATATCCATTCAACCCCCAAACCCCAGGATGTGAGGAAGAAATTCCACAGGGCAAAGATAATTTTAGTGTTGCTTTGCAGGAAATTTTCCCACGGACGCCCCTGCAGAAGGGCCTGTGACTGAGGCCCCCATGGAACCCCCAGGTGGGAGTGGGGCCTAGTGCTTGGAGATTGGTCGAGCAAGCACTCTTTTGGTTGGTTTTCCTCAGTGGGATCCGTGGGAAAGACAGTGCAACCGGAACCCCAGAGAGCCCAGAGCCCTGGCCTCTGGGAGTGTGCAAGGATTACTTTTGTCCTAACACCACGAGGACGAGTACCCAAAGGAGTGCCCAATGTCTGTGCCAGAGAGGGGTTTCAAACAGCATTGTAGATAGAAGGAGGTAGACATTACTGCCTATGTTGGTTGTATGTGAGATCAGTGTCCTCCCGCTGTAGTCCAGGGTGGTCTCCCCATCCCCCAAGTTATCTTCTCTGATGCTACGATTCCTCTCCCCTAAACTGTGGAAAAGAGGCTGCAAATTGTAACTTGTGGGAAAGAAGGCCCCAGTGACTCTGATGCTGATCCTTCCCAGAAAGCGGGTCCTGATGAGGAGGTGGGGAGCTGGCAGGCCCACTGGGCAGGCTGCAGTCTGCTTTCTCCCCACCCCTGCACTCAGCCTCCCCTGCACAATCTACCATCCTAGCTTCCTCTCCTCTCCCCCATTTTCCTGGTTACCCCAAGGAAGTCCTTTTAGGGATAAGACTGGTCTTGGATGGCCAGATTTCTGGCTGGGTGGAGCAGGAACCATGTCTCCCCACCTAGCCAGGTCCCCAAAGATATTGGAGTAGTTCCTTCATGCTCAGTGGATGTGCAGTGTGGGAATCACCCGAACACAAGGCCCAGCATTACAAATAATTCTGCTGTCTGGGTGGCCCTCAGAGCATGTGGGTGCCAGGAAGGGTGGGCTGATATGCAGAAGAGGAGAGCATGATGGGAGGAGAAAGGGGAGAGGAGATGAGAGAGTTTGCTTTTTGAGCTCTCCATCCAGCTGTATTCCCTTCCACCCATTGGCCATCCATCCATCCACCCATTCATTCATCAGCTAGTGACCCCTGAAACTTTATTCTATACCTGCTCTGTGCCCGTCCCTGAATATGAAGTTGTGATGCAGAACCCCTCTTAACACTGTAAGTTAATCCTATTGTATTGGACGTGGTTCCTTCAGGCAGAGTTAAAATTCCAGCCCCCACCTCTCTTCCCTTAATTCCCAACATCTTCTCCTTTACAAGGATTTTTGGCTCCTGAGGCTACAAGGCCTACATTCATAAGGTAGGAAGAAGATGGTGTGGAAAAGAGGATAGAGGGAGCACAACACTGAGGATCATTTTGGTGTCGCGGGGGCTGGGGTGGAACCCCCCACAAATCATAGAACCTAGAGTACCTTGACAGCCTCTACTTTCCTGCGGAGCATGGCTTCCATGTCCTCTGAGAACTTCCTCACCAGCTCTAAGCCATCCACCTCTGAGATGCTCAGACTGGGCTCCACATCCTTGTATTTCTGTGCAGGGGAAGTGGGAGAGATGGGCACCTGTAGTCTTGTACATGATTACGTGTGGCCTCCATCCTCTCAACTAGGGCATTCACACCTGTGAAGTCTTGTTGACTCAACGAGAGGCAAGGACAGGCCCTCGCCTTCTGGTATAATCACCCCCACTACCATTAAGAGCTGCCTCTTATCAAAGTTCTCTCTGTTCCAGGAACTCTGGATATTAACTCTGTGGTTAATAACCTTAAAAGGGAGTAGACCGAGGCTCAGAGAGGTCAACAAACTTGACGAAGGTCACACAGCCAGTGAATGGAGGACCTGGGATGGCCCAGGTCTCCTCGATTTCCATCTTCTTTATGCAGTCATGATGCCTCCCTGGGGCTGCTCACAGAGACTGAGATAGCAGTTCATCTTTCCCTGATGCCCCCAGGTATCAGAGTGCCCCTGCTCTCAATAGTGTGAACTGTAATTCTCACTGCCTAGGCAGAGCTCAACAGCAGCTACAAGGGTTCATGCTGCGGAGGAGCTGGAGAACCTAGGAGAGTAAGAGAGCTGGGTTCAAGTCTACTCTCGGGGCCCACAGGAGATAATCTCTCACCTAGTGTGTGCGTCACTAATGTCTAATGACCCCATTTGGCAAGCTTGTGACCATGTGACCTCAGGGGAGTTACTCAGTCACATCTACAGGATGTGACATTTGCATGGTTTTAGAGCACGCTCTAGAATGCTTTTACCCCAAACGGCCACGTCATTATTGCTGTGTCTGCCTCACCAGGGCTGGAGGGCACAAATGAGAAAATCAAATGACCTGGCGCTTGGCCGGGTGGAAGCTCTGAGCTGTCATTGCTACAGTGGCCTGCAGGGGGCGCGAGAGAGGGAGGTGCCCGCCCTGGCCCCACCCACTCCCTCCCAGCGGCTGGAGGAAGGGGCTGCAGTGTGGCCACTCTCCGGGCATAAAAACCTGAGATTTAGGGGCGCCTGGGTGGCTCAGTGGGTTAAGCCTCTGCCTTCGGCTCCAGTCATGATCTCAGGGTCCTGAGACTGAGCCCCGCATTGGGCTCTCTGCTCAGCAGGGAGCCTGCTTCCCCCTCTCTCTTTGCCTGCCTCTCTGCCTACTTGTGATCTCTCTGTCAAATAAATAAAATCTTTAAAAAAACAAACAAGAGATTTGCTCTAAGCAACACTTAGGAAATGGATTGTACTCATTTCATGAAGTTGTGGTGAGAATCAAAACGTGAATATAAAACTCTTAGCAGATGGTAATAATAGAGAATGGCAGGCTATTATTAAAACCGGTCTGGGAGTTATAAATATCAAAGAGAATGAGGTTGTTTATAATCCAGTAAGAGGACAGACTCGGTATCAATCTGCAATAAAGCAATTAATAAATAAACGCAAAGGGGAAGCTGGTGCACCACCCTTTCCCGCCGGGGAGCCAGGCATGGGCCAGACCTCAGCTAGGGCCCCATGTGGGCACTCTGCAGCGCCGGGCATGGCTGGAGGTCCTGAGAACTGGAGGTGAGGGGAACCCTCCCCACAGAGGACCACAAGCCCACTCATCTACTTCTCTGGCCCAAGCAGCTCCTGCAGGCGCTCACCCCTTTCTCCGTCCTCCCTGCGCCCGTTCACAGGTGTCAAGGCCGCATCCCACTCTGCCACACCCGCTCCTTCTCCCTTTTACTCTTCACAGAACCACCCAGCTAAATCTCTGGCCCATCTGATTCTATCCTGGCGTTAGCCTCTGGGGGATCTGAACTGACCCTCTGCTCTTGGCCACGAACTTGCTCTGTGACTTGGGCAAATCATTCCCTCCCTGGGTCTCAGTTTCCCCATCTGAGAATGAGGAGAACGGATTAGATGTTCTCTAAGACCTCTTACAGCCCGGACATTTGGGGATTAGAGGACTCTGCTTCTCCATCGGGAGGAAGTCCCCAGCTGACCCCCCACTGACCACCCTTCGAGGTCCCCGGGAGGGGGTTACTGACCTTCTGCAGCAAGAGAGAGCCCGAGTACTTGGTCACGGTGTTATACAGGTCCTGGCCGAAGGTGTCTGCCCACAGCTTCACTCTGCCGGGCGACGGGAGAACGTGTGTATACACATGTGCACACACAGACACATGCACAACACACGCGCACATACAAAACAACTGTGTGCACACACAGACACCCGGAGATACACACTCAGAGACACACATATACATAGAGCTTCGCACATATATACATGGGCATGCGTACACACCGACCTACACCCAGAAACACATACAAAGAGCTCCCCCCCTCCTGGTTGGGGCAGGAGACCACAAGGACCCTTTCGGGGCTCAGCAGCTGCCCTAACGGGGCAGGACAGATAAGCTGGGAAGCACAGCCTGACCCCAAGCCCCCAAGAGTTCTGCTCTGTGGTGAGAAGAGTGGAGAGAAAGGGAGAGAGAGTGTGGATGGGCCCAGGCCAGGGCAGGGAGGACCCTGCGGATGCAAACAGAAGCTGTTTGGCGCCACTATAGCTTCTCAGTGGGCCATGCCTTCCAGGGTGCCCTGCTCCAGGTCACTACCGGCCACCGAATCCTCTCTTGAAACTTCAGAGGGGAACATGAGACTGGGGCAGAGGAAGAGGCTCTGAGCTGCTTCTGCGTGGGCGAGAGCAGGCCAGGCAGGGAGGGTTGAGGAGACCACCCCTCCCCCGGGATGCAGGCAGCCTGTGGAGAAGCCCTGACCTCCCATCTGTCCCAGGAAATGCACCAAGGTCCCGCTACCCAGGCAGTGAGTACATAGGACCTCATCTGAGCATCTCTGGATGGAGCCAAATGAGCTTATCCACACGATCCTATCAAGGGTGCATTCATGCAGTCACTCAACCAATAATTCTTGAGGTCCTACTATGTGCCAGCCGTCACACCCAGCGCTGGAACCACTTCGTAGTCCTCACCTTTATAGAACCCTCAGTGAAGAGGGACACCCCTCCACATACAGATAGCACAATGGATGCATGAAGGTGAAGGGGCACCAACAAAGCTTGGGGAGAGGCAGCAGTGGTGCCAGGAGGTTTCTTGGGACAACTGGGATCTGAGGTCAGTGTTAGAAGTTCGGGAGAATTTAACCTGCTAAAGAGATTTGGAAGAGATTTCTAGGTCGACGGTAGAGAAGAGCTTTGAGGAGTCAAAAATGACTTCAAGTTTCCAGCTTGAGTGGTCGAGCTAAAGGTGGTGTTTTTGGATAAAATTAAGACTATCAGGAAGATGGGTGTGGGAGACAGGTTGGGGAGGGTGGAAGGTGAGGAGTGTTGCTTGGGATATGTAGAATGTGAGTTTCCTCCCTGTTGCAGGGCTGCTGAGTGTGCCACAGGTCAGGTTGTGCACTGCACAACTCCAGAAGGCACCAGTTGTGTTATATCTTGAAAGACACACACTTGAATTTAAAACCTCACATGATCTTCAGGAAGAGCTGTCCATTGGCAATGTGTATGTGAGCCTAAGAGGCAGGGGCAGGGCTGAGAGAGTCATTAGCACACAGTGGGGAGATGAGATTCTGAAGGCAGAGGGACTCACTCAAGGAGAGTGTGTAGCACTAGAAGAGCTGTGAGTGAATGATAAACCCTGGGGGACACCAACAATCTCAGAGGCCTCCAGAGGGAGAGGATTGCTGGAGGAGGACACAAGTTTCATTCAGGTGCGTAAGGAGACCCAGGAGAGCTCATTGTCATGGAAGTTGAAGCATTGAGATTCAAGGAGAAGGAAGTCCAGGGAGAGGAGGCCAGGGATGTTTGGTGGATTGGACAGGGAAGAAATCTTTGGGGATCTTGGTGGGAACAGATCCGGGAGGGCAGTAGGAGCCTGGCAGGGGGTGGAGGCTGAGGGCAGAGTGGGAAGGAAGAGCATGGCGTGAGGCAGAGGCAGTGTCATTGGGGTGCACAAGACAGAGAAGGGGATTCGGCAGGGGAGAGAGGAGGGCTGGTGTCAAGGACCTGGCAGAGGTCTGGTTCCAAGGGAGAGGGCAGGTGCAGACACAGGTGGGTCTGAAGGCTAGTGATCTTGGCCAGCTGTCGAGATTTCTACGTACACAGTCCAGTCCATGGTTCTCCACAACCAAGACCTGGATTCCAGCCATCTTTACTGAGCACTCAGCCCATCCCCAGAGTTCTCCTTCTACCGTTAGCTGGTGTGTGTTCTGGGGATGGAAAATTACTCTCAACCTCTTCCTCAGGAACAGATGGTCGTAGAGCCCAGCAGTGGGGAAAGTGCAGGTCAAGCGGACTTGAGTTTAAATTCAGGTACTTCCGTTTACTGTCCCGTGAAGGTAGGGAGGTCACCTAACCGCTCTGAGCTCATGTCCTCGACCACACAGCGCCGTGCCAGGCTAGAAACAGCAGAGGCTCTACAACCCAACATCAACAGTGCTGCTGAAATGCACCCCCCCACAGAGCTCCACACAACCCGCATTGTTCAGGGCCCAGTCCCCACTGCTATTCAGACGAGAGGCCGGCAGCTGGCTCTGGTGGCCTGACTATCGTGCCAGACTCGGGTGTGGACTGACTGAGCCAGTGGCCCCCCTGCCGTCTAGAATGCTCCGGTCCCCACGTATCTCGGCCATTTCTTTAATAGGACCTCCAGAGCAAAGGACAGAAAAACATACTCCCAGCAACTAAGCTTTATGCTAAAGTGGAAATGACTGATAACAGATTCTTTCCTGGAGCTGGTCTGAGCGACAGGATGAAGAAGGGAGGCCTGGAAGGACGCAGGAAGGGAAGATGAAGATGAACAAAGTCCAATCTTACTCAGCTCCTCACTGCGAGAGCCATTTTGCCGGGTTAGAACTGCTTTACTCTTTCAGAGTGTCAAAACACAAATTTCCTCACAAATCCTTAGGGAGCTGTGGTGATCGGTTTGAGCCGGCACAGCCCCCACTCCCAGTGGCCTCATCGCAGCGATTATCCTGGAAGGGGCATCCCTCCAGCCTGCAGGTGCTCGAGCCGCTGCTGGCCATCCTGAGGCGTGAGGGCCCTCGTGATCACTTCTGCCTAAAACCGGCAGGTGTCCCGGGAGTGGCCCGTAGGGCTCTAGAATGGGAGGGAAGAGGGGAGGGAAAGGGACGGTGGGCAGTGCAAGCTCCCGGGGGAGACCCCCAAGGAGGGCCAGAGGTCCGGGATAGGAGGGTGGGCGGAGGATTGAGCTCTCCAGGAGGACGGCAGGGAGGACAGGGCCAGAGGATTCTACGGGGTGGGGGCGAAACTTGATGCTTACGTTTCCAGAGGAATCTTGGCCTGTCCCCGTGTGGGGGGCAGGGAGGTGCTGGAGAGCAGCAGGCCCAGCACGATCTCGGTCTTCCATAGAGGCCAGGAGCAGCAGGGCCTCCTGAAGTGGGGGGTGTTGATGTCTAGGAGGAACCCGGGCAGTCCTGGCATGGTGTCTCTGAGGGCTCAGGGTGAAGGGAGGGAGAGAAGAGAGGAGCCCCCAACCGCCAGCTCTATCCACCTGTCACCCAGATCCTTGGGACGTCCCCAGGCCTTCTGCCTTCTGAGTCCTGGCAAGCCTGGGGTCGCCCAGCTTTCAGTCTGGTCTTGCTACAGTGCTTGGCGGGGCAGGGGCTTCTCTCTGCCCTGCAGAGAACGGTGTGCAGAGGAGCCGCCCCACCTGATCAGCAGGCTCCAGGAGAGGCTGATGGTCTGGGGAGGGGGGTTATGACAAAATGAATCCGTTAATCCACGGGCCTCTCCTCTAATCCCCTGCCTGACAGCAGGGAGGAGGAGGTGGCCAAAGCAACCTCCGCAGGATTACCCTGATTCCAGAAGACAGGGCTCGGTTCATTCCCTTAGGGGTCAGACCACAACCTCGTACTTTAAAGAGCCAGAGCTGTCCCTACAGACTTGCTCTACAGAGACATGTTCTTGTCCCTGTAGACCCGAGGACGCTGTGACGCTGGTCCAAGAACGACAGGGGATGTTTGTCCAGTGCTCTGACTTACCAAGAGACGTCACACATTGTTGTTTTAAACCTGAGAGCCCTCCCGGGAGGTCAGTGTCCTCATCCCTGTTTTCAGAGGACCCCTAAGGCACAGGGAGGCGGGGACCGAGTTGGGACTCCTGTCTCCAAGCCCGCTGCCTTTAGACGAAGCCATGGATAATGTCAGCATCCTACGGCCCCCATGCGCCCCATGGGCTCCCGGTTTGACACTAGGGGACGCATTTGCTGGGAAGCTGAGGAAGCCTCAGGGCCTCTCCCCAAAGGGGAGCACGTTCCTCTGCCCAAATGTCTCTGTACTAATTTGCAAAAGTAAGATCTTCCAACTACCAGGGGTTAGCAGCACCATCTCTTGCCATTCCCCCTTCTCTGTCTGATTTTCTGTTAGTTGGGCATCTGGGGGATCCGGCTAAGAGAAAGTTGAATTGGGATAACATTTAATTTGGGCTCGGAGGGATATATTTCTGTAGCTCAGCGCCACTTCCGCGTAGAGACCAGTTCTCTGCAAGCCGCGGGGGTGGGATCGGGTCCGGGAACACTCTTCTTCCTGCCCGTATTCAGTATCACCGCCTCGGGATGGGCAGGTGCAGCCCGAGTCGTCACCCTGTCAGCGTCCCACAGCACCCGCTGTTGCAAGTGCGTGGGAGGGCAGGGAAAATAAGGCTTGAGATGCACTGAGCCCGAAGGCTGGCAGATTCTTCCGAAGATCAAACACGTACAACTGCCAACAGAGGATTTGGTTCGCGTCAGCCTGGCCCCAACAGTTCTCTCGTGTGCGCGGAGTCGCCCGTGTTGAGTGTCTGTAGTTATAAAGAGGTCATCCTGGAGATGGCACAAAACCGAGTGTAATCGCAATGCTTGTGTCTGCGGGTCTGCTGGGTGATGGTGCCGCTTGAGGACCTCGGTGAAGTCCTGGGGTGCACGGAACCCGTCTCAGCGTGCCTTTTAGCGTGTCTGGCGCATCTTGTCCCCACGAAATCCGCCGGTTCCAGCAAAATGGCACGCGGCGTTGCCGCCAACGCAGGGAAATGCCTGAAGAAGCAAGTGTTCTAGTGACAGAACTCCTACACGCAGTCATCAATAAGTCAATGTTGTGGCATCAGAGGAAGCTGGTGGCACAATTATTTGGTTCGGGATAAGGTGGCAGCGATTTCTGTATGCATTTGAATTGTTCCTGTGAATGCCTAATCTCAGAGGAGTTTTGCATATTTTTCAGATTACAGATGATTGCAAACTTAGAGAAAGTACTACACAGGCATCTGAGGCAATTAATAAATAAGGAGAATGTGTAATTTTTCTAGGTTTTAGGATTTTTGTGGTATTCATCACCTTCTTAAAATGTATAATTTGGAGTTTTTTTTTTCATTCTAAACATTCACTTTTGTATCAATTTTTGTGCTTATAATTCATATTCCTTTTCTTCTGTAGATAGCCACCCCCAAATTATGCAAGCTTCTGACTCCACAGAACCTGGCCCTTCCCCCACTTTCTGGCACCTGCTTCTTGAAGGCTCTGACTTCCTCCAACGTGCTGCTAAGCATGGACACCGCTTAGAAAGCTCTATCCGTGTTCATGTTGCTCATTTCGCAGACACAGCGGTGGCCCAAGTCTGCCCAGCCCTTTGAATTTGCTTTGGGAAGACCTCAAAGTACTTGTAAAGGAAAATGCTGATGTTACAGTGATGAGTGTTGGGATGTCTTTTGAAAGACCTGCCAAGGTAGTTCACCCTACAAGTGCCTAACCAGCTGTGCAGAGACAAACACCTTTGAAATAACTCTGAAATATACTGCTTTGTATACATTGTCGACTCTGGCCCGTTTTGCTCATGAGGACCGTGGCTCAGAGGTACTTGGTGGCATATTGTCAAATACTAGGGACTGTAGTGGGGGCAGGGGGACATGGGGGAGGGCAGAGGACTCGAGAGCCCAGTAACTTCAGAGAGGGGATTTCTTATCAGGAATAAAATGAAGCGTGGGAGCCGAGCATAGAGCCAAGGGAATGATCAGGCCTTAAGATAGATCTTTGAAACTCAGAACCTTCTGGGGCTCATCCCTTAGCTGCAGGCCAGGAGGGAGCTTCCCCACCCTCCCTCCCACCAGCTAGGGGGTAACGTACATTGTGACTTTATTCTTAAGGGCCATGAGGGAAAGAGTATTTCAGTGCTCTCTTGGTTAGTCTTTCATGTCAAACCCCTCATGACCTAATCCAACCTAACTCACTTTCCTAGCGCATCTTCTTGGTGTTGGCCCTCACCAGGCCCTGAAGACAGGCTACACAGAGTGGGCATGAAGGTTGGACATGGTGCTTGAGATAGACCCTTGGAGTCCATACAGGAAGGCCGATCTCAAACAAACACTCAGCTAAAGCAAGCTAAGTTCCATGATGCATAAGTGAGGTATTTGCTACCTGGTGGAGGGGACTTTCTTTTTTCCTTATGGTGGGACGAAGGAGGAGGGACGTTTTGGGGAAGCTGTCCCAGTGACAGAGGCATCTGAACTGGGCTTGACTAGGAGTTCACCAATTGGAGACTCCTCAATGGATGGTCATAAGGAACCGATAGCATACAAGAAACAGAGGGAACAAAAGAAGGAAACCATGGGCAGTTTCTGTTGTATATACTTGTTGGAAAATAGTGAGAACATCCATTATTCATATGCTAACTTATACTTAGTGGCTTAAAATAAATCAATACTTTCTTTAGTTAATGAGTGTGTGTTTGGGGCAGGGCCCAACAGGGAAGGCTCTTCATGCCGTGGATGCAGGAACAGCTTAATAGGACAGGAGGATCCACTTCTGGGTGAGTTACTTGCCCATCTGGCAAGCTGATGTAGGCTCTTGGCTAGGAACTCAGCTGGGGCTGATGGCTAGGGGAATCAGTTTTCCTCCACATGGCCAGCTCCGACTTCCTCTTCGCGGGCTGCTGGGGGTTTCTCCCAGCATGGCTCCAGGAGTTAAAGCCCAAGAGAATAGAGTGGCTACTGTATTGCCTTTTAGGGTCCACTGTGGAAGTCCCAGGGCATCACCTCAGGTGTATTCTGTTGGTTAGCTAGTCTCCAAGTTTGACCCAGGCTCAGGGGGAGGAGACACAGAGCCCACCTCTCAGTGACAGAAGGGTCAAAAATTGGCAGACATGTTTTAAAACCGCCACAGTGAGGGTTGTAGGGTCAGGAATAAGGGAGGGTGCAGAGGGTGGGAGGGTTGGGGGTAAGGGAAGGGAGAAAGGAGCAGTAGGAGATGAGGCTGGAGAAAATTAGACCATACCTAGATTATGAAGTGATTAAATTTGTTCTTTCTAAAATATGACTCAAATCTCACCTGCTGAAATTCTACATCTATTTGAAAGTATTGATTTATGTGTGTGGCAGTACAGGGGAACAGGGGGATAGAGGGAAAAGGAACAGGGAAGTAAAAGAAGAGAGTCTAGTATCTAAGCTAAGCTCCTTTGTGCACAGATGACAAATGTACATGTTTGCCCATTGCTCAGTGAATGATGGTCAGTGAGAATGTTCCCGAGCTCTCCCTTTTAGGGTGAAGCTCGGTGAGAAGTGTGTGCATCCTACCCTCTTCTTCCCTTGTCCCCCTTCCCCTCGGCCCCACTCTTGCTCTCCCCCTCTTCTCCACACACCCCTTGCTTTACATTACTTGGTGACTATCCACATGTCCTTGGTCACTAGCTCCTCAAGGGCAAGGCTTATGCCAGAGCTCATTCATCTCTGGGCTCTCCCTGCCTGAGCAGTGGAAGGGCAGACAATAGATGAATTAGGTCTCCAGGCCTAATTCTACAACAGAGTATGACAAATCAGTATTTCTCACGATTTCACATCAATTTTTCCTTCATTCATTCTGTGACTATGGATGAGCACAGCTGTGTATGAGGCAGCATGCTGGGCTCAATTTTCCCCCTGATCATCGAACACCTCCCCCACCTGCTTCAGGGGACAGTGAAGGTCAAATGAGGCAAGATTGGTGTGTTTTGTTAACAAAATAGAAAATATGCTATCAGGGATTCGGAACATTTCATTAGCAATTTAATCCTTTCTTCAAAAGAAATTTTTGTAATGAAGCTTGAAATAAGGCAACGTGATGCCCCCAGCTTTTGTTTTTCTTTTTCAACATTTCCTTGGAGATTTAGAGTCTTTTCTGGTTCCATACAGATTTTAGGATTATTTGTTTCAGCAGTTTGAGAAATGCCAGGGGTATTTTGATCGGGATGGTGTTGAAAGTATAGAGTGCTCTGGGCAGCATAGACATTTTAACAATGTTTATTCTTCCGATCCAGGAGCATGGAATGTTTTTCCATCTTTTTGTGTCTTCCTCAATTTCTTTCATATGTGTTCTGTAGTTTCTAGAATGTAGATCCTTTACCTCTTTGGTTAGGTTTATTCCAAGGTTTCTTAAGGTTTTTGGCGCTATTGTAAATGGAATCAATTCCTTAATTTCTCTTTCTACAGTTACATTGTTAGTGTATAGGAAAGCAATGGATTTCTGTGCATTGATTTTGTATCCTGCCACATTACTGAATTGCTGTATGAGTTCTAGTAATTTGGGGGTGTCTTTTGGATTTTCTACATATAGTATCATGTCATCTGCGAAGAGAGAGTTTGACTTCTTCTCTGCCAATTCGAATACATTTTATTTCTTTTTATTGTCTGATTGTTGTTGCTAGGACATTCAGTACTATGTTGAATAACAGCGGTGTGAGTGGGCATCCTTGCACTACTGGGTATTTGCCCCAAAGATACAGATGTAGTGAAAAGAAGGGCCATATGCACCCCAGTGTTCATAGCAGCAATGTCCACAATAGTCAAACCATGGAAGGAACCAAGATGCCCTTCAACAGATGCATGAATAAAGAAGATGTGGTCTACATATACAATAGAATATTACTTAGCCATCAGAAAGGATGAATACCCAACTTTTGCATCAACATGGATGGGACTAGAGAAGATTATGCTGAATGAATAGCACGGAACACCCAACTTTTGGGTTGGGTATGAATAGTATGAATACCCAACTTTTGCATCAACATGGTTGGGACTAGAGAAGAAATGAGTCAAGCAGAGAAAGACAATTATCATATGGTTTCACTTATTTGTGGAACATAAAGAATAGCATGGAGAACATTAGGAGAAGGAAGGGAAAAATGAAGGGGTGGGGAAATCAGAGGGGAAGACAAACCATGAGAGGCTGTGGACTACAGGAGTTAAACAGGGTTTTAGTGGGGAGGCGGGTTGGGAGGAGATGGATGAACCTGGTGATGGGTATTAAGGCGGGCACGGATTGCATGGAGCACTGGGTGTTATACCCAAACAGTGAATCATGGAACACTACATCAAAACTAATGATGTATTGTATGGTGACTAACAAAACAATAAAAAAAAAAAGAAAGAAATTTTTGCAGAAGCTGAAGAAAGCTTTTTCAGCTAATGGCAACCCCATCTTTCTAGTTTCTCAGGCCAGAAACCTTGGAGTCATTATGACCCTTCTCTTCCCACTGCTGCTCCATCCAGGGCCACCAGCAAAGGCTGCCCTGCCAGATCTGCCTTACAAATAGATCCAGAATCTAGCCATTGCTTCTCAGCCCACCGCCACCACCCTGGCCCAAGACACCATCGTCTCTTTCCTGGACTGTGGCAATGTCCTTCCTGAGCCGTATGCTGGATACCTTCAGTTTGCCCTTCCAAATCTAGGCTCCACACTATGCCCCCTGCTATGTGTCCTTGGAGTCTCAGCTGTAGGGACCACCTCTGTTGAGTCTGGTCTTTTCGTTTCCATTGAGCTCCACTAACAGGGAGCCCCAGCAGGAGCCTGGAAAGGGAATGATATCTCCTTAGGCTGGCCACGTCCCTCAACTCAACACCATTGGGCCTCTTCAGGTGACCATCCTCGCACGACCATCCCTCTGTATTAACCAGGCTTCTACAGAGAAACCGAACCGAAACAGTGAGAGAAAGATTTATTATAAAGAATTGGCCCACACAATTAAGGAGGCTGATAAGCCTCAACCTCTATAGTTGGCAAGCTGGAGACCCAAGAGAGTGGATGAGATAGTTTCAGGCTGAGTCCGAAGGCCTGAGAACCAGGAGAGCTGATGATGTCATTTTAGCCCAAAGGCCAGGAGGCTTGAGACCCAGGGGGAGCTGTGATGTTTCTGGAGTCTGAAGGAAGGAAAACCCTCCAATATCCCAGCTTGAAAGCTGTCAGGCAAGAATTCTTTCTTACTCACAGAAGGGGTCAACCTTTGTTCTATGCAGGCCCTCAGCTGATTGGGCAAGGCCCACACACAATCTACTTCACTTAAGTCTGTCAACTTAAATGTTAATCTCCTCTAGAAACATACTCACAGACACACCCAGAATAATGTTTGACCAAATGTCCAGGCACGCTGTGGCCCAGTGAAGCCGACACAAAATTGACCATCATGCTCGCTTTAAGCTCCGATAGTCGCTCCTTCCTTTCCATGACTTGGAAAGTGTTAACAGCTCTGCTGCTCCTAAGCCCCGGGTTCCTCCTGTGTTTCCTCTGCATCCACACCTTTGTAAAGAAACTTTCCTCCAATTATCCCATTATGAGTGTCCCACATGCTTCCTGCTGGGTTCTGTCTGCCAGCTGGTCTCCCTCCCTCTGCTCTTCCCCCCTCCAGTCTATTCTTAGTACAGCAACTGGGGCCTCCTTTTGTAAGTCAGACCATGTCGCTCTTCTGCTCAGAAGCCTCAATGGCTACCCATCTTACTTAGAGTAAAAGCCGAAGTTTCTGCCACAGCCCTCAAGGCCCTCCATCGTCTGACCTGGCTTCCTCCCTGGCCTGTCTCTGCTGTCTGCCCTCACTCATGGTCCCCATCCACAGTGGCGTCTTGTTTCTTGAGTGAGTCTGGGCCACCTCAAGGCCTTTGAACAGTCCCCGCTGTGGCTCTGCTGCGCCGTGTCCCGGGGTGGCTGGCTCTGTCTTTTCATCAGGCCTCTGTCAGGCAGGGTCCCTGGCAGGAAGAGATCGCATGCTTGAATCGAGTGGCTTGAGAGGAGGGTAAGAAGGGGCTATTTACAGAGGTATGGACGGGGTGTATAGGGAAACCACAGGAACACTGCTGTATCCTGAGCTGGAAGGGATGGGGGGAAGGGAGTGAGTTCTGTGGAGATGACCATCCCACAGGGACAACGGCCTCGGGATGCAGCCAGCCTATGGGGACCCCACTCAGAGGCGACTTGAGGAGTAAGTCTTCCTCCTCTCATCTCCTGTTGGTGCTCCCAGGTGCCGAAGCCACCTGGAGGTTCCAAAGAAGGAGACCGTTGATGTAGTTACCCCCACCTGCCTTGGTTTGCCTCCTGGGCCAGGAGAGGAAGAGAGCATCGAGGGAGGAGCAGATGGAAGATATCCAGCATAGGATATTTCTCAAAGATCACCTTGTACGATGACATTGTTCTGGAATTAGATATAGCGGTAATGGTGTACAACTTTGTGGATATACTGAAAACTACTTTCCCATAGTGACTTTTATGGTGGGTGAATTACATTTCTATTTTTTAAATGTTTTTTTCAGTAAGTAAATCCTGTGGCTACAGGATCTAAAATTTTGCCTGCCTTCAACATTTCCTATCTCTCTTCACAGCATCATCTTACTTTTGGATTTCCGTGCATTTTATTTTGCTTAGGGATTTGCCATCAAACATACCACATGCAGTATTTTCTTAGGACTTGTGTTCATTCACTGTCCACTCCACTGAAGTGTGACCTCTGTGAAGACAGGGACTGCGGTCTGATTTTCTCTCTGTGGTATTCCCACCACCTTCTAAGCCAGTGCTCAGTGCAAGTAGGTGAATACATGTGGAGTGGACGAATGATTGGAAGTGGGAGGTACTCTGGTAGGAGGTAGTAGGGAGAGGAAATCAGGCCAGGTCCTGCATGTTTTCCCCCCCTCCTATCCTCCCAGGGTCCTGCAATCAATCTGGAAACCACCACATAACGGTGCAAAGACATTCACTACCCTTTCTTTTTGCAAACGAGTCTTGGGTGACTCATTTCATCTTCAGATGACATAGAGGACATCACAAAGGACATCTACAGTATTTGTACACCTGCATTCGTAGTGACATTATTCACAATAACCAAAAGCTGGAAGCAACCCAACTGTTCATTGATGGACGAATGGATAAGTGAAACGTGGCGTATCAATACACCCGAACACCATACAGCAGAAAACAGAGGAAGGACGTGCTGACCCAGGCTACCACGTGGATGAACCTCAAGGGAATCATGCTAAGGAAATAAGCCAGAAACAAAAGGACCAGAGAGGTAGGATTCCACTTACATGAGGTACCTAGAGTAGCCAGATTCAGTAGAATGGTGGCTGCCAGGAGTCAGGCGAGGAGACTGAGGAGTTGGTGTTTAATGGGTCTAGAGGTTCAGGTTTGCAAGAAGGAAAGGATTCTGGCAGCTGGTCTTGGGCACACAACGAAGTGAATGTACTTCACACTACCACACTGTATACTCAGAAACAGTTAAGATGGTAAATTTTGTGGGGTTTTTTAGCCACAGTTTTTTTAAGTGGGAAAAAAAGGGGGAAGCATCTATAGCTGCCCTGAGCAGAGCCAGGAGTTTGGACACCCCGCTCTGTCTCCCTGAGGCTGCTTCTCATTTCTAAACCTTCCATTGCTAAAAAATACTAGTTCTGACTGGACTCTAGAGCTTTGAAACGGAAAATAATTGTTCAGATTCCCAATGCCTTTAATCATGGCTCGGCCAATTCTCACTCCCAACGCGAAGGGAGGGAGGAGCGCAGCCACCAAGCAAAGTGCCACGGTCTCTCTCGAACGCGCCTCCCCCAGGCAAGCCACACGCACCACCTGCACCCCGACCACCGAGAAGTCCCACATGAATGCAGGGGACACATGGCCATCAGCCTAGCTGCAACCTGGATTTGCTGGTGTGGTTGCCCTGGTGAGGGACATCAGGCCTCTGGCTCGTCACTTCTGCCTGGAGATTCTGAGGCACAGCAAAGCAGCAGCGCAGAGGGCACGGGGCTAATTAGAGGCTGACCAGGCAGGCAGCTGGAGAAGGTCCCTGGGGGACCTGCAGTGTCTATAAATACCCGGCCAGGTGGCTTGTTAGAGGATGTGTGTGTGTGTGTGTGTGTGTGTGTGTGTGTGTGTGTGTGTGTGTGTGTTTGGGACAGTCAGGAGAGAAGAGTGGGAAACTGAGGCAGAAAGCAGCTTCAGGAGGAGGGCCCTGAGGGAAGGAACGGTGGCAGGGCTGGTGGAGGAGGGGGTAGGACTTGGTGGGAAAAGATCTGGTGAAAGTCCACAGGTCCCCGTGTCTCCCTCCTGCTCCCAGCCCTAGGGGGAGTGTGGGATGTCTCCAGAGATAATGTAGGCTTCAGGGAACAAGCCTGGAGAGGAGGGGCGAGAGGAAGTGCTTTTGCTGAGAGGCACCAGCCACAAGCCGGTCATTCTCTCATTTTACCAATAAGGGAGAGCTTGCATTGAGTCAGGAGTGTGCACTCCCAGCTCTGGTTCTGGGGGACTCAGGACCCCCATGTGCAGATACAGCCTGGTAGTGTGACGTTGTCTTTGGGGACAGCAGCCTCACTGTGGAGTCACAGGCTGGGAAGCAAGGTCTCTGTCCTCAAACCTGGTCCGTGAACCCCTGAGACTCAGGGGCTCAGAGTCATAGTTGCCGGTCTTGGTTTACTGCTTCGTGATGCCCCCAGAGCTCCCTATGCTTTTCCTTTCTGCCCTTCCCTCTTTTGCTTGCTGCCTTCATCCTTATGCTTGTTATTGTCCCAAGAGGGCTGCTGCCATTCCAAACATCACATCTGAGCTCAAGGTAGAGTGAAGGTGAAACACTATGCCAGACACTTCTGTCCATTTGTTAACACAAGGTAAAAAATTTCTCCAGAATCTCACTCAGTCCCTCCACCAGCAGACTTAGGTTTCTGACCCAATGGCTAGAAGTAGGTCAAATAGTCACAATGAACTGCCAGGTAGGTTGGAAATATGGGAACAGAATCGTCCCACCTGGTTTAACAAATCCTGATGTCCTACTCGGGGATGGGCATTGTCACCAGGGAAGGACAGGAGAATGGGTATGATGTGGGCAACAGGTATCCCTCAATCCCCAAGTAGTGAAGGAGATTCTGCATGTGAAGCAGAATTAGTACCTGGCCCTCAAAAATATTCTCTATTACCATTTACATATAAATTCTCTTCCTATACAAGGATCAACAGGCACACATTACCTCCCAGGACACTTTAAGGGGAACTGGCAAAGGGAAGACAGGGGAGAAGACAAGCTATGCACGGAAAGGCAGAGATGGGAAGGACACAGCTGCAGGGCGAGGGGGCCCATGGTGTCTGAGAACCTTTCCTTGGCCTTCGTAATTTGGAGCCCCAAGAAGGCCTGCATCTCCCCCTAGGGATCGGGAGGCCTGGTTTCTAATTCCTGCCCTGCTGTTAGTCACCTGCATGACTTAGAACTTGAACCTCTCAATTTTATCATCTACATACAATGATGTGGATGATTCTTGTAAGAGAAGATCACATTGCAAGAATATGATGTTCTATGCAAATGTAAGGCATTGAATCCTTGGGGAAGAAGCAAGGGGCCCACCTCAGGGAGTACCTCAGGGCCTTAGTGGTTTGGGAGGCTAGTAAGCACACATGTGCGCACACACACACACACACACACACACACATGCTGTGTGAGGTCCCCATTCAAGCACACGTGTGCAGCACATACAGATGAAGGGAAATTTCATACACATTAAAACATGTTAAAAAAAAAAACATAGGTAAAGTATCTGTCAGATGAACCCAGGTAGCAAAATTTAACAAGTGGGACTTCATCAAATGAAAGAGCTTCCACGCAGCAAAGGGAACCATAAACAAAATGAAAAACAACCCACGAAATGGGAGAAAATATTTGTAAATCCTGTATCTGATAAAGAGTTACTATCCAAAGCACATAAAGAACTCATGCAACTCAATAGCAATAAAATAAAACAAACACTCCCCCAAACTAAAAACCAAAACACGCCCTCCCAAAGCACACCACAATTCTATTGAAAAACATGCAGAGAATCTGAAGAGACATGTTTCCCAAGACAACATCCAGTTGGCCAAAAGGTACATGAAAGGATGCTCGGTGTCACCCACCATCAGCAAAATGCAAATCAAACCAAAACCACAGTGTCACCTCACCCCTGTTACAATGGCTATTATCAATGACAAAAAGAAGGGGGAGCCCTCATACGGTGTTGGTGTTGGTGGGAAGGCAAATTGCCGTAGCCCCTACGGACAATGATGTGGAGGATCCTCACTATCTCAGAAACATAGGTGCACCTCATGTTCATTGCAGCATTATTTACAATAGCCAAGACATAGAAGCAACCAAAGTGTCCGTCAATGGATGAATGGATAAAGAAAATGTGGTATATACTGTTGTTCCTCAAACAAACTGGGAGTTGGGGCACCCTGCACAGTCAGAAGTCCATGCAAAACTTTTGGCTCCGCAGAAACTTAACTGCTAATAGCCTACCGTTGACCAGAAGTCTCACCAATAACCTGAATAATCCATTGACACATATTTTGCATGTTATATGTATTATATAATGTATTCTTACAAAAAGTAAGCTAGAGAAAAGAAAATGCTATTAAGAAAATCTTTTTTTTTTTTTAGATTTTGTTTATTTATTAGGAAACAGAGAGAGAGTGAGAGAGAGCATGAGAAGGGAGAAGGTCAGAGTGAGAAGCAGACTCCCCGTGGAGCTGGGGGCCCGAGGTGGGACTCAATCCCGGGACTCCGGGATCATGACCTGAGCTGAAGGCAGTCGCTCAACCAACTGAGCCACCCAGGCGCCCGCTATTAAGAAAATCTTAAGGGAGGGAAAATATATTTACAGTACTGTACATGTATTTATTGAAAAAAATCTGCATATGGCCCAGCTGGGTCCCAGGATGGTGCTGTGTGTTGCCTGGTGGTCTGGGCTCTGCGGTGGCAGCCACCGGGCAGGTGGTGGGCAGCCCTTGGCTGTGGGCAGCTGTGGCCACACAGGGAGGCACCAGCCTCAGGAAGTCACAGGGCCGGAGCACCACGGTAGGTGGGGCTTCCCATGGGCCTGAGAGAGACCCTGAGCAGCCCCAGGGACTAGCATGGGGAGGAAGGTGCTGGGAGCGGTCTACACAGCAACATCCCTGCTCTCTGGGTGCACTCCTCCACGTCAGCTCAGCCTCCTGCCTGCCAGCCCTGGGCGCTTGACCTGACCACCCCGTGGGCACACGAGGTGACCTGCAAGCCTGCCTAGTCCTGGCTGGGGGCTGCTCGTGGCCTCTGTGGATCTCCCTGGCCCCTCAGAGGGCAGCAGGTGCAACCTCTATGCCAGTCACCCTTGATAGAATGGGGTGGGCAGTTGTGAATCAATGCCTTGTGGCTTTTGCTTTCAGTCCCTTAAAAACATCCACAGGTAAGTGGTCTTGCACAGTTCGAACCCATGTTGTTCAAGGGCCGACATAATATTTTATATGTAAGATGGACTATTACTCAGCCATAAAAAAGAAGGAAAGTCCGCCACTTGTGATGACATGGATGGACCTAGAGGGCATTAAGTCAGAGAGAGAAAGACAAATATTATATGATCTCACTTATAGGAGGAATGTAAAAAACTGAGCTCACAGATAGAGAGACAGATTGGTGGCTCCTGGAGGCAGGCAGTCGGAGGTTGGGTGAAATGGATGAAAGGATCAAAACGTACAAACTTGCAGCTAGAAAATAAGTAAGTCCTGGGACATCATGTATGGCTTGGTGGCTAGAGTTAATAATACTGTATTGTATTTGAGAGTTGTTAAGGGAGTAGATTTTAGAAGTCTTCAACCCAGGGTCGCCTTGTGGTGCAGTCACTTGGGCATCTGACTCTTGGTTTCAGCTCAGGTCATGCTCTCGGGGTCGTGAGATCGAGCCCCGCACCAGGCTCCATGCTCAGTGGGGAGTCTGTTAGAGAGTTTCTCTCTCCCTCTCCCTCTGCCACTGCCCCTTCCCCCCAAAAATCAATAAATCTTTAAAAAAGAGTTTTCATCACACAAAAAACTGTTCACTAGACTTACTCTGGAGATCGTTTCACAGTAGAGACAACTGTCGAATCATCATGCTGTATCCCTGAAACCCGTGTAATGTTATATGTCAACTATCTTAAAAAAGAAAAAGAAGATGGGCGAGGGGATACGCACTGTAAAGGGCTTGTCAAAGCAGGGGCAAGGAGGGAGAGCAGGGTGAGGCTGAGGTCACCTCAGCCTATCCTGGAAGGAGGAGAAACACTACAAACAGAAGTGACTCAGAGGTCATTCTAAGTGACACGATCCTAGTGGGAGAGTCTCCTCCAGAGGACGGTGGGAGAGGTCCCAAGGGGAACAACATTTCCACTTTTCCCATGGAGAGATTCCTGGACATTTCCTGTTGGCCTGAGGCCATGAGAACCGCCGGGACCCCTTCCCTGCGACAGAAGGCTGGCCTCGAGCCGTGAGACCAGGCTGAAGAGAAAAGGGCTGGGGGGAGCAGAGGGACCCAGACAGCACCCCAGGGAGATACCTCCCAGTACCTCCTCGTGGAAGCGGCAGGAATCCTGGGAGAGTCCCTTGGGAATCCGCTGCATACCTCACCTGCAGGGGTGTGGGCAGCCCACAGCCTGTCTGGGTCATGTCCACCCCAGCAATGTCAGAATGAGCACCCGGCTTGGCAGCCAAGATTGGGGTGGAACTAAGTCCACAGTCCACATCATTGCCTGGGTCTGAAAAATCCCAGGAGCTTAAACGTAGAATTGTTTGGCTGTATTCTGGCAAAGAGCCTCAGAACCTGGCCCTGTCCTTAAAAATACTGGGGCCTGTGCCAGCTACAGCAAGGTTCTGGAAGCAGGTGCCAAAAGGCGGGAGTATTCAGCTAGGAGCACGGATGCTAAGTCCTAGGGCCACCGCAGGCTGGGGGCGGAGGTGGGAAAGCAGTGAGTGTGGGCGGTGAGCACGGGTTCTGGCAGGGAGCACGGTGTTTCCCCAGAGAGCCAGACCGCGTTCTGTGACAACTACCTCGTCCAGGCTGGACGTTCACTCAGAAATTGCGGCTTGGAGCTTCCCAGGGACGGCATTCCAGAAATGCCAGGCAAGGCCTGTTCAGGGCCCCCTGGCGGCCAGCACCCAGGGTCGGCGCTCCCCATGGCAAAGCAAAGCGAGGAGACCCTGCAGGAGCCAGGCCTACTGTCCGGGGCTTTCTTGAAGCCATGTGCAAGGGAAACACTGCCTCATCAATGGCCCTGACGTGTGCCTGAAGTGAACGCCACTGACCTTACTAATTCTCATCTACTTCATTCCCAGTGGGGAGAACACACGAGTCCGGCAAAGCTCTGTCAATTACTCTGGTCAAGAACCTGAAAGAGGTGCCAACGCTCGGCCAGGAGCACTGTGCCCTCGTTAATGGGCTCATTCCATCAGCCAGCCGTGCTCCAGTGGGACAGTCCCATGCCTTGCCTCGGTGGACCGAATGTTCCAGTCTACAACTCGGGGAAGGGGCTTCTGCCCCTACACTGGGGAAACAAAGTTGCCGAAGGTCAAGTGGCAAACGAGAGTTGGAACTGTTCTCATCTGGGGGAGTGGGGAGACTCTGAATTTCCTCCTCTGTAGAATGAAGGGTAGTGATGCCCTGCGGGCGTTGGGAGGATGTGAGATGATGCGCGGCACGTTCCTCCACGCTGCCTGGTAAGTACTCGCTGAGTCCCTGGGTCGTCATGGTGCTCCTCGTCATTGTCACGGTGCCCTCCCCCCTGGCCAGTGCCCGCGGCCCAGTTGCCCATCACGCAGGTAGGTGGTGTCCCGGGAAGCCTGCAGCACATCCCTGGAGGTGGGGGTGGGGGACATCTGTGCAGCCTTTCTGCGTCGGCAACTATTCTGGAGCGGCGGGATGAGCGTTGCAGGGGAGGAAACAAAAGGCAGCTATTGGTTCTGATGAATTCCCAAAGCATTTTGGGGAACCTTAGCTGGAGCTACACACAGCCAGAGGTTCATCCCTGTAGGCATCAGGCGTGTTTTTGTTTCTGAGAGAGAGAGAGAGAGAGAGAGAAAGAGAGAGAGGTGCAGTGGGAGGAAGGGAGGCCGATGGGAGGGAGGGGGAGGGGGACCAGATGGGCTTGCTGATAATTAGGTGTGTGCTCAGGCTTGCTTGTCCTTGACCACTGGCCTCTGGGTCCCTTGGGTCTCAGAGTCTTGCTTTCTTCCTTCATGGTCACCATGAAGAAGCCACACTACCCATGCTTTTCTCTGCAAACGGTCCTCTGAGACCCCACTCCTCACTTTCTTCCACTTCCCTAGCCCTCTTCGCTTTCCCGTCTTGGCCTCCCCATTCCATTTCTCCTCTCCTCCTGTTTCTCAATGACTCTTCATGTCTTGCCAACACTCAGCAAACCTTAACTGACACCTAGTAGGCACCTGGCACTCTGCAAGGCCTTGAGGACTCAGAGCCGCGAGGATGATGGTAATTTCTTTCTCCAGAGGAAGCTCACAGGTTGCTGAAGAGGCAGACGCAAAAAATTCCAACCCAGTAAGGGAGAGTGGGGACCCAGGACTGGAGCAGCTAGCTCTCCTTGGATCTTCGCTCTTTGTTCCTCGCCATCCACTTTATACTGCTGTGATGGCAGATGAAGTCTGAGAGTAAGCCCACATATCCCAAACACTGGAGGTCTACTAGGCCCTAAGGGTAGAGAGTAGATGCTGCTTAGCTCCTATCTTCAGGGAGCTATTGGCAGGATGTCCTAAAAATGCTCAGGGTATGGGAATGGAGTGATATCAGTTAGGACTTTGGCTGAAAGTAACAGAAAATCCCTATTCAACTGGCTTAAATGATGACAATTTAGTATTCTCTAAAAGAACTCTAGGTGGTTCCAGAGTTGGTTAATGCAGTGGCTAAATGATGTCACCAAAGATCCAAGTTCTTTCTCTCTGTCATCCCTGTCATCCTCAGTTTTTTGGAATGTCCTCGATCTGGCTCCCTTCATGGTCACAAGATGGCAGCCATTGTTGAAGGCATGACACTCAGACATGATAACATCTTGAAGAGGAAGGACTGGTTTCACCTGGCATCTCTTATCTGTGAGGAACATTTGCTTCAGAAATCATCCAGCAGACTTTTCTTTTTCTACATCCAGATTCTACGTCCAGGCTCACGTCCTGAAGGAGTAACGGGCGAGGCAACAGGGACTGCCACAACTAGCCTAAAACAATCATGGTTCCCTTCCTGGCTGGGGCTGGGACCCACCTTCCCCAAAGAATGGGCCCACCCAAAGGAGACCCAAAACGCTGAGGCCTGAGAGGATGAGGGAAGGGAGTGGTGGACAGGTACCGTGTGATCACACAGTGGGGTCTGGGTGCTGGAGCGTGGGCTGCGGGGCCCGCCTCCAGCCGGCGAGAGACCTCTTCACAGGCTTCAGGGCGATTTCGTCTGACAAGGGTGCTCCAGGTGGAGCCAACAGGTGAGAGGCAGTGAAGAGTTAACAGGTAAAGGAGCAGCAGCTATGTCCTCCCCGGGCTGCTCTTCCCCCTGTGACTCACTCCTGAAGCTCCTTTAGGTCCTTATTCAATGCTTCATTCTCGCTAAAACTCTCCAGCGATCCTAGACTGTCAAAGACCGCAATCCTCCTTTGGATACTGCTATTCTCCTTCTCTGCTTAATTTTCCTGGTGTTTCTCTCTCTCAAATATTCTACAGATTTTACTTGTCGCTCTTGCTTTTCATCTGTCTTCTGCTTGGGCGGGGTGGGGGGATATTTGTTTGCTTTGTTCACTGCTTTATTCCCGGCACCTAGATCAGCACCTGGCATTAGTAAATGCTCAATAAACACTTCTTGAGTAAATGAAACCTGGTTGTATATAGATTCATCTAGGGAGTTTGTGGGAAATGCAGGATCCTAGGCCCTGTCCCAGACCTACTGAATCCAGCTTTCTAAGGTGTGAGGCCCCAAGTCTCATTAGGGGGCCCCAGTGCACCGTCTGGAATTGGGGAGCCATTCCCCCTGGCTTTCCTGCATTGATACAAGAGAGCTCAGCTTTGAGACAGAAATACTTAAGCACTAAGGAGTAAAGACTATCACATGCTAGCATCAGTGAAGTGTGGAGAGATGGAGGTTCTGTATGACAATTTGCATGTTATCAAGGGTGAGGACGAAGGTGTCCTGGACCGAGTGCCTTCCAGCACCAGCAGTGCCATCACATGACACAGGAGTGAGTGGGGGGGACACAGACCAGTGGGGGGCTGTGCGAACAAGCGTGGGTGCACACAAGTGACTTATATGAGAACATATAAAGAACAAAGACAAATCAATACAGAAAAACAAAGAGGCCAATTAAAAAATGTGCAAAAAACCTGATCAGGGACTTCACAGAAGACCATATATGACTAGCCAATAGCCACATGTATGGCATATGTCCCTTCATTATCGAGAAATGCAGATGAAAACCATGTACGTGTTCTTACAAAATGTGTATTGTTTTGGGTGCATGCGTTTATTTCTTATTGACCTATGGTAGATACACATTAAATAATGCAAACCCTTAGGAGTACAACTTAGTGAGTTTTATCAATAACTGTGTAAGTGTGTCTAGATCCCTTACCCAGACTAAGATATAAAGACATCTGCATGGATCTCTCATGGTGCCTGGAGAGACCATCATTCTGACTCGCACCATCATGGGTCCCTTTCCTGAACGTCACATAAGGGGAGTCACGCAGTATGCAGTCTTCACAGTCATTTTTTAAAAAAGATTTTTTAAATTAGTTAATTAATTGATTGATTTGACAGAGAACCACAGCGAGAGAGGGAACACAAGCAGGTGGAGTGGGAGAGGGAGAAGCAGGCTTCCTGCCGAGCAGGGAGCCCGATGAGGGGCTCTATCCCCGGACCCTGGGATCATGACCCGAGCCAAAGGCAGATGCTTAACGACTTAGTCACCCAGGTGCCCCCTTCACAATCATTTTTATCCGTCTTCTTCCGCTCATCACACGTTCATTGCTTAAAATCTCTGTATGGTATTCAGTCATATGAACCACTGAGTTGTTGGATATTGATACAAGGGTCTACTGATAGACCTTTGAGTGTTTCCAACTTTTTGACTTTTCTGAATAAAGCTACCATGCACATTCTTGTGCATGTTTTTTGGTTTCTTTCTCTGGGGTGTACACCCAAGAGTGGGTCATCAATCAGTAGGCACGGTCCCTCTCTGACATGCGATGTGTCATTTGACACTTCCTCAGGCAGCATATGTGAATTCTGATGGATACTCACCCTTGCCAACTCAAGATATTGTCAACCTTTTATTTTCAGCCACTTTGGTGGGTGTGTGTGGCATCACACTGTGGCTTCAGTCTGCATTTCCCTGATAATTAAAGGTGTCGGGTCCATATGGATTTGAAAGGATGGTGGTGGGGGCCCGTTAGGAAGGAAGGGACTCAAGTGTGGTTTGGACATCGGAGGAAAGACATGAATAAAATAGAGAAGGGTTTTTGTCCAAACCAATAATGAAGGTTTATAGAAACTAAGGAGTATGACTAATTCAATTTTGTGTGTGCCCAAGGCAGAAAGAAAAGGGGGCAATAGCAGCCATGGAGGCAGTTGTTTTAGAAACTTGAACCCTAGGAGCCTCTGCAGTCACCATCTCTATCTGGGCTCATTGCCGAGAGCAGGCCACCTGGTCCGATCAACGTCAGGAATGGAATCCAAGACAGTGACAGGGGCAAGCAAGGCAGAGCGCCCGACTCTGGTCACGCAGGGCTGAAACTTCCCACGTTCAGTGTCTTCTCCAGCAATTAGACCAGACTGACCCTGAGCTGTGGGTTCAGCAGTGAGGACAGCACCAAAGCCAGTTTGGGAGAAACTCATAGAAAACTCTGTTTGGGTTCTCCAGGTAAGGAGCGTCAGCCACTGGCCAGCGGGTCACAAGCTCCCGGTCAGAATGGGAACATTTCTCATGTGACTCACTCAGACCACCAGTGACAGACACTAACTAGCCTGGGAGGGCCCCTGATTTCAGTGATACATTTGTTTTGGGTCGAGCTGCCTGTTCCACAAATTCATATGTTGAAGTCTTAGCACCTAGTACTTGAGAATGGGACCTTATTTGTAAACAGGGTCATTGTGGATGTAATTAGTTAAGACAGGGTGATACTGGATGGGGGGCCCCCTAATTCTGCGTGACTGGTGTCCTTATGAGAAGCGGACCATCAGAGGCAGACGTGCACACAGGGAGGAGAACACGATATGAGGATGAAGACAGAGCTCAGGGCACCAAAGAACGACAAAGCTCACCAGCCAACCACTGGAGGGGATGCCAGGGCCTGGAACGGATCCTCCCTCAAGGCCCTCAGGCTGGAAGGAACCAACCCGGCCGACACCTGGATCTCAGCCCTCTCTCCTCCAGCCCGTGAAGAACACAACGCCTGTTGTGACTCACCCCAGGCACCCATACCTGAGTGCCTTCCCCTCCGAACCCCTCCCCACTTAATGGGAGAGGGGAAGGATTATTTCTGCACAGCAAGGGAGAGGAGCTGAAGTGTGCAGAACATTCAGGAGTGGATTTTGGGAAGAGGAGGGGTGGGGGGCGAGAGTCCTGTGGAGTGAAGGGACTCTCTGACCGTGGAGCACCCACAGGGGAAGAGGCTCAGGGAGGCATCAGAGACACAGTCAGGGATGGAGTTAGCTGAGGCTTGCGGTGGAAAGTGCTAGAATGCTGCTGGCAAGGGGTTGGGGTGTGTGTATGTGTGAAGATGCGTGTGTGTGCATGTGAGTATGTGTGTGTGTGCACGTGTGTGTTTATACGCGTGCACACATGAATGTGTATATATACACACATGTGGGCATATGTATGTGTACACACGTGTGTGTGCGTGTGTGTGTGTACATGTATGTGTGCGCTGAGGGGAGAGAGAATTAAAGAAAAAAAAAGGAGAGAGGCACCCAGTAGGAGAAACTGGTTCTTTAAAGAATCCCCCCCCAAGCCCTTCCTTCCCTCCTGGGCTTGCTGTGAACCTTCCTTAATTAATGCCTGTAAAATGCTCTCAGATGCTGGAAGGAAAGCAGCAGCTTTATAAATAAACACAGACTTCTAAAGGTTGACGAGTGCCTGAGTCCCGTAGGGGGAGGAGAGAGCGGTGCTGTGTTGGGGGCAGAGACAAGTGAAGTCGAAGGAGGCAGCTCCGACAGGGGAGCCACGGTTATGGTCCTGGTTTGGCCATGAACTGGCCATCCTTGGGCAGGGCGAAACTCGTCGCTGGGTCCCGTCTTCAGCAGTAAAATGAGAGCGTGACTATGATCTCACAAGATCCTTTCTCGTGCTTTCTCGTGCTCAGTGCTTTGTAGCCAGTGAGTGCCCTTGGCCAAGGTCACGGAGTGCATTTGAGAGAAGCAAGCAGGACCGCCCCCAGGGTTCTCGAAGGGACGCTCAGAAAAGGTACATAATGTGCCCAGTGCTTCAGAGCTAGGCAATGGCAGAGCCAAAAATGGGGCAGCAAAGCCATCCATCCACGCTTCAGGGCCTCCCTGTCCTGGGCACGGAGGGGACCTCCGGGGGATAGTGGAAAGGTAGAAAGGGTGGCCTTTCTACACTCAGGACCACTGGCCACCTTTGCCAGTGACCCGACCCCCCCGAATTTCCATCTTAATCAAAAAGGAAGGACCTAAAAGGAGCAAGGGAGCTGTCTGCTGAGGCTGGAGGAAACCACGTTTAGTTCAAACCCTTCATTTGACCACGGCGGCTGACATGACCTGGCTTTCGTGACACACAGCAAATTAATGACAGTAGCAGGCCCAGAACGCGGGCTCCCGACCTCGGGGATGCTTGTCTGCAGTCTGATTTCTTTGAGGGTTAGTCTCGGGCTGGAGCGAAGGGTGTGGCTGAACCAGGGGCTCTCTGATGGAATACGTGGTGATCGTTTGTCCCCAGCACGGTCCAAGGTCCTGCCCACGGTTTGGTGTGATGATTCATAGTTCACTGACCCTGGAGTGACACTGAAGACGAGAGAGGACTTGAATCTGTGCAAGCCTGGGCCTATAGGCTGGAAAGGACCTCCGTTCACCCCAAAATCCCTCCAAGAGGTTCCATGGGCTTCAGCGGGAGTGGGGTTATCATGGAAACACCATTCTTTACTTTTCTCCCACTGGAGCGGAGTGTGGTGGCATAAAGGAAGGTACCCCCGTATCTGAGAAACCCCTCAAACCGGAAGCAGTCCCCACTGGCTTACCAGTTGCCCCGAGGTCCTCAGGCATGGAATGTCCACAGAAATATAAGGTCGCTGAGTCAGGAACTGCAAAGAGCTCCTCAAATGTGAGGCATTTTTTTTTTTTTTTTTTTAAATCAGGTCTAATCCTCTTCCTCTATAAGTAAGAGAAACTGACATCCAGAGAGGGGAAAGAGTCTTGGAGCGGGTCTCCAAGGGCCAGAGGTCTCCCGGGCCTCACTGTCTCTCCTGCGTGCCCTGGCTGTTGGGTTCACGTGGGGCAGCCAGGCCTGGGCAGTGGGGGGATGTGGGGAGCAGTCCTCTCAGCGTCTCATTTCAGTCCATTAAACCAAGTGAATAGCTTCAGGTCCCAGTGCGAAGGGGCTGCTGCCTCCCTCAGGCTCTGCCAGGAGGGAGTGAGGGCTGGAGCAGGGGGAGAGCCTCCCTGGGCTCCTGGAGGCCCTCCCGGGAAACACTGGCAGAGACCCAGCCCCCTCTGCCCACAGGAAGCTGTCAGGAGAGACTTTGCCGAGAGCCACAGACCACAGGAAGGCTGTGGGGCCCTTTGCTCACGCCGTGGGACAGAATTCACGGTCAGCCACTGGGAGACAATCAGTCTGAGCCCAAGGGACCCAGATGCCCTCATTCCTGTGACTGGCCTTGCTCTGCAGCCATCAGCTCCAGGAGGGAATTGGGGTTTGGGGACACACATGCCATATGTTCTCCTTTCCCTGAGCCTGGGCTGGCTTGCCCACAGGACTGTCCTGCCTCCCACATCCCATGGCCGTGTGGAAAAGCACGGTTCTGCCTCCGAATGGATTCTGTAAAACAGTCCAAGTCAGAAGAAACGAACTTCTTTGAATTTCAGTTTCCTCCGCCATAAAACCAGGGATACTTTGCAGGATTTCAGTGTGGGACGAATGAAATAACATACTAAGTGCCAAGAAAATTGCCTGGCATAGATGAAGAACTTAACAGGTGCTATCTGCTAGTATTAGTATGACTACCACTACTACTATTATTATTAACTCTAGCCAGCATTTCGTCATTCAGTCTCTATCATCTACCCAGTCAACCAAGCTCGACACCTGTTTCTTCTCCTCCACTCTCTACAGATGAGTTATTAACCACCTTAGTTATTACTAAGTCTCACTAATTTTGTTTCCTAAATATTTCTTATAACTGTCCCTACTTTTTAAAAAAATCTCAACTCCCCCCCTTGAGTTTCACCTGGGTAGTTAGTGCCTTCCATCTTGGTCCGTAGACCTGTAGGGAAGTTCTCAGATTTTGGCTTGTAACTGTTGGGTCTCCCCCCACCCTTTCTCCTGCCTGTTTAGAACACTCTTTACTTCCTTCCTGATGAGCGTCCCTGGCTGCACGGGTGGGGCTGTGCGGGCTGGCTCAGAGCCACGGCGCCTGTCTGCACTGCCCGGCCCCTGGGGAACAGCACCAACATCACCAGCAGCGCGCTCTGCTTGCCACCTCCCTGCTGGTGTTTTAAGACCACAGTCTGCACACGCAGTTTTTATTTGTGTACTTTTCTCAAGGCTCTAAGTTGTTGGAAGGCATTACTCATAACTCAATTTGGTGAATATCTATCCTGATACTCAAGGTTGAGTTAAATATACCAAGTATTTGTAACTGCCTCTCTCACTCTCCTAATTATAAGAGGAAGGGGGGGGGGATGCCAAGCCTTTGAAATCTAAAACTAAGGATTCAGCAAAATGCTGGGGAGACCCACCAATCTGTGCAGCCAGGCAACTTTACATGTTGAAGTGTCGCTCCAACCTGCTGGCTGCAAACGACAAATTTAGCCTGCAAGATGGCTCGACGTTCCGAAGCCTAGGAAGGCAGCTTGATTGCTTTGCAAAGGGAGAAGGAGGAGGAGCTGGACAGAGCTGGCGCTGGGAGGAGCCATCCCATCCGGAGACAGGACCCTAACCCTGCACCTGCTGCCTCCACCCTGCCCCGCCCCTGCCCCACCCTGCCCTGCCCAGAGAACAAAGAACTGTCTTCACAGTTCAATTCTGAGTCCTCTCCCTGCCTACGTTTGTACCGACATATGGTTGAACCCAAATGCAGCCTGGTATCTTAGAGGTCTTTGATGTGACACCTCCCGTGTTTACATTACACACCCAGGGGCGTGGGCTCTAACCTGTGTCAACTGTTGGTTTTAACACCAGAGAGGATGGAAAAGGGCTAATGCTCTCCAATAGCTGGGGTGTCTTTAGGAGGACAGGCGCCTTCTTCTCTGATTAGCACACTTCTCCCGCAAAAGGAAGTAGTTAGAGTCCTGTCTGCTAAGGCATGAGAAATGTGCGTGGCTAACAGTGTTTGAGGGAAGGATGAACTTACCAGAGGCAAACAACGTGGGCCCTTATGGGAGAGCCTTCAGCCTGGGAATTTTTTTGCCTTGGGCCTACCTTTTGAAAGGGTTGGAAGAAGCCAGTTGTGGGTATCAGCTGGGTTGGGTACGGAGACTAGGAAATTCTTAAAGACGCTGACAAAAGTTTCTCTCACTCGGCAGTGACCTCCATTCCTGGCCTTCTAAATGGGGAAACTGAGCCACGTGTGACCTTTCAGAAGTTCAGGGGCTACAAATTCGTTAACAGCACTGTCTTCTCTGGCTTTATAATTAAAATGGCGCTTTGCCCATGAGCGCAGGGGCAGGAACAATACTATCGTGGGTTACACTGACGGCTTTGTCTTAGAGAGCTCATGACATTTTCCTCCGAAGGAAGGGGCAGGTGTTAACTGTTTTCATGTTATTGATAAAGATGAAGAGGAGATGCATCGGGCTCTCTGCTCAGCAGGGAGCCTGCTTCCCCCTCTCTCTGCCTGCCTCTCTGCCTACTTGTGATCTCTCTCTCTCTCTGTCAAATAAATAAACAAATAAATAAATAAAATCTTAAAAAAAAGATGAAGGGGAGAAGAGAGTAAAATGAGCACAGATAAATAAGCGGCAATATAAGACTTAATACTAAAGTCACAGTGGATGACAAATGACGGCGGTTGAACCTTCCTCCAGCAGCTGCAGGCCTCATCCCGACGGCCGGGGGACTGGGACCCAGCAAACGACACGGAGGGGGCAGGAAGGAACTCGTTACTTCTAGAGTTCGTGACACAGAGGAACTGTTTTCCATAAATTGCTCCCATCTAAGGACCCTGTGGGGATGGGTATTCCTTTCATTTTACAAATGAAAACACAGCATCTCGAAGACTTGTGCGGGAACCGAGGGCAAGTCTGTCTGACAAAGGCTATGTGTTCTGTCCTCTACGCCAGGCAGAACTGGCTTCCAGAACTTCTACAAGGTTGCAATCCACTGCATCGGGTGACATTGGCTTTAGGAAAATTATCTCAGGGTTCCATCTGAAATTCAGTTAGGTTAAAACTGCTGCCGGGCAGCCAGTGACCCCTAGGAGTCTCAGAATTCGGGGTGTAGGGTGGGGAAAAGAAAAGTTATCTATGAAATCTAATTCGGGGTGCCCGAATTTGGCTGATAACCCTTTTGATCTCTTTCTTGGACTCTCTAGCGAAAGCTCTTTGTACAAAGCAGCTCTCGTCTGCTTTGCCACACAGAAAGAACAAGCACTCAATCACCAAGCGTCCTTTCAAAGGGTGACTTAGTCTTTGGTCGAAATGAATTGGACCTGTCACTTTTAAAGTGATTCATTCCAGCAAAGGATGGAGAATTTATTACTTTTCAAAACAGATCACTGTGGTGTTGACCTAAAAAGGCGCGAGTGAAGCCTGCAGTGCGGGGCCGACCATGCCCGGCCCAGGCCCTTCCTTCTGTCCCACAGCTCGGCCTTTTCACAGGAGGTACCGCAGCTGAGGTCTCTATTCTATTTATTCGATGCTGAGGTTAAAAAAAAAATTAAATATCTCAGAAAGTAGCCACTTTCTACCCCCAGATATCTTAGCAACATTTAAAATGGAATTCATTTCTCTCTAGTTCGAGAAGCAACTCTCAACATGTAATTACAATCAAAGAAATTTTTTTTTAAAGAAAAGGTTGGCAAGCAGTTAAGTGTATCATTGATTTTGTTCCAATTTGAGTATGTGCGTTGCAAAAGCGAGCAGCATCACCGATTTCGAGATAACAGATGCCTGTGTGTGTGTGTCTTGCCTTGCCCCGTTCTCCTTGTAAGAACGTGGATATATTATGTGCAATTATGAATTTCAAGTATTTGGTTAGAGCGTCACATGGGTTTACATCTGTGTGAGATGATGTAGGAGAGGTAAAAAAAAAAAAAAGGAAAGAAATCGTCCCTTCCTAAACGTAGGCGGGTAACAGTAGACTCCACGGCCTAGTGGATGGCACATCACAAAGGGTCAGTGAGAGTCCCATCCTCTCCCGCCCACCTTTTCTCCTTAGAAAAAAAAGCACGCTCCCACAGGAGCTGTGGGAGGTGGTATTCTGAGGAACACCGCCGATGGTGTGCCCACACGAAGGGCCAAAGCTTAAGGCCCCAAGTCAGAAGCTGTGAGGAAACCTAATTTTTCCATGCCTCCTGGGTGACCCACAAAATGAGAATAAAACCTGTCTTCCATGCAGTAAGCTAGAGATTTTTTTATGCACTAAGAATAAAAAGAACTATAGAAATGCAAAGCTTTATTTATTACTAATACTCAGCAGGGACTAATTCCCATATGGACATTTTGGGGCCTGAACAACTTGGCAAGGGCTCTTCTGCCTCCCTCCAAGATTAAGCTCCTCATCTCTGGGAACATAAAAATCAATCTGCTATGTAGCTTGAAGAGTCCTTATCCATCAGGCCCCTAAACAATCTACTATCTCTCTTCAGAGGCCAAAAAAAAAAAAAAAAAAAAAAAAGCTTTAAAATCTTCTGTGACCTTCCTCTCGGCGTGTTTTGCTGAAAATGACCAAATGTTCATTGGGAAGCACAGACAGGCATATTCTGCTGGTTGGGTCCAAAAGAAATAACGGGAGCTGGGATAAGTGAAGTGTTACAGGAAATCTGGGCCACTTGTGGACTCCTAGAACCACCACCCTCTAGAAAGTAGCTATAAATACTCTTAGAAATAATTTCCCTTCAAAGGCCTGAGGAAAACATGCCAACTGGATTTTTTTTTTTTGTACAAATGGAAGGTTTACTTTGTCTGGTAAAAGAAAATCTTGACTTCCCAAGGCTGCAAGGCCCGGGCAGGGCTGGGTGGGTCAGTCTGTGGGGTGACACTGCCACCTGGTGGCTGGCATGCGCTATGGCATGAGGCGCTCAGCTACCGGGAAACCACCCTTCAAAGAATAACCAGAGCTATTAATAAAAAAGAAATCCAGTTTCCAGAACAGCCCTTCCGACTGAGAGGCTAATTCTTGTAGAAGTCGCCCCATACATGCAAGGAAAAAATAATTTAAGCTTGGAATTTACTGTGTGATATGAGCAAAAGACATTTTTCTCTTCACTGGATTCTTAGCACCAACCATACTGAAGGATGTGATTAAAAAAAAAAAAACCATTTCGACAGAAGAAAATTCTGAAACATTTTACTTCACATCATATATATTTTCTTTTTTAAAAAAAAGGCAGAAACATTTAGGGTAACAAGACTGATGCGACAAAACCTTGAGCCACAGGACCTTGAAAATCAGTCTTAAAATGTTTTGCTTTACATCGTCTTTTTCATGGCTGCGTGTGTCATGCTGAAGAGATAAGCTTCGTAGATGATATTTAAGAAGTTGTCATCGTTCTGGAAAACAAAATGAAAAGACCCAAGGGAATGTGATTTGGTTGGCAGAAACCAAAGGAGCTGAACTTGTATGCTGACGCTAGGACGTCCATCTCTACCTGTCTGCTCCAATGGCTGGGACTTCTTCACTGCATATGTGAATTTTTTTTTTATGATTTTACTTATTCATTTGAAAGAGAGAAAGAGAGAGAGAGAATGAGTGGAGGAGAGCGGCAGAGGGAGAAGAAGAAGCAGACTCCCCGCTGAGCCAGGAGCCTGACCTGGGGCTTCATCCCAGGACCCTGAGATCATGAGCTGAAGGCAGCCGCTTAACCATCTGAGCCACCCAGGCGCCCTGCACACGTGAATGTTGAGTGGGATTGGAGGCAAGGGTCAGAGTCAGCCGCTGGTTTCCAATAGTCAGAAACTTGCTGAGAAGCAGCAAGTGCTCATTACATACAGTCCAGATGGGCGGCCCAGCCACGTGGCAGAATGGAATGAGGTTCACTCAAGAAAGGCCCGGGTCTGTTGTGTGAAAAGACCCAGGTCGTAACAGAAGGCTGGACTGGGAGGCAATGATCCAGATCAGGAGCTCTTGAAGTTTGGTTAGGAGATTGCTGGTGCTTTTTAAAGGTCTCCCGAAGTCTCCCATGAAGTATATGCTTTGATTTGGGCATTAAGATTTGGGCAGTTAAGACTTATCTGCAATATGCTGCATTTATCTCACCAAAACCTGCATAATTCTCCCGTTAGTTACAGAAAGTTTTTGGTCTTGGCAAGTGGGCAGCTGTGAGACTGGTAGTCTCTGGGTTCCTCTGCCTGGCTAAGGGCTGAGGGAGAATCATGGGTCTAAACAGTGGTGCTTTTGGTTTTTAATTCTAGAGACTTCTCCCTCCCACTCAAATCCTTTAAAGCTTTAGCAATTCACCCACATTTCACATTCCCCCTTCATTCCCTCCTGGCACCCCACGCACAGAGCTAGCATTATTCTCATGCAATGAAACAGAGCGATGTTATCCCAGTTTTTCCTTATCCCACAAAGTCCCTGAGCATGAGACTGTGTCCTACCGACAGGCGAAGGCTAAAAACAGACTGCATGAGTGATTTCCAAGAGTTCATCAGGAAGATGATGTCTACAACATGAGGAAAAGTAAGGTGTATGCAGAGAGCAGAGGGAACATAAATGTAATTTTCCACCTAGCAATAGACAGGCCTGCTCTAGACTTTCAGTCTTGGCTCCTGTACAAAGATTTATGGAACCATATTTTTAAAATGGAATGAACCAGAAAAATGTGAAACTTTTCAATTCAAATTTAAGGTTTTTTTTCTTTATTGCTCATAAAAAAATAAAAGAAGCTTAAAGATGTCCTTACAAACTTATCACGAATGGGTTGACTGGGTGGGAAATACTTTTATCTTAATATTTGCTCATAGATTAGTATAGCCCACCCATTTGTGGTTGCTCTTTAATGGACTGCTAGTCCGCTTTCACACTCAAGACGATCATTTCCAGCCTCTGCTCTTTTCCTTTTCTCTAAAATATGTGACCTCTAAAAAATGTTTTTAATAATCGAGACCAGTCTTTTCAACTAGAATGAGACAACTGCGAGGTGCTAGGCAGCCCTCTGGAAGTCTGCTATATCTTAAGCAAAGTACCACAAAAAGTTTCTTAAAGACTTATCAAAAAGATACCTAACTCTGTTCACCAAGGGCCTGAAGTCTGTCTGGAAGAAGGTGCCCCACTTTTCAAGGCCTTGCATATATTTTCCAAGAGCGCTTCGCTAGGTGGACGGCTGACCGGCCTCCTCCCGGGGGCCCGCCCCTCCCACACCCATCTCTACTGCAGCCCTCGGGTCTGGTGCAGGGGAAGGAACATTCTACAGCCAGACTGGGGTTGAATCCTAGCTCTGCTCTTCACTAGCTGTGACCTCAGGCCCACCCCTTAGCCTCAGTTTCCTTGTCTCTAAAACAGAAAAGAAAATAATAATAGGGTTGTTGTATATGGATTAAATGCATTAATGTAGGTAAAGCCTTTGAAACAGCGCCTGGCACAGAGCTCTCTGCAAGTGTCAGCGGTTACGTGGTAATGACCTCACAGAGCCGAGCGAGGCACGTGGCTCACAGACAAGTCCCGCCCGTCCATCCTGTCCTCATTAGCAGGTTTCGGAATTCATTGTAAAATAGGCCCTTCGGGGTCCCAGCCACCTCCACCTCCCTCCCTGCGCCCTCCTCCTGCAGCAGCCTGTGGGAGCCCCCCACGCCCCCAGAGCGGCGCCTGGAATCCTCCCAGGGGCTGTCGTTACACAGTGCGTGCTTCTTTCTTTTCTGGCAGGTGACAGCTTGGAGGACTCAGTCGATCCCCGGTCTTACAAAATCCTTGATGTCGGGAGACGCCCAAAGCCACAGCCAGGCTTCCGAATCTCCGCCAGTTAACGGAGCACAGAAGCCACGGGGGTTTAGGTCGAACTGTTATGCGGTGTCTTTATTCTCAGGGAGGACTAAGCAGACGTTCCCTAAGTGACACCTTCCCTCCCAGTGGCAGCCCCCGGGGTCTGCAGCGCTGGTGAAGGAAAGAAAGGAGAGAAGGCGGCCCTCCTACCTGCACGAGGTACAGCAGGGCTTCCTGGAGCTGGGGCTTGGTGAGTGGGCTGCTGGTGATCACGGGGGGCTCCGGGGCCGGCAGAGGCAGGAGGAGGCTGGCGGAAGTGGTCGCTGGTTCCTGGCTTCCCAGGGGCAAGAGCCCGGCGTCCCTCTCCGGTGGGGCGCAGGTGGCTTGTGTGAACACCATGGGGGACACGAGCAGAGAAGGAGCCCGTGTGGCAGGGACGCGCGGAGGCGAGGTGGCCTGCTCACGGTAAATACACACAGAGGGCAGCGGTTAAGTAGCGGCTCGTTGAGAACAGAAGGCGAGGGAGACAGAGGCCCCCGCCGGCAAGTGTGCAGATAAGTGGGTCTCAGGAGTAATCGTTGCCACTCCGCCAGGTGGGCAAAGGCTGCAGGAACCTGATTCCTGGTCGGTTCTCCACACAGGCTCCTTCGTCATTATTACGAAGCAGCTCAGGTGGCTTGCGCCGTGACTGTCACCCCCCCGTAGGACAGGAAGCTCGCCCCCCGAGTAAGTGTTTATCTTTCTGGTTTCCTACCATCACTTGGCTGCCTGTAATTAGGGCCTTTTCCCCAGTTGTCCACCATTCTGACCTCAAGCTCCAGCAATCCCCGTGAGTTGCTGCACTTGCTGGGGGCACACACGCATTTCCTCTACGTGGGGGACACTTCCCAGCCTCTCTCCGCCTGACTTCTCCCTGGGAGGGAGGCATGCTGGCCAGGTTCACCCCTCCTGGGTCCCTTCCTGAGAGGACATGCCCGCTTGCGGACGGCACACACTACTGACCTCTCCAGCTCAAGTTTTGAGGGCAGGGAGGGCTGGTGGTGCTGAGCACTGCCAGTGACTTCTCTGTCCCTGAGAGTACATCTACCTCGCTTGGCTAAAGATCTAAAACCAAACTTTCCAGTAGCTTTTCCTGTTATGCAAGTGACATTTTGCTCTTTGTCTGACTGACTCCTACGGCGAGCTCTCATTTGTTTCTAATGCAGGTGAGAAAAAAGAGTGTTACTTATTAGCCTTCTAATGTCCCAAAGAACTCACGAGAAGGGGGCCACAAAGGCTGGCAGTCTAGAAGCTGCTGTGATTTCACCTCCTCGGTATCTTTGTGGGCAGAAAGAAGCTTGGAGGCGTGCTTGCTTCCTCTAACCGTCCCTATCTGCCACTTGGAGACGGGGAGCTAGAAGGGGTGCCACACCCCAGCGGGGGTCCGGCGCCCCCCTGAGGCAGAGCCCAGGTCCACACCTGTGGGTGCTCAAGAGAAATAAGAATTGTGTCCGCAGAAGCCGATGTCAAACTACCGACCCCGGCTTTCCCAGTGTCCCACCTAGTGTCCTAGTTTTCCTAGTGTCCCATCTCGCCAAGAGAAAAAAAGCAGGCATGAAAGAGAGGGGACAATACACGCTGAAATGAGGATACGGGTGGCTAACAACCGTTCCTTTGCGACTGTAACAAATAAAGAACAACACTTTGACTCAGGCTCTCACATACACAAAGACTTGTGCTACGTGCCCATCATCCTTGTTTTCAAAAAAGTGAAGGCTTGTTGAGGGACTGTTGTAAGCTACCTGCCAAAACATGACAAAAGGACCAATGATGACATCTGTAATAAACAGGGAGAATGTCCTAATTTTTAAACCCAGTGCCTTTTCAGTGAATTTGTACCAACCCGAATGGAAAAAAAAATCAGTCAGATCTCCAGATGTTCCTCAACAGGCCATGAAATAGCTGTGGTTTCATCACTGTTCCAAGTTACTTGCTTGAAGGACAGAGTGTTTCTAGAAATCTCCATTGTGTGTGTGGCGGTGGTGGGAAGGGGTGGGGGGTGAGTTAGATGGCATTACCCCTGTCTCGATCTTCATTAAACTACAGTGGTGATAGAAATAAAAACAGCCTGTACCTTTGAGGAGGTGAGACGTTTTTCCTGTTGACTTCAAGCACCCCCCAGGACCAGGGGCCCTGCAGAGGCAGTGAGTACGTCAGCCTCGTCAAGAACGATGAGGTACATACCCTCAGGGAGCACAATGCCTGGCATGTAGTAAGTGCTCAGAGATATTTGTGCTGACTAAATAAATAAACAAACAGTAACGATTTTAAAATAATAAGAAAAGGTCAGATGTCTCGTATCTCGAATGATTTCAACGCGGACCGGAAGCGTTCACAGTCGAAGATTCGGGCGTTTTCCACACGTCTCTGCTGTTTCCCGTGTCCGTGTGCTTGTCTCAGACCTTGTCACACCGCGAAGATTTAACTTGACAAAGAAAGTATCTCTAGAGGGAGGGAAGCCCCCAGATGGCTAAGCAAAGAAAGGATTGTCTCTCCAGGTGGAACCTTATGGGGATAACAAGATGCCAGCTGTAGCTCGTGGCGCCCTGTCCTACACGGAAGTGGCCCCAGAGCACTGAGGCTGATTCTAACTCTCACCAAGTATCCACGAAGCACTAGAGCAGTACGACCCCTCCTCCCCCCAGCCCCCCCGAAGATATCTACCTGAAAAAGAGGAGTCTGCTTTTCTGTGCCGGCTGTCTTGTCCATCCAGGACTCCAGAGCTTTCTGTGTCCTGGAGCCCTGAGTTACCACGGGAAACTTGGCTGCCAGGGCAGGTCGGTTAGACGTGTGCAGCTGCTGCTCCTGCTGGACAATCCGAAGCTTCTTCAGCAACTCCTGGGGGGAGATCACTCCAGAACTGCTCGTCTGACTGCCAGAGTCGGGGAGCGTGGGTCTCGGGCGTGTGGACGGCTCTTTGCCCCGAGCCTGGTGTCCTAGTGGCTGAGCTGGAAGGGAGCCGTTGAAATAGCCTGCCTGTGCCTGAGCCGGCCCCTTTACTGGGGCGCCGGGGGCGGCCGCGGGGAGGGCGGTTCTGAGGTTTGGGGCAGCCGCGCTAGGCTCATACTTAGTTGCTGGCCTCGGGGCACTCTGGAGCTTCTCCAACAGGCTCTGAGTTCTGGAAGCGCTTTGGACCCTCTGAGAGGTCCCAACGCTATGGGGAGACCCTGGCTGCACAGGTCGCAGAAAAACTTCCCCGGCGGAACGGGTATTGCCATTTCTGCAGGGCCGGCTCTTGGGCAGCTCTGACAATGGGTGGAGGTCTGCGCTCTGGACCATGAGTTTCTGAATGGCAGGACAGAGCTGCTTCTCAAGGTGGGGAGAGTGCCTTCTGGGTTCCTCGTAGGAGAGGGAGCGCACGACCCCCTGCCCAACGGGAAGTGGCTCCTGCTGCTGCTGCTGCTGCCGGTGGATGGTCGGTGGGGACCCCACCGCTTCCTCACAGGTAGATTTGTCCTGCTTCCCAAAGAGAGCTGTCAAGGACAAGTGTTGGGGCTCGGGGTCTAAGGTCTGGAAAAAATAAAAATGTCTGAAAATGGGTCTGCATACAGACAGTTCGGTTAAATGGCGGGCTATGAATCATTACTAACCTGACTGAGGCTTTCTTTATTTACATAGGGTCAATTACAGAGAATGAAAAACCTTCTAATTCTAATCAATTTTACAATTTTAAAACCTCCTTTCCAGGTAAAAAATTTTCACAGCCTTCTTCGCTCTCACCCCCTGGATAGCAGTTGTTTTTAGCACCTGCTGATGAATGAAATAGCCCTTGATGGGCCTGGGGCTCCCAGACCGGGGACCACTGCGGTGCAAAGTTCTAGATACTAAAAGGGAAATAATCTCTTCAACAGGAAGTCCGCCCAACCTTGTAGAGTTTAAGAAGATGTTAAGAACATACAGGAATATGGGGATGTCAGTAGCTTTTGGTAGAATTAGAGAAATTAAGGATAAGGTATTTAAACTAACTTGATCCTTTCAACCCTCTACCAGGAGCTTTAAAAAATCGTCTTATGCATACATACAACATGCTCTGGTCTAAGTCAGTCACGAAGCTACCCACTTCCTGCCCTATAGCCCCTTCTGTTCCTTCTGCTGCTTTCCGTGTTGTTGGGCTAAGAAAACATGAGCGTCTTTCTAACATCAAAATATTCCAGTTTCTTTATTACAATAAAAACTTCCATGGAAGGCAAACAATAAAAGCAAAGCTAAGAGATAATTAGAAAAGACTTATTTTTTTCAAAAATTCAATACAATACTTTCATTAGCCAGTCTTTATGTCTTTTGGCTCTATGCTCATTTTCAAAATTGATTTAAATGAATTCCTTTAAAAACACCCCAAACCCTTAATGAGGAATAACCATGGGAAGTGGAAATAGCTATACTACATTGACAATCAATAACGGGACTTGCAGATGAACAATTTTGTTAATGCTGTACTATTCTGGAAAATACATACACTCATACCAAAAAATGCTATCACTTTCATACATTTAGATGCAAATACAATGATAACACAGGAATCCCACGCTATATACACAGTGACTAGCACTGTACCCGGACAGAGGAAGTGCTCAGAGACGTTTAACTGACTGCTGTTGCTTCGGCTGTCCTCCTCTCAGTGGCCTTGGGAAATCAACCACCTACCTCGGAAAAACGCAGGCCTGGCAGGTAATACTCCTGTCAGCACTGACAGTGTTCTGAGTTCGCTGTTCTAAAAAAATACATTATCCTCTAAGGAGTTCAAGTCCACAAGAGGTGAACACAGAATATGGTAGATGACAACATTAAAAATTTCAAACCCCTTCCAGGAAGGTTATTAAAATGAAAACAATCTCCAAGTTGAAATCTCTCTTGGATTTACCCTGAAGCATCCTTGAAGAGCACCAGGCTCTCCCTTGACTATACTCTGGGTCTAAGTTCTTTCAGGACCCTACCGGGACTTTGCAAATGGAAAGCCGAGGACTGTGTACCTGGCTGGGGCGAGGTATGCGCTGTTGCTGGTTTTCACTGGGCTTCACTGGAATTGGTTTGATGAGATTGGGGTTGTCATAGATGGCGGACGAACTGGTTATCTGTTTTGGCTCAGAACAGGTTTTACACTAAAACAGAAAAAAGAACCTCATTTTTGGTATAAAAGAAGCTCTTATCTTTTTAAAAGAACGTAACTTCTTGCTCTTCATTTTATCTAATTGGTAGTTATTTTTTTTTTAAAGATCTTATTTATTTGACACAGAGAGAGATCACAAGTAGGCAGAGAGGCAGGCAGAGAAAGAAAGGGAGAAGCAGGCTCCCGGCTGAGCAGAGAGCCCGATGTGGGGCTCGATCCCAGGACCCTGAGATCATGACCTGAGCCGACGGCACAGGCTTTAAGCCACTGAGCCATCCAGGCGCCCCGGTAGCTATTTTTTGATAGACTTTCATGTGAAAAGGAAAATTACTTAATCTCCTCTGATATGAACTCTACTTGAGTATAAATCAAATTCCAATTTAATTTTTCTTAGTTACACAATTTCGGCGCCCGAAAGTACTACCAACAGCATTAGCCTGTAAGACCCAGAGGCTCGGAGATACTTGGATATTTGAAAGGCTAAAGATATGCTTAGGAAGTTTAAATAGTTTAAAAATATCAAGTCTAATGCTTTTCCATGACAAACAGTGATAGAAACAATTCTTTAAATGCCATGTGTGGATTACACTATGGTTTTATTCACCCATTAGCAGTTGATTTAAAACTGGAGAGTTGCATCACCAAAGCAACTGACCCGTTTCGGTCTACAGACCAAAAAGTAAAGCTCCCTTACACCACTGCCTTAAAAATTACTAACATTCTCTTTATTTAATAAATGGCTTTCAACATAAACAGAATAATTCATAATAAATAATCTGAGTAAAATAAATCTGAGTGTTCTGAGCCACTCACTACAAATTAGGACTTCACAGAGAAAGAGATGAGAGACAAGACCCATCATTTCAAATACTGAATCATTATTATACATTAATCTAACCAACCATATAATCGCTAACACAGTAGGATTCATGACACAAAGAACACAGCAATGACGGCAGTATCTATCTTGTTAAAACACCAAATAAAACTGAATATAAAATCACTACCTTCTATTCTATACTCTCTGTAGCATTGCTAGTTTCAACTGTCAAGGTCTCAGGTAAGAAAATACTTCACACTGTCCCTGACATGGAATGAGCTATAAACATAATCTCATCCCCAGGAACTCAGGGCTTCCAATGTGTTTTACAGTTACTAGGTTGTATTTTCTAATTCAAAGATGTAGGAGCATGGGGTCAATCACCACCATGTTCACTTGGGCTTGTAAATTGTTAATTGTACAAAAGACTAATCATTTTCTTCCAAGAATTCTATCAGTAATTTGGATATTTGGCACTAGATTACGTGGTGTGTGAAATCCCTTTATGAATCATAAAATGTTATTTCTAATTCTTAGGTGAATGCTGGTGGTTACTACATGGACCAACAGGCCTGGCTTTCCAAGGCAATAACCAACACAAGAAGACAGCCTAAGATAGAGTCAGTTACAAAATTTTAGCGTCAAAGACTTTAATTTCTGCTTGCTATAGAAAAGAGAGTGGATGCTCAGATTACATTCACTGAATGACCGTGTGTGTACTTTTTCTTTTTTTTTTTTAAGATTTTATTTATTTTATTTATTCACTTATGAGAGAGAGAGTGCAAAGGGCGGGGGAGCAGGAGCAAAGGGAAAGGGACAAGCAGACTCTGTGCTGAGCGTGGAGCCCAGTGTGGGGCTGGATCTCACGACCCTGAGATCCCAACCCTGAGATCATGAGCTCTCTACGTTAAGAGACCTTGAATTTCAAACAAAGAAAAAGATATTTCCCCCCATCTTCCCTATACACATATCCACACAGGCTGAGAGGCTGCTCTGTCTCTTGCTATGCATAAGTCCCAGATAGCCTTTCTAAGTGAAATTGCTAGAAGCTGTTTTCTGTGTCACTATCACTGAAGCCTTGCTTTCATGTAAAAATTGCTCTCTATCAAATTGCTCAGAATTAAACATCATCTACTTCAATAGTTTGTAGCTCATTTTCCAGCTGTTTAATTTTCTATGCTTCTCCTGACCCAAATAACTTTAAGGTACTTGGAAAAAACACAGAGTTGGAAAAAGTGTATAATAGAGTCTCCATAGAGATCCTGAGGCACTTCTTTAAAGCCTTAAAAACTATGTCATGTGATCCCATTTTCTCACACACAAACACAAACATATGTACTCATGCCAAGAGAAAAGTCTGGAAGAAAATACACTGAAAGCATTAACAGTAGACATCTTTGGGTTACAGGATTATGGATATTTTTTATTTCCCTTTTCTACTTTTTTGAATGTTCTCACCGAGCAATGAAAGACACTTAGTAATTTCTTTAATTTTATAAATAAGTCACAGTATATTAAAAGAGAACTATTAATTCTTGCCTTAAGCCACAAAACATAAAATAGTCCATTTCTGCATACTCAGAACTTAACTACACAGTCAAAGATCCTTTCCGGCCCTGGTTCTTTCTCTTACTGCGAGTTGGTGGTTTTACTGTTCATTTGCACCTCAACCAAGAGTGTAATAGGGAGGAGGTAAAAGGCGGTGAAGTTCAAATTAACATCATGCTACCTTATAGCAGATTCACAGAAAATTGTTTCTTAGGGGAAAAACATAAAATATTGGCCAAAATAAGATTTTCAAATTATTTTATTAACTTCATGTAACAGTTGCATCTGATGTCAATAGGCTTCACTTTACCAACATCATATACCTCTAGCTGAAAAGTTTTCCTCCTCTTATTTTTTGGAGTTTTCATAAACTGAAGCATTTTAAAGTTGGGAAGATCTCAGAAGTCACTGAGTGTAATCCCTTTCCAGAGAAGTGAGATTTTTTTTCCTAATACCCCAATATGTCCTCATGCAGTCTCTTCCTGAATACTCCCGGTGATGGGAGAGATGCTTCCTCACACAAGAATTCCCAGGGATATCTTGTCTTCTTCTCTTTTACCTCTGTCTGTGTTCCTCCTTTCCCATACCTCAGAGCCATTTTACTCATGATCTCCACATTTTCCGAAATGTCTGTGTGTGGGAGAAGAGGTAACACAAACACAGGCAAATACAAAGCAGGTCTGCACAATGCAATGGAAGTTCACAGGGAAGCATATATATCTGGTTGTGCAGATCAGAAATAACAGGATGGACAAAGCACATTTGAAATGGGGCCTGAAGGACTGATCATACATTGACAGGTAAAGAAGAGGGGACAGCACGGGGAGAAGGCCAAGAAGGCTCTTTGAGGACGTAGCGCTGTTACTCCACTTGGCAGGCGTTTTAAATATTTGTAGAGGGAAGTGTGGGGAGAAAGCGGAGAGGTTAGGAGAATAAACTGGGACTGCGCTATGTAATCCTTGAAGAGTCTAAAGGTTCATATGCCAGGCAATGAGAAACAGAAGAATTCTGACTAGAGAAGTAACAGGTTCAGGCAGGTGCTCCTGGATGGTTACACCCTCTGCGATAATTTCTTCTGTTGTTTATCACACAGTTGGAGCAATTAACGTTATGAATATAACATGTATTTGATTTTATAGAAAAGTGAGTCCGTACACCAATTAAACATCTGCACTTCATGTCAACATTATAACAACCAATCTGGGGGAGCATAATGATGAATAGAACATTGTTTCGATCTCAGCAAGTTTATAGTGGGAGAAGTTGACTTAACTGTAATAAATGAGGAAGAGCAAAATAAATCCTAAATAGTAACAGACTGTTGAGTTCAGTGGAAAGAATAATTAATCTGAATGAAGAGATGTGGGAAAACTGCAAAAAGTGGAATTTTAACTGGGCCTTGAAGAATATGTAGATTCTGAAGGGCAAAGAAAATGAGATGGGAACACTGCAAGTTGCAGGTACAGTATAAAGTGATGGCTTAATTAAGTCTCCGAAACCACATATGAATGTGTCTGTGTGTGTGCACACGCGTGCATGTTCCAAGTTCTTTTATGAGACGGTCAGGTGCAGGTAGAGGGGAGACACTGGAGAGGCTCAGGAAACAAATATACTCATAGATCCGAGCAACAGGAGGCCACATGGGGAAGCCTCAGGATGGGCAGGAGACAGAAAGCTGTCACTGGAGGTGAGGAAAGGAGCTAGAGGAAAGCCAAGGCTAGAGCCTCTACGGGGGCTTCTGCACGTTAGGTTGGCTAGTTTGGATAATTTTCAGTGGCTTTAAACTATAGAGTGGTCCCTAGTCCCCTGACCTGAGATGATTAAGGCTGAGGAATATTGCCTTCTGGGGTGCCGGGGGGCCAGATGGAGAAGGAATGGCTCTGGATGGCTAGTTTGTGTGGCAAAGGCAGCCTCTGACTGGGCCCTTTGCTAGCTCTAAGAACTAACTAGCCCAGGAGAACCTGGATGACTCTGTTGGTTAAGCAGTCAGCTCTTGATCTCAGCTTGGGTCTTGATCTCAGGGTCCTGAGTTCAGGCCCTGTGTGGGGCTCCATGCTGGGCATGGAGACTACTTATAAAAAAAACCAAAAAAACACACACAACTGGCTAGCTCAGGGAGGAGGATTCTGGCCCTAATCAGAAGTTTTTTTAAGATGTCAAAACATCATAAAATAAAAATAATACAATGTGTGTGTGTGTGTGCTGAGAGGAGGGAGGGAGGAGAAAGAAAATAATTTTTGTTCAGCATTTGCATTTATTATTTATTGGCCATTGTAATGCTGTCCTCACAGAACCTAGGTTCCTGGAGGCCAAAAATGTCACCATTTAAGATTGATCTTTAGGGTGCCTAACATAGTTAGCATAGCAATTGTGAATTATACTTCACAATTAAGTGAAGTATAATGAATCGATAGTTGCCACGTCATTTGTATGTCTTTTAACAGCTGCTGAAGAATTAAGCAAAATGGAAAACTAGTACAGAAATCGTTGTTACTGACTGTATCTGGGATTAAAGCACTTCTGTCCAGGCCCTCTGCTTGAAGGACAATGAAACTGTGATTAATTCATATTCATGGGCATTGAATCAATCAACAAGCATTTATTTAGCACATATGTGCCAGGAGCATTGAAGGAGACTAAGTTTATGAAGATGAATACAGGGTGTTTGTTCTGTGCTCAAGGAGCTCACAGTCTACCAATCAAGGGTAAGCCAACCATCAAGCCAGAAGCCATGTTGGAGAAACTTGGCCAGTTGTCCTTTAGCATGTCCCACTTCATTCAGGACTTTTCCGATTGCTTCTTTGGGGTGCCATTTAATTTGTTTTCTGCCTGCCCTTCTCCCCTCTTCCTTCATTTTCAGTAAACTAGTAAGTTTAAGAAAGCTCACAATGAGGATGGAACTAGAGGGTATTACGCTAAGTGAAATACATGAGTCAGAGAAAGACAAATACCATATGATCTCACTCATATGTGGAATATAAGAAACAAAACAGATTAACATAGGAGAAGGGAAGGAAAAATAAAATAAGATGAAAACAGAGCAAGGCAACAGTAAGACTCTTAACTCTAGGAAGCAAACTGAGGGTTGCTGGAAGGTGGGGGGATGAGGTAATTGGGTGATGGGTATTAAGGAGGGCACTTGATATAATGAGCACTTAACTAAATTGAATTTAAATAAAAAATTTAAAAAAAGATTCAGGATCAACAATATATATTTCAAGGTGGGGCTACATAGTCCACATTATATCACATTAGGAGACCCATGATACCTGATTATCCAACTTTTTTTTTTTTCAAAGATCCCATTTTTTTTGACAGAGAGAGATCATAAGGAGGCAGAGAGACAGGCAGAGAGAGAGGAGGAAGTGGGCTCCCCGCCGAGCACAGAGCCCGATGCGGGGCTCGATCCCAGGACCCCCGAGATCATGACCCGAGCCGGAGGCAGAGGCCCCAACCCACTGAGCCACCCAGGCTCCCCTGATTATCCAACTTTTAATGGCGCTGGTCAGTGGGCTCACGTGGTGGTAGACCGATTTCCATTGTCAAGTTTCCATCAGCCTTTCTAATATTTACATTACTAATGATCATTGCTTGAATCACTTTTTTTTTCTAGCGTGGTTTTAAGTTCTATCATTTCAACTACACCCAATAGCTGGAATTCTTTGGCAGAGAAGAACTTTCCCTCCTTAACTAGGATTATGTGGTTACTCTGAAAATTTGTCTTTTCTGGTCAGACAGGATAAATGTTTAATCCCTTCCCATTAACTACCAATTTTCAGAGGAAGGAGTTGGTGTCTTAGTACCTCCAAGAATAGCCAATAATTACTTTTTGTTCTGTTTTATATTTTTGGTCTGCTTGCTCGCTCATCACCATGAACTCACAGATTATATATGCTCAGTGTGTTTCAATCCACTGTGGTCTTTCTTGTTGATGTCAGAATTTGATATTTTAGTCAGTGGTCCCTTCAAGTTGATTACTGTGCCTCTTTCGTATCACCCTGTTTATTTGATTTACCTAAATCCAGACATGGAATTGGGAATTTCTTTAAAGAGCTCTGATACCTTTTGGTAATCAGAATTTATTTAAAGAGCTCTGATATCTTTTGATATCAGGAGAACAGTATTTAGAAACAATAATCTGGGGGCCAGAGGTGCTTGCTGCTGCTGAGTTGTCACTTATTTCTAGGTCTCTAGAGGAAAAAAAGTGAGTAACTACATATGTAAGAAACAAAATTTGAACTAACTCTTACATTTCCACTTAAAATTTAACAATAGATGGCTTTAACTTAATATTTTTCTCTTATATTGAAGGTTTTGTTTGATTGCATAAGCATACTCATCCGCATAAGCAATACATATTATATCCACGATAGCTAAAAAATTACAATGTCAAATTACCATTAACAATGAAACCACTGAATAAAGTTTACAATTTCTTTGCAGTTCTTTTTGTCTAAGGGTATTCAGTCCAAATATGGGGTTCTGAAGTCACTCCCCAGTTTCTTTTCTAAGTAATTATGTCATAATACGATATTCAGTTACGTACACTTATTTCAGCTAGTGTCCAAATTCTAGGTTTTAATTGTCTTTTTTTTCTTAATTTTCTTTTCCCCATGTTTCTAGAGTGTTAATCTTTTACTTCTCAATTTTTATAATAGTTCATAAAATTGGGAAATTAACCCTCCTCCTATTTACTTAGGTATAAACATTTCTCAGTTTTATAATCTTTTCACTTTGCTTATATTTTTCTTAAAACCAGGCAAAACATTTATTTTTTGATTTTTATGTAGTTGAGTTAATTGCTTTTGGGTTTTAAGACAGAGTCTAGGAAGATTTCCCCTTTCTAGATTACAAAGAAATCCATATAAATTTTCTTCTGGCGTTTGAATGGCTTTATTTTTAACATTTAAATTTCTAATACAGTTGGGATTTATCCTGTTATAAGGTACAAATCCAATTTCGTATTTTTCCAAATGGCTACCACTTGTCCCAATATCATTTATTTAAATATCCACCCAAACAGCTGATTTGAGATTTTCATCTTTATCATGTCCTAATATTTCATATTCCCTGGGGTGTCATTTGGACTTTCCCACCTGTCCTCTTGGTCTATCTGGTTGTTTATGCATCGATACCATCAAGACCATACCGTTTTAAGTGCTTAGGGTTTAATGCCTTAATATCAGACATTGGATGCCTTCTCTCCCATCCAATATTGCTCTTGTTTGTCAAGACTTTCCCACCACGCTTTCTTATATATTTCTCCACATGAACCTGATAATCAACTTGTCTGGTTCTAGGAAAGAAGAAACCAGTTTATATTTGTTAAGGAATCATCTTAAATTTGCAGATTAAACAGAAGTAAGAGCTTTAAGTTTTATCTTCTTATCTAAGATCAGGACATAACCTTCCCATTTGTTCAAGTCTATTTTTATGCCTGTCAGGAGTGTTTAAAAGTTTTCTTCATACAGGTTTTGCTCATTTCTTGCTAATTTTATTCCAAAGAATGTTATATTAATAGCTGCTATGGGAAATGGGGTCTTCGAGTAAACCTTCTGATTGGATACTGTTTGTATATAGGAAGGCTACTGATTTCTTAGTCTACCTTTTAATACACTTAAACGGTATTCTTTAGCTTGCTAAAAGTAAAAAGAGATTTAATTTTTCATTCGATTTTGTTTGGTGGAAGGAATAGCACTAACCCTTTTTTCACAAGCATATTATCACCATAGGATGTACGTATGTTTCACAAAAGAAGACAAAAACTCACCTTGGTGTATTCATCTTTGGCCTTGGTGAGCATTCTTAAGATATCTACTTCCTTGCCCTCTCCTGAATTGAGGATCATTGGGGAGTTTCCTGCTCCACCTCCCTGATGGGCTTTCAACTGTTCATATTGAGTTAGGCTAGAAAAATAGAGGGGAAAAGATCCGCACAAGAAAAACGAACTCAACACAAATGGCTTATAAAATCATCTAATTCCCACCCACTTGTTTTTATCTTTTTTTTTAAGATTTTATTTATTTGTCAGAGAGACAGAGAAAGAGAGCCCGCACAAGCAGGGGGAGTGGGAGAGGGAGAAGCAGGCTTCCCACTGAGCAAGGAGCCTGATGTGGAGCTCGATCCCTGGGATCATGACCTGAGCCGAAGGCAGACGCTTAACTGGACTGAGCCACCCAGGCATCCCCACTTGTTTTTTATCTTGTTATAGTCATAATAGAAGTAAGACTGCTTAGGAATTGAAAGAAGAAAAATGAGAGTTGAGGTCCCGAGTATAGTAAGTACGTGTATGAACCCAGAGGAGGGGTGGCCAAACTATGTTCCGCAGGCCAAATCCAGCACACCACGTGTTTTTGTAAAGAAAGTTACAAAGAGCCACACTCACTGGATTATGTCTCATTTACACCCAGGGCTGGCTTTCACACCATGACTGCTGAGCTGGGTAGTGACAGAGACCTACAGCCTCCCAAGGCCTGAAACACTATCTGGTTTGTGTGTGTGTGTGTGTGTGTGTGTGTGTGTGTGTGTGTGTGTGTGTGTTTTTCAGAAAAAGTTTGCCAACTCCTCATTTAGAGCATTTGAAAGGACTCATTAATTGCTGAGGAAACCAAATTTAGAGTTCTCAAACATTGAGCAAACTGCAGGGCAAATCAAAATTCCCCCCCTTTCTTGTTTCAAAGTGCCTTGTACTCAAAGCAAAATTGATCTCAGCAACTCAAATCCTTTAGTCCTCTGGCAATTTATAAACCGCGAAGATTCCAGTCTAGAAGAGGGGGCATTAAAAAAAAAAAAAAACTAAAACAAAACCGGAGCAATGAAGAGTGCCTTCTGTTTTCTTGAAAAAAATACAGGAGGGAGACCAGATCACTCCTAGATGGTGCCAAGTGACATTGAGAAAAATACTTTTTGGGGTGCCTGGATGGCTCAGTGGGTTAAAGCCTCTGCCTCTGGCTCAGGTCGTGGTCTCAGGGTCCTGGGATTGAGCCCCGCATTGGGCTCTCTGCTCAGCGGGGAGCCTGCTTCCCTCTCTCTCTCTGCCTGCCTCTCTGTCTACTTGCGATCTCTTTCTCCTTCTCTCTCTCTCTCTCAAATAAATAAATAAAATCTTTAAAAAAAAAGAAAAATACTTTTTGCCTTTTGTGTGGTTTGACTTTCAGCTCAAATTTTTATAATGGCCATGTCATTTATGGTAAAAGACATCTGAGAACTTACTGGGAGATTTAATTCTAACTGAGGAAGGGCTCGGAATCCACACGTATCAGCTGCTTATTGCTAGTCAACAATCAATTTCCTGCCCCAGCTGTTAAGTAATTACTACAAAATGCTAACAATTTGAACATGGTCTCTCCGCTGAGCTGCGGGGTTTTTCATCTATATGAAATCCTACTATTATCCGTTGTACGGTTTACAATAACATGAATGTGGTAGGAACTAGCTGTGATGGGGGTAAACACCAGTTTGAATCCACTTTTCACCATCTGTAATGGGAGCTGGTTACCTACAATTAGGGATCATCACAGGTTAGATTTTCAGAAACCTATTTATAAAAAAGTGTTCCCCACATTTCATCTTCGGGGGTCACTTTTTAGTCATTTCATTGCCCCGGGATTTAAAATTGGAAAATTGGTGCTTTCACAGATGGAGATGTTTTGTCAAATCTGTGTGGGCAGCCGCCATATTGTGTGTTCGGCGGAGCCCAGTCACCGGCTGAGATAGGTCCTCTGTAGGAAACCGATTTCGTTCCGAGGCACTAAACCATTCCCATAAAGCAGGGAAACAACTGTCTCACAGGGAGCAGCCTCGGGGCTCAAGAACTGATCAAAGAGTTGACCAGTCACAGAGGAGACAGCATGCGTACCTGGGCCTCCCTTTCAATACAGTCAGGGAGCCAGGAGTAGGACAGTCAGACCCTTGATTTAACTTTCCCAAAACAGGTGAGACGAACCACAAGGCATCAAGCGATTAAAAGAAAAAGAAACCAGCAACAACAAAAAAGGGACTGCCGACTGACCACTCAACTAACACTGACTCCGATATTTCCAACAAGACTGAAAATAAAGTCTATCCTAAGTACTCACAGCATTTGAGATGTGAGGAAACTCTGAGATCCCACAACCATGGGTGTACAGTTAAAGGAAAGCATTTAGGGCCAGAAGGAAAGATCTTAGGGAATGTGTAGCAGCCTTTAAAATGTTCTGAATGTTCTTTTTACTGACAGCTATTACTGATAGCTTTTCAGAGGGAAAAAAAAAACAAAACCTTGCTAATTCACAAGTGAGGAAAATATTGAAGAAAACTGCCATCTGGAACAATTCATATTATAGATATTTCACACAAGCAGAACAAAAATGAGGTGAACTATTTTACATGGTAACTCTTACCTAGTGAAAATATGGAGGACATTAGGAGAAGGAAAGGAAAAGTGAAGCGGGGGGAATCAGAGGGGTAGATGAACCATGAGAGACCGTGGACTCGGAGAGACAAATGGAGGGTTGTAGAGGGGAGGGGGAGGGGGAGGGGGAGGGGGAGGAGGATGGGGCAATGGGTGAGCCTGGTGATGGACACTAAGGAGGGCATGGATTGCATGGAGCACTGGGTATAATACGTAAACAATGAATCTTGGGACACTATATCAAAAACTAATGATGTACTGTCTGGTGACTAACAACACAATAAAAAAATAAATTAAAAATATACTTAAAAAATTTAAAAAATAAGAAATGTTGTGCCTTATGTTTATTTTTCATTTAAGTAATAGTAAATATTTTCGTAGCCATGATGGAAAGGACTGCTGTAAGAGGTACTTTCAGCTAAGAGTATAGCAGAGTTACACTGAGAAACACAAACAAAAGCATCACGTCCAGAAAAATACTTAGCCTTTCAGCACCTACTTTTTCATAAGCTCTGCAATTCTTTGGCATTCTTCCTTATCGTAAAACCAAATCCCATAAATGGACACTGCAAAAAACACATCAAACAAATTATGAGCACCTTCAAAACTACAAAATGGAAAGAAATCCCCTTTCCAACTTGAAGAAAATACGTACTCATGGATAAATGAAACCAACCACTGGAGTTTAAGCTGCAAAACCTAGTATTGGAATTGTCTAAGGCCACAGAGAACTCTGGAGTGTGGTCTTACGCATACGCAGTGACACATATCCCCCTCCCCCAATAAAGTGCATTGCCCTTAACAATATAGCACTGAACATAACAGGCATTTGGCAAAGGCTTCTTAAATGAATGAATGCAGACTGCGGATGAAATCAGAATTTCTAAATTCCTGGCTTTGAAACATCACTGTGTCCAGACTCCATTTGCACATTTATACATATATTTCATCTTTACTGGGATGTATTCAGAAACCTGATGCACAAAATTAGGCCTAGAAACCTCTCTTCCTCCTCTCCTCCTCCTCTTCCTCCAGGAATATGTTCACTGAGAAACTAGCTTTATAAGCCCTGAGTTAGGACACAGTGCAGGAAAAAATAAAATTCAATAACAAATCTCTGACTTCAAAATGCCTGTATGGAAAATTTACAACTGCTGAAAGATGAGATGTGACCATGACTTAATCATTTAGTAATGAAAGAAAAATGTGGTATAATGGAGCTACGGATTCATTTAACAGTTTTCAAATAAATTGTATACTTTAGTATGTGCCTATCTACATCATTTTTATAGCAAAGGCTAAACAGTTCCAAAATACATTTATAAAGATCTAGTTGAGGATCTGGTGGTATTAATCATGTAAATAATGCATTAGCTACAGACACATTTTCAAATGCTTCATTGAAAACAGCAGCAATATTATGATAGGGCAACGAAACCCAACAAAATATATTTTTTTAAAGGAAAAACTTCTTAAATTTTTTTTAAAGATTTTATTTATTTATTTGTCAGAGAGAGAGAGAGCACAAGCAGTCAGAGTGGCAGGCAGAGGCAGAAGGAGAAGCAGGCTCCCTGCCGAGCAAGGAGCCCGATGCGGGACTCGATCCCAGGACCCTGGGATCATGACCTGAGCCAAAGGCAGCCGCTCAACCAACTGAGCCACCCAGGCGTCCCAAAACTTCTTAAAATTTAAACGTTCAAAATATTTAATTCTCTGAATGTTATTTGGTCATTAAAACAGCTATGATGCTTTGACAACTTCTTTCCCCTCCTACCTGACCAATGCCTCAGTGTGGGATTTCTGCTTCTTGTCAGTAATGATTCAGATAACAAAAGCTTCAGGAAATGTCTTCCTAGTGCTATTTCAGGCCGCTATGTTTAAAAGGAACCCCATAAATCTGAATTATTGACTTGCCAAAAGTTGGCAACGGGGTTTTAAACTTTTTCTATGATTAGTGTGCCGGGATTTCTTACCAAGCCCCATGTGAAGAGGGGAAAAAAAAAAAATGGAAAGAACCCTCCAGCATTTTCTAAAATAGGACCATTTTATCCTCTTAGAAATACATACACATATTCCTCTTTAATACATTGATAATCTTTTGGAAAAGAGAACATCTGAGTTCTGAAGCCTATGTGCCTATCAAAAAGTAATCTTTCATCTCAAGATCATTAAATGTGTAGCTGAAAACTTTTCATTCAAGATTGTTAGCAGCCCATCCCCACTGACGTCCTACTCTGCCTGCCTACCGATGCTGTGACACGCTAACCACAGCGGCTCGTGTCCTTGGCAGCGCAAGTACAACGATCACCAACATTCCAAGACAGTAAATCTGAATACATTTGTGTCTTATGGTGGTTTTAATCTTAGTGATAAAACTAACAGCCGGGTCTGTTTTTTTGGTTCCGGTGATAACTTCCTTTCCTGGGAGACTGGGTTTTCCAAAACTATCAGGAAAGAAAGGTGGTAGATAGCAGAGGAGAAAAACACAGCATGACTAGGAACCTCCAGGCCCAGTGGCAGCAGGGAACCAGTCATTTCTGCCTAATCTGTAGGATACATTAGTAGAAATGCTCCAAGTGTCATTTTGTTTGTTCCCTTGATGTTACACGTTTGTGGCATTTGACATACGGAATCCGGTTTTCATAAGAGCAGGATGCCAAGGCAACTGTTGATACAGGCAGAAAAGCAGTTTGACAATGTCATTACCATGAGATAACTGAAATGTAGATTTAGGGAGGAAAAATGCTATGAAAACATCTTTCAGATGTAGGCGCAGAATGAAGGGAAGACCAGGTTTTTAATGACTATTTAAGACATTGTGGCGATTTCTTTAGGGCCTGACCATTTATCTCTAAAACAACATGACTTCAAGAGTAAAATGGGCTCATTTTGAAATAGCATTTTTCATCCCAGTTCATAGTTGGTTTGAACGTAAAATATAACGTGATCGTGGAGATAAAAATCCAGGATAAAATGTTGAACTGGGCCTAAGTTTTTTCTTCTTAAAATAGTTTTGCGACTTGTGCTGCATTCCAACAGGAGCCGGCCGTGGTTCCAAGAACGTGCACATTCCAGCCGAGGTTTTCTGCCTCTTAGGCCCAAGGCCTCCCAACCCCTGGACAAACCTATCAGTCTTCTTGCACAAGAGGGTATATCAAAGCAGCTCGTGGTGATATATAAAAACCAGAGATCATCATGCCTCAGGGAGGTGATGAGCTGACAGGCTGACAGAAACCATTAACTTCACATTTCAATCCCAGTTTTCCCGTAAAAGCCACTGGGTGAGAGGCCCATCCTTAGGGAGGCAGTGAGTACGGCAGGCAAGGAAGAAAAAACTCGGTTGAGAAGAACCCAAAAAGAAGGTGTGGTTTTTCGAATCCTGAGCCTGAAAAAGTAATCACTGTGACCTGAATTTGCAGCGATGGGGACCTGCTGTGTAGACCTGTGGGACGCTGAAACGTCATTGTGGGAATGACCTCCAGGCTTTAAGAAATTACAAGGAGAGAAGCTCGCGGGAAGGATATTTATTTACTTGAAAACAGTGACCTATTAGTACACATCTGGAAGTTCAGCATGCTTCGAGCCTTCGGCCAGCCCGCTGCGCCCGCATACCAGCCGCTTCCCAGTCACCCCGCCGCCGAGGCGGAGGTGAAGTTTAAGGGCACTTTGGTGCATGAAGCTCAACTCAACTGCTTCTACATACCTCCCGGAGGTAAGAAACCCAAAAGTGGGGGTAAAGAATAGGAAGAACGGGTAGAAATGTACTCCAAAATATTCTGATGACCTCTAGAATGTGTGATCTAAGGACTTATCTTTTTGGTGGTCCTCTTTGTATTTAATATAGGACTTTTCAACAGCACAGTTGTGAAATCTTGCCTAAAATTGCACTATCGTGGTCTATCTCATGCTTTGGAAATTCTCAATCAGAAACAAAACTGGTGTTTGGGGCAACAGGCAAGGTAATATTGCCTTTACATAGCTATTGAATCATCAGTCTTCCCTTTTCCTTTTAATTCTGCGTGGATGATTAAGGAAAGCCAAATCTCCCTATTAGATTTCATGTTTGAATATCATAGGTACACAAAAATGACAGAGCAAGCTGATTGTATCTGATAACGGTATTTTCTTCTTTTTAATTTCTTCAGCAGCAAAATCTAAAGCTAATAAAATGTTGAGAGGCTAGTTAAGAGGTTGTCAGAGGCAATATCAAAATGTCCTTCAACGTACATTTGTTTAGAATTCTTGATTCTTTTTAGCATGGAGTGTGAGTTTATTCTGGATGTTTTTGTGGGGATTTACCTCATCTAGTTTATGTTCCTGACACAATTTCTATACAACCTGTTCTTTTAAGACATTTATCATTTGTTCCATATTTTACCCAAAATATCTTTCAACTCCAAATCATGAATGGTAGCTTGCAATCTTTTAACAAGGATTCATGGTAGTATTTGTGCAACTTTAAAATATAAGGCATATTCCCATACAGTTAGGGAGTAGGTAATACATAACTTTATAACTAAAGTTTAAATAGGCATGAGAAGGATATCTGATTTCATAATGCTCTCCTTTCTCTCTCTCTTTAACAATAATTTCACTCAAAGCATAGGGATATGTATTTCTTAGTCGGAATGCAGCAAAGAAGGCATTTAAATTCTCTTTTTTCACTAGGAAAACTATGGAAATGTGGCAGCGTAAATTACCCAAATCTCTTCTGCACACTTCAGGATAAACCAAAATTTTAAAATTCCTTCAAACCCCATTTGTTTCATCAAGTCTTTCCCAAATGAGTGGAATAATAATCCCAATGTAAGAACCAAGAACATCTAATCATACAGTTGATGTAAACACTTGTTTTTGAGACTTTGCTCAAATATCCTATTTCTTGATTTATGGTACCATTTATCTAGTTCAAGTTTCTGTAAGACTGACCACACTCATGATGACTGGTTACTGGTATTTGATCATGCACACACAGCTACTCCCCGCCCCCGCCCCAGCCCCCGAAAGATCACAAGGTGGCAAAGAAATTGGAAAGTTAGAACTGTGAAGATTCAGAGCTGGAAGGCAGCTGAGAAGTGTGAAGTTCAATAGCCTATTTCACTAGCGAGGAATGTGTGGTCTCACAAGGTGAAATGACTTAGCCAAAGACATCTTGACTGGTTCCATCTGTTTGCTCCGAAATATGCTCCTCCCCCAGCCTTACAAATGAAATCACTAAGATGGAAACAAGTTTTATATTCGACTTGAGTTGTATGCTTGGTTCTAAGAGACGGGAATGAGGCTTTTCTAAAATCAAGCTTCATGTGGCATCTCAAGAGGGAAAAAGGCGAGAGGGAAGGGAGGGAGGCGAGGAGTGTGGAAGGAAGGAAAGGAGAGGGAGGAAAGAGAGAGGAATCGGAGATTTCTAGTTCTGGCCATACTTCAGGCCAGTGAGTGCTAGGACAGCTGTCACACTGCCCAAGTCCTGGCAGCCACAGATGGGAACCACAAGCCATGTTTGGTGGCTCCATGTTGACCCTGTATTTCTACCCCATTTGGAATGCTCTGCACTAAAAATGCTTTTCTTCCTCATACTCTTTATGCCTTTAAAGTAATGTTCTTTCACTCACCTCTGCCTTAGTTCTACTGACCAAACACAGACACAACCTTGTAAAACAGAATCTTCACCGGCCGCGGAGAATCTACATAGCACTGTTATCTTTGGCCCCCAGTCTGGTTCTTTTCATATGACACAGTTTTACTGCACCTCGCAAATCAGTGATCCCATGATCTCAAAATATTGGAAAGTTCACAGTAGAGGAGAAGCAGTTTCTATTTTATGGGTGACTAATCCTCACAAACATTTTGGGAGAAACAGTACAAAACCTAAATAAATACTGTGAAGTATAACAACCTCCTTTCTAAAGAAGTTAACTTCATTAGAAAGTTAATGCCATAAACAGCAACGACAAAAACAACCTCTCAACTAAAGCATTGTATGAATTTGGATTACATTAATTTGTATCTCCAACTATAAGCTAGCATTTATTATTTGAAAGAAAAGGATGGATTTATCTTTTAAGATGTTTTTATTTATAACAAATGCATGTTATGTCATTAGGCCTTTCTAATCTCCACAGAGGTCATTATCCTCCCAAAATGAGACTCCAGAGGTCTGCTGCTGGCCTCAAGTTCATGAAAGGCCAGATGGAATCTTTTTCATGATACACTAACTTCCTGATTTATTTATTTCAGGGGACAGTTCCTTTAATCTAAGAGATTTAACAGAGTAAATAACCATTTAAAAATTAGGAAGCAGAAAAAGTCATCGGCAATAATAAATATAAATAGGAACAACTTATTCTGTTTTCTTGGGCATTTAGATTTATTTCTTAATTAATTTCAAAATCTCCTATATCAAAAATAACCAACATGGGTTCTCCAAAATGTCTTTCCTCTTCTCTGAGCTAACAGTCCTCCTGAAGACTCAGGTTTTCCCATTCCTCTAGGGATAAACAGCCTCAACTTTTCTGTTGTTCCATAGTTTTTTTTTGTATATTCTTGGACACCACCACCCCCCCCAAAATCTGAGCACATCATAATTAAGTATTTACACAACTGTTTCCTCCACTAGACTCTGAGCTACAGTATAATCAGTAGCATGTGGGAGATATTCAACAAATATTTGCTGAGCTGAGCTGAAATCAGACTTCAAGATCTTATACTATCAATACTCCTTGTAATGCTAATATTAATAGTTATCACTATTCTGGGCTAATTACACATCTTAGATCTTAGATCCTCTGTAATCAATGATCACAACCTCTACTAGGGATTACAGCATGGGGAATCTCCTCACAGTGCCTTTATTTCTCCTTCTAACTGGAGCTTTTTTTAGCTTTAAACATTTGGTAACCTTAGGCATTAGTGATGTTGATGGGATTTTGTCATTAGGGGATGAGCTCCCTAGGATTGTATGTTTCCATTGATCCAGCACTATGAGAGCGCAAATGTATTCATTTTATGTTTATTTATTATTACAACGATTCTACCATATACCAGTCTTCCTGATTGAATACCTGTCAGGCCCTGGCAACTAAGAGCTCAAAGAATGCAATTAATCTGCAAAATCACATGCATTTATCTTCAGAGGATAACTAATAGTACTTCGATCTAGCAGAAAAAAAGAATTCAAATTTCAGGCGTGTCTGATAATAGTAATCTGAAGCTTAGATATATACGTACCTAAATTATCTTAAAAACATAAGACATATGCAATGTCAATTATTCCAGGAACACATTGAAAATACGTATCTTAAGTGAATCTCAGTGTAGCATATTAAGTCTTATCTCACACAATTGTAGTTTGCAAAAAATACATGTTTAACCTAAACATAAAAGAGTATTTCTATAGGTTAAAACTTGTTCCAATGAAAAGCAGACTTCCTCATATTTGAATCAGATTATTTAACCAAGTGTTTAATAATTATAGGAATAGCTTTGCAGAAAACACCCTACCTATAAAGTATATGATCAATGAAAAATTCTAAGATTTTATATAGCTGTGGCCCACCAAGAAGAACCAAATAGTACATCTTGATTGAAGGAAAGTGAGCCAGAGTTTCCATACTTTTTCCAATTTGACCTTAATCTACAATTATGGATATAGGAGATACTACTTTTCCCAAAGTCCTCTCTATCTTATACATAGTTGAATCATGTTTTGGTCCCACTTAAGTTAAATTAGAGCTCTAAGGCTGTATATAGGATAATTCTAACACAAATTCTTGGCTAAAATTGTTTTCTTTCTCCAAAACCCATAGGAACATGAAGATTTGCAATTTTTCCTTCTGTGGGTTAAGAAGAAAATTAACCCAATAGTTTCAAGTTGATTGTTTGAAACTATCTTCTAAATGATTTTTGGATAAAAATCAATAATACAAAAGACAGACTCTAAAAGAACAGATAGGAACACTCAGTGTAGCCATAATGAGCACTTACTATATGCAAAGCACTGTGTTAGCACAGGAAAACTGAAAGATGCTTCACACATTAAGCATTTCAGAATGTGTTTTGGAATCCAGTTTTTGCCCTGCCAAGATTTAGACTTCTATCATGCCAAACTGGGCACTCAGAAACAAAATAGAAAATACAGTCTCTCTCCAAGCCAAGAATGTAGTGTATGAATCCAAATAGCATCACCATACAGATGTTTCTTTGGTAGAAGTCGAGACTCTTAAACGTGTTTATGGTTCAGGATAAAACAAAAGTGACTTCACTTTAATTTCACGCTCACATAGTATCTGTGTATCACCTTTGCCACATGGGTAAGCATGTGGCACCTAAGCATGCCTGATTGCTAAGTCAAATAAGCTTAAAAATGCTTATACGGTTTCCCATTAAATTCAGTGAGTCCCCTAGTAATCAATGATGAAAGTCTGGAGGCTGCGTAAATTGGGTGGTCAGGGTGAAGAGAAGTATTGTTCATCCACCTCGGGTGTGTGTTTCAAGGAGCTACCAGGTATCACAACACAACAAAAACATGAAACCTAGATGGACCACATGGCTCACAGTGAAGTTCTGCTTTACGTGAGGCTTTTCAGTGCCTTCTTTCATTGATAGGATGCCAGTTATTTAGATTAATAGTGTCCTTTAGAGTTTAGATCTTTTCCTTTCAGCATAAACTGAGCACTGACAGAACAAAAGAGTAATTCTGGGTTAAGGTCAGAGTGACAAGTTTCATCACTCAAGTCACAGTAGATGTATAACCCTTAATCATATATTAAAGTACATTAGCTTTCTGGGCGATGATGCATAATAAATAGATCAATTTTTCAGTTTGAATGGCAAAGGAGACTTACAGACACAGAGTCAGATTCAGTGCCCACGTTATAACTTTTAAATTTTGATGGCCTTTCTTTCTCACTAAGAAGCACAGACTTCCAGCTGGTAGAAAGAATCCTCGGTTCTCTAATGCAACCAATGGTGCCCTCAGGTACAGTTTAAGAGCAAGACTGTATAGGTTACCTATTCTAATTGCATATGAAATGTCAAATTCCTTGTCTCCCATTCCATACTGCACATAATTTGAATGAGTTTACTTTAAAGATCTTATATCACTGGACAGATCCTTAATAGAACATTATCTTATTCCTGCAAATACTAAGATTCTGCCTAGCAAGAATGTCAAGTATTTTTAGCCATATAATTACTTTAAAGATGTTTCTTGACTCCAGAGGGCTTCAGGAGTTCAATAAAATCCCTAAAGTTGCATGCATACAAAATGATGTATATATATAAAAATAGACATGTTTGGAGGTAGGGAAGTACAAAGGGTAAGCCCCCCTCCCCCAAGAACAATGCCTGTCACATAATAGGCAATTAAAAATTTTGCGGGGGCAGGTGGGAAGAAAATTAATCAGATTCTCAAAGGGATCTATGACCCAAAGAAGGTTAAGAACTACTATTTGAGGATCAGTACACCACTAAATATCTTCGAATGGAAAAATAAACTCTCAATTATCTATGGGCAGATAATGTGACTTTCATTTTCTTAGTAATAAGTTTACACAGAGTTCACTTTTAATCTTTCAAATTGCTTTGGTGATAATTGTCTGAACTGTTTCCAAGGTTAAGAAAACAGATGATAAAGTCTCAACGTCTTAGAATTTGTTAAATTGTAAGACCTTTTATTCCTCCACGTGGCCTGAAGTTTAGGAGAGGGCTTAAAAAGGAGACTTCATATTCTCAGCCACAGCAAGGGTGAACAACACTTCCGCTTCCGTTACTGCTTTGCGTCATTAGCTTGAGAGGTGGAATTTTCTTCCTTTCTTTCTTTTAAGTAGGCTCCATGCCCATGGTGGAGCCTAACCTGGGGCTTGAACTCTGAGGTCAAGACCTGAGATGAGATCAAAACTTGGACACTTAACCTACTGAGACACCCAGGCACCCTGAGAGGTGGGATTTTCAATCTCTACCATGCAATGGCCAACAGGGAGGAATTTCAGAAAGCTGGGCTACTTTTTGGCTCTTTCTCAATTATCGCAAGCATAATGTCTTCAAAGCTGGACAAAAAGACCAGACATATGTCCGTAGAGGACAATTCTAGAATTAATATAAATGATTTGGGAATTACTTTAGGAACAACGTATGTGTCTATTTCTTATCTAGATCTGTTCATTTTGGTGATTATTTGGTACCACAGAAGAAAATATTAAGATGTAGTCTCTGCCCTCTGGAATTTATTACTCATGCCACTGCTTTCTCAATAGCCTAGATAATCAATAATCAACCAATTAGTGGCAGTATAGTGAAAGAGAAAACATTTCATAACATGCACTGTATAGTGAGCAATGTTGTTTCCAAATTATGACCTACCTTTGTTTGCAAATTTGGTTTCTTATTGTTATTGTTTATTATGGCTATGCCCAGGTACATTTCAACTGGAGCTTTGGAAAAAATTAAAGCCTACACCTCATAATACGCTTTCTAATAGTCATCAAGAAAAATCTTATTAATTGCTTACCATATGTTAATTGTTTACTATAAATTTTGTTCTAGGAAAAGGACTACAGAAGAAATGTTTGGGTTTTCCTCTGCCAGAAAATTGACTTTAAAAAAATGACTCTTACAAGGGAAATGGAAAGTTAATTTCTTTCACTCAGAAAAAAAAGATTACATCGTATAGGTTTTCACATATTTGGCAAAGAGAAACCTTTCTTCTTTGGTCATATGGAGAAAGTGGATGGCCCAAGCCAGAGGAAAGGGGTCACAGCCTTCCCAACAATCTGAAAACTAGAAACTCAAACTATTTCCATCACCTCAAATTACTTAAAACTTTCAGTTGAGGTCAAATTACATGAAAGGTTTTGGTATCATTTGTTTAAAATCCTGAAGATGTGTTTAACAATAAAAACAGTTCTACAACCAGGTTGAGGAAGCCAAGATGCAAGCTTGAGAAGAGTTAGTATAGCATTCTAATTAACTTAGAAGAAGAGATCAAGATGAGATGAAATGCGGTGAATAAATGCCAGAATAAAACAGAAAGGCCACCCATAATATTTAAGTATTCATTTATTTAAAAATCTTCTTTGATGAGGTTGTTATTTCTACTTTTGAAAGTTGAACAATATTTTATATATGATAAAAGGCACAGAACTTAAAGTCTTTTGTTTGGTGAACTTTGGCAATAATACACTCTCAGTTAATCAACCACCCAAAACAAGACCTAAAATATTGTCATCCCTCCTTTTCAGGCAACAACTACAGCACTTCCACCACCAACCCAGCAGGCAATCGTTTTCTGCCTTCTATCACCATAGATTGGCTTTGCCTGTTCTTAGACTTCATATAAATGAGATCATATAGTAGATGGCTTTTTTTGGCTCAAGATGTTTTTGAAATTCATCCATGTTGTTGAACGATTGGTAGTTCATTCCTTTTTATTGCTAAGTAGTATTCCTTTATATGGATATGCTAAATTTGCTTGTCCATTCATTTATTGATGAACAGACATCTGGATTATTGCCAGGGCTTTTTTTTTTTTTTTTGCTATTAGAAATATAATTGTTATGAACATTTGAGTAAAAGTCTTTGTGTGGACATGTTTTCATTTCTTTTAAGTAAATACCTATGAGTGGAACCTGTTGGATCATATGATAATTATGTTTAAGTTTGTAAGAAATTGCCAAATCATTCTCCAGTGGTTGACCATATTACCCTCCCACCATCACTGTCTGACGGTTTCATGTCAATGACCACATTCACATTCACACTAGGATAATGTCAGTTTTTAGAATTTTGGCCACTCTATTAAGTTATGTGGTATCCTCACGCAAGTTTTAATTTGCATACCCATCCAACATGTGAAAAGCATATGAAAAAGTGCTCAACAATTAGTTTATGACAAAATGCAGATTAAAACCACAATGAGATATCACTTCAAGTTAAAAGGAACAATGTCAAGTGTTTACAAGGATATAAAGCTACTGAAACTCTTATACATTATTGGAAAGAGAAAAAATAGGCACACAACTTTAGAAAACTGCTCTATTAAACACTATCTATTAAAGCTAAACATCTTTATACTATATATAAAGTGGTTGGTAAAAACTCAAATATATCTACTTAAAAAACTGTGGGCCAGAATCCTCATGGCAACTTTACTCACGATAGTTCAAACTAGAAATAATTCAGATACCCACCAACAGGAGAGTAAGTTAATAGATTGCACTATTCTAATGCTATAGAATACTACACAGCAACAAAAAGGAATAAGCTATTGCTACAAACAGTAATTTAGAATTTCCTGATGATTATTTTTTTAATATTTTATTTATTTATTTGACAGAGAGAGACATCACAAGTAGGCAGGAAGGCGGGCAGAGAGAGAGGAGGAAGCAGGCTCCCCGCTGAGCAGAGAGCCCGATGCGGGGCTCGATCCAGGACCCTGAGATCATGACCTGGGCCGAAGGCAGAGGCTTTAATTCACTGAGCCACCCAGGCGCCCCTCCTGATGATTATTTTTTATCATCTCTTTATTGGCTTTTTATATATCTTCTTTTGTAAAGTGTTAAATATTTTGCCAAATCTTTAAAAAGGTTTATTTATTTGAGAGAGACAGAGAGAGTGCAAGGGGAGGGGCAGAGGGAGAGGGAGAGAAACACACTCCACTGAGCAGAGTCCGATGTGAGGCTCGGTCTCAGAACCTTGAGATCATGACCTGAGCTGAAGTCAAGAGTTGGACACTTAACTGACTGAGCCAGGCGCTCCCAAATATTTTACCAATTTTTAAATTGGGTTGTTTGTCTTCCTATTATTGAGTTTTAAGAGTTACTTATATATTCTGGATATAAGTACTATGTCAGATATATGCAGTGTGAATATTTTTTTCCCGGTCTGTGGCTTGCCTTTTCATTTTCTAAAAGGTATCTTTAGAAGAAGAGAAGTTTTGATTTGATGAATTTTTTCCCTTTTGATGGGGTACAACTTATCATTTTTTCTTGTATGGTAAATGCTTATAAGATTCAGTTTAAATCTAGTGTTTGGTAATACCTGTTTTTGACGATTTTTGATAGAATGTTATAGATTTGGTTGCTTCCATAGACATGAAAAAGGATAACTTATTTAACTCTCAGATAAAATATCTACAGCATAAACCTTAAAGAAGCAGATGCAGTACAAAGAAGGGCTACATGTACCCCAATGTTCATAGCCA
>CM052807.1:29658853-29817302 GCA_028533885.1 Nasua narica | reverse complement strand
AAATCGGAGGGGGTGTTGAACCAGGAGAGACTGTGGACTCTGAGCAACAAACTGAGGGTTTTGGAGGGGAGGGGGTGGGGGGGTTAGCCTGGTGGTGGGTATCGAGAGGGGCACGTACTGCATGGAGCACTGGGTGTGGTGCATGAACAATCAATCTTGTAACACTGAAAAATTAAAATAAATTTGGGAAAAAAAAAAACAAAACCTTACTGTTCAAGCCATGACTGTGGTTTAACAGGGCCATTGGAAAATAGAAACATGACCCGTTTTCATGTATCATAATTAAAATACCAACTTTGAAAAAAAAATACCAACCTTGGCATAGTGAATAAACTTAAACATCAAATTATAATGTTTCAATAAAAGTAAAACAATTTGAAGAAAACAGTCTATAAAATGTTTTTTAAAACTTACTTCATAAAGAACTTTCACGTAAGATTAAATTAACATTTTCCCACGTTATATATCTCTTCCTAGAATTATTAAATTTCTCAAGATGAGGATACACGAATTCTCACAACTTGCACTTTCTAGGAACTTTTAGGTAAATGCTACCACTATCTATATCAAATCAACCTTGAGGAACAGAGGAATGCCTATGTTAGCTGCTGAAATTGTTGAGTATTTTGAGTTTCTATCCAGGAACCACCCAGAGCTTTAAGTTATGTTTATCGTCTATTTGATAATGCCCCCAAAAGAAAAAGTACTGAAGAGACAGTTGTGAAATTGTTGTTTAGGCTTTATAGGTTGCCTTGGATAAAGCAATCTAATAAAAACAGTTCAGTATTCATTGCAAATGGTACACACTTGATGCAAGGAATTAAGTGCTGCGGGGGAGTAGGATACCTTGCCTTGGGAGCTTGCTCTCTAATACAGAAACTAAGACATATACATATAAGGTAAAATATAAGTACTAGTAAGTGCCTGTTGTATAGTTCCAGCTCAGTATTTAGATTATTTTGAACACTTATGCTTATATAGCTGTCTTGTGTGCTAGGGTAATAAACTCTAAGACAGAAGGAATCTGTTTTATTCATTTTTGAATTCTCCAAACCCAGCACAGTTACGAATCAGTATCAATAGACAAGTGCTCATAAACACTCACAAAAGTCAAGGTAAGAGAGTGTATGTTGCAGGAAGAAATCACAGTTGGAGGAATTATAAAAACATTAGGGAGAGGTCTAGTTTCAGTTGGGTTTTGAAATATGAGAATTTATATGGTAGAGATTATTCAGGGTGAGAGATTAGTGAGGATGAGTGCATTTAAAAGCATGGAGATAAGAAATTAAGAGTATTCTGGGAAAGCATATAGTTGTGCTTGGTTAGAACAAAAGACTAGTGTGTAAAAGTAATGGTGGGCTTGGCCAAACAGGTAAACTGGGACCTGACTATAGCAAGCTTTAAACACCTGATGAAAATGGTTACCTGGTAGGCATTTAAGATTTTGAGCAGGAAAATAACTTGATCAGACTTACGCTTTAAGAAGATAAATCTAATAGTGGTTTGGGATGAAGGGATAAGGCCGATGCAAATTATAAAGCTAACGTTATATCATCCTCTTATATGTTTCTGGGCTCAATTTGCTAGTATTCTGTGTGGGTGGTAAAACACAAATAACATGAAACTTGCTATTTTAACCACATTTAAGTGTACAGTTCAGTGTATTAAGTACATTAATGATGTGCAACTATCAGTACCATCCAGCTCCAGAACTTTTCCATCATCCCAAACTAAACCTTTGTAGCCATTAAACACTAACTCTCCATTCCCTCCTCTCTCCAGCCCCTGGTAACTACTATTCTACTTTCTGTCACTATGAATTTATCTCTTTTAGGTCCTGCAATTCCATGCAAGTGGAATTCCATGCAAGTGGAATCATACAATATTTGTCCTTTTGTGTCTGGTTTATTTCATTTGGCATAAAGTCTTCAAGGTTCATCCATGCTATACGGTGTATCAGAACCTCATTCTGGTTGAATAATATTCCAGTGTACGTATATATCACATATTGTTTATCCATTCGTCCACCACTGAACATTTGGATTGTTTCCACATTTGGTTATTGTGAAAATGTTGCTATAAACATTATTTTGTTGATGATTTCTTTTATCTATGTTAATGTGAGCTATTGGTCTATAATTTTCTTTTCTTGTAATGTCTTTGTCTTGTTTTGGTATCAGGATAATGTTGCTCATAAAATAAGCTGGGAAGTATTTCTTCTATTTAGTATAAAATTAGTATTATTTCTTTTTTGAATGTTTGGTAGTATTTACCAGTGAAACCATTTGGACCTGGAGTTTTGTTAGAAGGTTTTAAAACTACAAAGTTAATTTAATAAATATGGGATTATTTGTGTTATTTACTTCTTTAATACATTTCAGTGGTTTTTGTTTTTCTAGGAATTAGTCCATTTCACTAACTTGTCAAATTGACAGACATGGAGTAGATCACAGTATTTCCCTTATTATTCCTTTAATGTCTGTATAGACTCCCCACTCTTTCATTCTTGACACTGCTTATTGTGTCCCCTTTCTCTCCACCTCCCCCATTGAGTCGGGCTGTGGTTTTATCAGTTTTATTGACTCTTTTCAAAGAACCGTTTTTTGTTTCACTGATTTTTTCTATTGTTTTTGTTTCATTGATTCCTGGGCTTACTTATATTTGTTCCTTTCTTCTGGTTCCTTTGGGTTTAATTTGCTCCCCTCTTCAAATTTCTTAAAATGAAAGCAGTAAGTATTCATTGGAGAGCTTTCTTCTTTTTTAACCTAAGTATTTGATGCTATAAATTTCTCTCTAAGCCCAACCTCAGTTACATCTGTTATATTTTCATTTTTATTCAGCTCATTTGTTTTCTAGTTTGTTTCCCTCTTTGACACATGAGTTATTTAGAAGTGTGTTGTTTAATTTCCAGTCATGTGGGGATGTTCCACTTATCTGTTACTGATTTCTGAGTTCAAATGCTTTGTGGTCAGAGAGTGTACTTTGTATGATTTCAATTTCTTCAGAAATTTTAAGGTTTGCTTTATGACACATGATGAAGTTTATCTTGGGGTATGTTCCATGTGCACTTGAGAAGAATGTGCATTCTGCTCTTGTTGGATGGAATGTTATATAAATGTCAATTACATCAATTGAGTTGATAGTGTTGTTCGGGTTTCTATATTCTTGCTGTTTTCTGTCCATTTGTTCTATCAATTATAGAAAGTAGGGTACTAAAGTCTCTAAGCATAATTGCAGATTTTATTTCTCCTTTTATTTCTATTACTTTTTGCTTCACATTTTTGGAAGCTCTGTTATTAGGTGCATACTAATGGTTGTTATGTATTTTGGATACATAACATACGTATTTTGGATACTATCCTTTTTATCATTATGTCATGTCCCTCTTTATTGTTGGCAGTTTTCTTTGCTCTAATGTTTACTTTGATATAAATATAGTCACTTTAGCTTTCCTTTAATTAGTATTTTCCTGGCATATCTTTCTCCATCCTTTTACCTTTAACCTATTTATATCATTACATTTAAAGTGGGTTTTTAAATAAACAGCATATTGTTGGGTCATGATTTTTTTTTAATTATTTTTTTTCACTTTTTTTTATATTGAGTACTGAACTTTTATTTTCTTTAAAGATTTTATTTATTTATTTGACAGAGAGAGAGATCACAAGTAGGCAGAGAGGCAGGCAGAGAGAGACAGGGAAGCAGGCTCCCTGCTGAGCAAAGAGCCCAATGCAGGGCTCGATCCCTAGGACCCTGAGATCATGACCTGAGCCGAAGGCAGAGGCTTTAACCCACTGAGCCACCCAGGCACCCAGTTCATGACTTTTTAACCAATCCGACAATCTCTGTCTTTTAATTGGTATGTTTAGACCCTTTACATTTAATGTATCTAATATGGCTAGATTTAGATCTACTGTTTGGTTTGTCTTTCCTAAGTTTGGCTCTGCTGTTCCCTCGTTTCTTGCCTACTTATGTATTATTTGAAATGTTTTTAGTATTCTATTTTAATTTATCTATTGGTATCTATATATCTTTGTATATTCTTTTTTTAGTAGTTGCCCTAGGAATCACAATATATATACCTAACTTTTCACAGTCTGCTAGTTTTCATTTTACTACTTCAAGTAAATATAAAGGTTTAACACCTATACAGGTCCCCTTACCCTCCCTCTTTTATTATAGTTGTCACACATAACACATCTACATACAGTAACTCACGTCCTGACATTACAACTTTCACTTTCAGTCATCCTGTGCATTTTAAAGATCTTGAGAGAAGGAAAAATAACTATTTTATTTACCTATATATTTACTATTTATGTTGCTCTTCCTAAGGCACCCTGCAGTTTGAACATCCCCTTTGGTATCCTTTCCCTTTAGAACTTCTTTTAGCATTTATTTTAGAGCAGGTCAGCTAATAAAGAACTCTTTGAATTTTTTTTTCTCTGAGGATGTTTTTAATTTCACCTTCATTCTTGAGGGATATTTTCACTGGAGATAGAATTCTAGTTGGCATTCCTTTTATTTCAGCACTTTGAAATGTTGTCCGACTGTCTTCCAGGCTTTATGGTTTCTGAAGAGAAATCTGTGGGCATTAAAACATTGTTCCTCCTCTGGTTGCTTTCATTATTTTTTTTATTTATTTTATTTTTTTAAATTTATTTTTCATTATTTTTTTTGAATTTTTTTGAATTTATTTTTTGGCAGTTTTTTTTTTTTTTAAGATTTTTATTTATTTATTTGACAGAGAGAGAACACAAGTAGGCAGAGAGGCAGGCAGAAAGAGGGGGAGGAAGCAGGCTCCCTGCTGAGCAGAGAGCCCGATGCAGGGCTCGATCCCAGGACCCTGAGATCATGACCTGAACCGAAGGCAGAGGCCTTAACCCACTGAGCTACCCAGGTGCCCCTTGGCAGTTTGATTATGATGCATAAGAGGCATGGTTTTCTTTAGGTTTATCCTGTTTGGGGTTCATGGAGTTTCTTTTTTTTTTTTTTAAAGATTTTATTTATTTATTTGAGAGACAGAGAAAGTGAGAGAGAGCATGAGAGGAGAGAAGGTTAGAGGAAGAAGCAGACTCCCCGTGGAGCTGGGAGCCCGATGTGGGACTCAATCCCGGAACTCAAGGATCATGACCTGAGCCGAAGGCAGTTGCTCAACTAACTGAGCCACCCAGGCGCCCCTCATGGAGTTTCTTGACTCCATATATTTGTGTCTCACCAAGTTTGGAAATTTTCAGCCATTATTTCTTCAAAAGTTTTCTAACCAAGCCTTTTTTTCCTTTTGACACAAATCCAGACCTTTTGATATTGTCCTACAGGTTTCTGAGGCCCTGTTTTTGTTTTGTTTTGTTTTTTGATCTGTTTCCTCTATATTCTGCAGTTTGGATAATTTCTACTGATTTGTCTTTGAATTTGCTAACTCTTCATTCCTCTGTCAACTCTATTCTGCTATTAAGAGTCCCGTGAATACTCTTATTATTCAGTTCCAAATTATCTGTTTGGCTCTTTTCATACCTATTGCTCTGCTGAGAATTTCTCTTTACATTCATTTTAAGAGTATTCAGTTTTACCTCATGGCCCATAGTTATAATAAATGTCTTAAAGCCATTGTCATAATTCCAACACCTAGATCATCTGAGGATAGCCAATACTGACTGGCTTTTCCCTTGAGAGTTGATCAGATTTTCCTGGTTCTTTGCATGATTAGCAATTTTGGACTGTACCGAATGTCCAACATTTTGGTTACATCGTGAGATTCCATGTACTCTTAAAACCCTCCAGAGAATGTTTATTTTGTTTGAGAAGGTGCCCAATTCATTTAGGTTTAGATAGGAAGTTCTCTCTTGCCTTCTGTGGGAAATGGTTCCCATGTCAGTTCCATTTCAAAGCTGTGTCTGCCCTATATATACACCACTTATGATGGTGGTTTATATTTTAGGTAAATTCTCAAAGCCTTTGCTATGTCTGTCTTTGTTACATGTATGTGAACTTCACAGGTGAGACCAGGACTCATGTCAGTTCATAATCAGAATTAGGAGGTCTTATTCAGCTTTCTCTTCTAGATTCTGTCCAATTCTCCAGCTCTTAGGGGCCCTTTTCCCCAGAACTCTGGCTATAACATCAGGATGTCTTTGAGTTTTGGCTTATCAGAGTTGGGCAGTCTACATAGTTTGGGCTGCTCACAGGGTGAAGCAAAAGAAAGATAAAAATATATAACGGGAACCCTCCACCACCCCCGCAAGTCTTTAGACCACAGGGGTCCTGATTTCCAGTTACTGTGGCAGAAACAGGCTATTTCTTGGGATCTTAGGTGACTGTGCCACAACCATCATGGCCACAGTGGCAGTTCAGCTTTGCACTGCAACTGTCTTCAGGGCAGGACTAAGAGAGAAAAAAAGGGGAAAGAGGGAGATTCTTTTCATACTATGTAGCTCACAGGAGTCCCTTTCTCCAATTTCCAAACTAAAAAGAGGGGTTTCTCTTAGTTTTTGTTGTTCTTGTCCATAGTTCTGCAACTTGGCCCACTCTTGAGTCACCATCAGGAGATAAGAAAAGAAAATGCAGAAATTTACCACCATACTGATTGTTCTTCAGATTTTGATTTCCCTTCCCAATAGGCCTGTTGTTTCAGAATCTTTCATTTACTTGCTTTTTGTATTTAGAACTTTTAGCTCTAAACAGTGAGAGATGTCTAATAGTGAACTTACTATATTTTGGCTGGTGCTGGAAGCTTAATCCCTTTGTGTTATAAGGCATTATGAAATACCCCCTCGTAACAGGCAATGAAAAGCCTGAACTGGAATGGATGTGGGAAGGGAAAGGAGAGAGCAGCAGAACCACTACTGAACTAGGACTTAGCAACTCTCTGAGACAGCTTCAGTTAACTTTACTATTACCAAACATGCTAAAATATAATTCGTATGAATATTTAGCCTTACAAATGATGTGTTACTACAAATGAGTACTACAGGACCTCTGCCCTGCAGCTAAGGAAGTTATACTTTGGGGGATATACATAAGTTTTACTTGTGAGTGAATTTTTCTACAGAAATAATGCTATACATGCTAATGCTATATTTCATATGTGCATCATTATAATGTTACTGTGCAACTCTTCAGTATGTGCACAAAGGGCTAAAAAGACTCTTTTGTGTTGACTCAGAAACCTAACCACCAACTTAAATATTGTTTCTATGAATGTATTCTGCTATCCAATTTTTCAAATTTAATAAATTATCAAGATAATACATGTATATAATTTAAATAGTCATATACTATTTATATAATTATTGTAAACTGCAAAGCCATATAGTGTACTATAATTAAATTTTTCTTTCTTCTACAATATTTTGTTTTCCCAGGAATTAAGAATTCACTCTTTTTGTTGTACTTTTCCCCCCCTCTCTCAGTTTCCAATGTTTCTATAGCATTACCAAACTTTCTTAACAAGAAACTATAAATGTCCCAATAGACTCAAAGTATTAGTTGAAAAGTTTTCCTTGAACACCCTTCCTGAAGCCCTATATCCTTATACTTTAATTTAGACTGACTGATCTTCTGTTGCACAAGGGTTATTACGGGATTCCTCTTGATCATTGTTCTCAGAATTCCTTTACCTCTTATCCAGTGTTTTGATCCCCTTTTTCCTGGATGGCTTATGTATCCATCAAAACAGGTCCAATTATGCTTCAGTAAGAGATGACCCCCAAAATCTAAATGGCTTTCAGTGATAAAGATTTATTTCTTGTATACATGACATGTCCATTATGGCTCACTTTTACCTCTGTGCCATGTTATCTTCATTCTAGGACCCAGGCTGACAGAGCAGCCTCTGCCTAGAACATTGCCGATCATCATAGCAGAAGGAAAAGAGACATGGTGAATCATGAACTAGTTCTTAAAGTATCTACTCAGAATGACATAGACTACTTCTACCCACATTTTACTGGCCAAAGCAATTCACATAGCCATACTTGAGTTCAACCCTCCTGGAGGATGGATCAGTGGTGGTGGTGGTGGGGGGAAATCATGTAGTCAAGTCTGACATCAACAGAGCAGAGATATATAATCTTCTGCAGGGAGGCAAAGTTAATACATTATGAATAATAAAGCTATCACAGGAGGCCTTCCTCTTTCTTGTTTCTTTCATCTTTTTCATGAAATGCATCCTCTACCCTTATAGGTTTATGTCTCTTTTTATTCCTTTATTGTCATTTCAACAGTTTTAGGAGAACCACAGGAATGTATTCAATATGCCATGTTCAACCAAAGTCCAGCAATTACTTTAAAAGGGATCTGCTAGGATATGGTCTATTTGAAAGAGGACTGTCTGTAATTATCATTTTCATTTAGCATATCATATTCCATTATTTATAGCAGTTCTTCCCAGATCCTACAAATGTCAATAAAGGATTTAAACTGTATTTCTTTCTGAATACAAAACTACCCAATATGGTAAATTCACTTTAAAATTGAGGTGGAGTTTCTAAAACAAGTTTGATTTTAAATAATTTGATTTTGTCTTCTATCATTTCCTCTAAGCTCCAGGTTTATGTTGGCAATGAAATCAAGCAGCTTAAAAGAATTTCATTCTACTCCTGTAGCCACAGACAATGGTAAAATCAACATGCTGGTCTAACTCTGAAATCTACCTGCCTCTGTACAATCAGAGGCAGTACAATCTGTACAATCTTAAATCTTATGATGTATTTGGGAAAATACAATCTTATTTAGTCATGAAATGGAAAATATAGGAAATGGTTGCTAAAGGGCTATAATAGAAAAGAAATGTTCAAATTCAGCTTTTTATTACATTCATTTTTATTTGATATTCTCCTCTCTAATAACTGAAATATAAGAGATTCTCAACTTAAAGACAAACAAACTTGCTTTTTAAACTTTGGAGTATGTGATAAAAAGATGAAGTATTTCTTAAAAGGTAAAACCTTGCTCAAATGCATCATTCATATACATTAGTACTTTCACTGCTTGGGCCTGGGCTTTTTAAAGTGAGACTTTCTTGGGGCACCTTGATGGCTCAGTCGTTAAGCATCTGCCTTTAGCTCAGGTCAGGATATCAGGGTCCTAGAATGGAGCCCAGCATGGGGGGTGGTGGTCCTTGCTCAGTGGGGAGTCTTCTTCCTCTCTCTTTGCCCTTCCCCCTGCTCTTGCATGCTCTCTCTCTTTCTCTCTTTAAAATAAATAAATAACATCTTAAAATAAATAAAATAAAAAATAAAGTTAGGCTTTCCCAGTTCAAATGCTATTTCCACTTTGAAATTGTCATGGACCCTGGTAAATGACTTAAATCTCTTTAATCTCAGTTTCCTCCTTATAAAACAAGAATAACAGCATTTCCAAGAAAAAGTTACGAGAGTTAAATAACCCATATAAAGCCTTGATGTAGTGCCCGGTAGACAGTAAATGCTCAGTAAATATTTGTTGAATAAATGAATTTCTGTCCTTAATTAACATCTACCTTACATATAAAGTTTATATAAGCCAAACCCAATTACAACCAAGCTTAAAAACTATAAATCCTTTAATGTAACAAAACCATATATTTTGTGTTTGGTCAAATTCAAATTTACTTATTTATTAAACATCTTTTTTTTTCATTAAATGAAAAAATTTTAAGATTTTTACTCCTTGATTTTGTTCTTCTAAATTCATCCAATCCAAGACAGGGATAACTGTCTCCCTAGGTACTAATTTTTTTTTTTTTTTAACTTAGTGAATCTAAAACACTCCATGAGAAAACTCACCACAAACCTAAATCAACTCTACCTGTTGACATATGGCCTATGACATACCTAGGCCAAGGTGAAATGCCAACACTAGACAGAGAGGTTCTTGATTATACAGTTCTTGAGGGGTACAGAGTCTTAAATACCCCATTCTTTTTTTTTTTTTTTTTTTAGATTTTATGTATTTATTTGACAGAGACAGCGAGAGAGGGAACACAAGCAGGGGCAGAGGGAGAGGGAGAAGCAGGCTTCCCGAAGAGCAGGGAGCCCAATGCAGGGCTAGATCCCAGGACTCTGGGATCATGACCTGAGCCGAAGGCAGACCCTTAACGACTGAGTCACCCAGGTGCCCCTTAAAAACCATTCTTGAGTGAAGCTGGCTTCATTGTTCAAAGGATGATCTATATGTTATTAGATAATATAGGATTATAACATAAAGTATTGAATTCTTTAGAAACATCTGAGAGGTATCTGAGACTTTGAAAGCAACCTGGGGTAGACTCTCCTGTGAACCTTTGATGGCAGAGACTGAAAAGGCTTTTACAAATAAACTAAAACCAAAGACTATGGCTGCAAAGGCAATTAGTCCAGGTATTAAGGAGAAAATAAAAAGCAAATAAACTTAAAAAGGCAAATAGATCCATTCCCTTCCATTCTTTGCTGTCAACTGATTTCATTTCTTTCTTATGGAAATTCATTAGAAATTTTTGTTATGCATCCAAAAGGCTGCCTTTAATTTACATTCATGTTTAATAGTGCAGAGAACAATACAAATGATGTAGAAAATCGGGGGAAAAAAAAGCAAAACTTTCGGTTTCTGTTAGCTCTGTCATCTCATTGAGCCTCACTTTTGTCATACGCAAAATGACAGTGAAAATGTCTGTCCTACAAAGTCGTGATTATGAAATAATGGCACAATAAATGAAAATGCCTAGAACAGTGCTGTTCAATGGAAATATAAGGTGAACCACAAATGTGAGCCACACATGTAATTTTAAATAAAAAATTAAAAGAAGCAGGTGAAATTAATTTTAATAATATCTTTTATTTAACTCAATAGATTCAAAATATTATCATTTCAACAGATAAATCAATATAAAATTATTCATGAGACTTTTTTAACATTCTTTTTTGGTACTAAGTCTTTGCAAATCAGTGTGTATTTTACACTTACAGCACAGCTCAATTCAGACTGGCCACACGTCCAGCACTCCATGGCCACTCGTGGCTAGGAGCTACCATATTAGAGAGCAGAGGCCTGGAGCCAAGGTGAGGCTTGATGTTTACTACATGCAAATACTATTTCCTACCAAATAAACCCTGTGGGACTTAGGAAAGCTATTTTTAAAAATCAACCACATTAAAGAAAGTTTGTATTTTTATATTTTTGATACAGTATAGGATATAATATATAATATGGTAATAAGAATTTAAAATAAAATACTATCTATACTGACGAGACCACGTATTTATCCAAAATAAGAACCAGAAATGATTATTATAAGTCACTGATATTCATTTAATATTTATTTTTGTGATTATATTATTCAACAAACTCTAATAATCTAAAAAATAAATAAATCTGACATAACTATAAGTATACAAATAATTCAAATAACTACAAACTACAATTGACTTAACTATAATCCTAGCAAAGAAATAGGAGTAAAGAACAAAATACTTCCCTATATTACTAAATTTTTCACTTCACAGGACTTACCATTGGTAAGTCCTGTTAGTTTTAATGGCTTTTTTCTCATAAAAACTTAACTGTATTCTCTAAATAACAGATGACCACCTATTGTGACAACTTGATTATATATGAATATAATTATAAGTTAAAATGCTATATTTATTTCAAAACAAAACAATTTGCTGGAATTAAAGCATTAAATACTATTTGTATTACATTCATTATTAAAATTATACTGAGTAGTATATAGTTGCCAAATTCTTGTATCTTGATCTCAAAATCAGGGTGGAAAATGTATGGAAAACACTTCTTAACTGTCAGGTCTTTCTGAAAGTTATGCACAAAGCACAGATCACGTGCACACACATACGGTTTATACTTAAGTATGCACTTGTTTTCTGTGTATGGAGATGCTCCTGCAGTTCATGTATTTTTCATCAAATTTTCTCTGGGCTGCCCAGTAGTCCAACACAAGTGGTCAGACAATCACAAGAGTAAAACGGAGAGACAATACTGGATAGGGGATTGCTACACCTCGTTTCAAATCGGACAAGGACCATTTAGTTACCTAATATAACTTCGACATTACAAAGTTTACAAAATTCGTAATGACCAAAACTCTTCGGACTTTGGTTTCTCATTTACTAGGTGCTCAAAAGATGGCAATCTAGAATAGGGCCCTCTTCCTCCAATAACCTATCTGGACGCACAAGGAAATAGTGCCACTAGTTAAATCATCAATTCTGTGTCTGTAGCACCGCCCATATATGTCTGTTCCCTTTGCAGTACTCTGACCAAAAATTTGCCTCATCCAGCCCTACTCAGGTTTAAAATCTGATGGGTTCACGCTACAAACAGGTCTAGCTGCAGAAGACAGGGTTCAAAGACTTACATCATCATATTCACACTGTGTTCACTGAAACTTTCGTGAGGTAGAAGCAATTCCCTCAACTGGACATGCGTATTTCCCAAGTTAACTGACGCTGACCCCAAGAGTCGCTGATACTGAACACAAACACAAAGACATCTACTATACAAACTTAAACACGAAGACCATCTATACAATTTTAAACACTTGGCCAAACTGCAGAAATAAAACCACCCAATGCGTTAAGAAAGACTCACATCTGGCATTTCTGTAGAGAAGGAAAGGATCCTGGAGCTGGAAATCCAGGTCTTTAGTAATGGGTTCTGTCCTGTTTTCCATGCTCAACCTATTCATAATGGTGAACCCATGCTTTGGAGAAGCAGACCTAAAAATCACAAGGGGTGGGGATGATATCAAAAGACAAATTATTCCACAGAAGTACACGTTAGTAGAACTACTATTTGAATGTGTCTCTTAACTTTTTTGTATGTATATAGAGCTTTGTGCAAGCAGTTTGTACACATAAAAACCAAAGATTCTTTACTATTGGCTAACAGTACTAATGTACTAACTCAGGTACTGCCCTTGCTGTCCCTTTGGCAAGAGCAAGTCCTACTTAGTTTGCTATGTAGATATAGATATCTTGCTTCCCTAACTAGGTTGTAAATTCCTTTAAGACAGAAATAATAACCACTTAAAAAAATTACTAACATACTTTTAAAGAATCGTGAGTGCACATCACAATCATATGAAGAAATTTTTCATAGAAAATGTTAGTATTGGTTTGAAATTAAAGCTGTAAAATTTCTTAGAGAAATGATGCCTGCCCCTCTGGTCAATGAACCTGTGATGAGATACAGTACAATTAAAAGGTCACAGAATTTAATTCAAGCAGCAGCTATTTTGTTTTCCTCATAAAGAAAACAACTTCCTAGATAAACTACTATAAAAGTTTTTCTCTAACAATTTGTCATTTAGCGACTTTTTATTTTTTTGTTTCATTGAATAAACCTTCAGTGCCTACTCTCTGTCAGGCAGAACCCAAATTACGCAGAGTGTAACTCTAACAACTACATGTACATTTGTCTACTCTTGGGTGACAGCCATATAGTAATCCAACTGTGCAACTTCTGGTGACAAATGAAACACCAAATGCTTCTACGCTGAAGCTGAAGCAAGCAGAATTCATTTATTTACTTTAAACTAGGGCAGCAGGGTAACCAACCCACAGAAATGTTCTGAGTGATAGGAAGAAAAGGTGTTTATGTTTTAGTTTTATTTCACATTAACCAGTTGATGCTACTAAAGAAGTAAAGTACAGTTAGAGTACTACTTACAGAATTTTCTTTTGAGATTTAATTTTAAACTTGATGGAAGCCAATCCTTGCCCAACTTATTTTGCAAAAAGGTAAAGCAGCGGTGGGCATATGATCAATACTAGAAAGAATCATGATAATCATTTCAACTTAAAATTCTGAGGAAGAATGAAAGAGTTCCCAAGACCTCTAACAGAGGGTCCTCTGGAAGTGTCAAGTTCAAAAATCACCAGTGGGTGTCTCTATGAACTCTCTATTACAGAAAGCAAGCCATGGGAGGAAATAAAAGAAATAATTTTTAAAATGGGATTAGGTATTTTTATACAGAATCAGAATTTGATTCTTCAAGTATTTCATTATCACAACAGGACCTCACCTCTCTAATAGTATGGTTACTATACCATCTCATAATTTATAAAATTGGCTCGGGGGATGAATGTGGCAATTCCTCTAAAGCAACATCCATAACAGAAGTCAAAATATTATCACCAGCAGCTCCATTACCTGTACTAAAAACTCCCCTCTGACTTTAATGAGCTTTCTGACGTTCTTTACTGAGAAAAGACCTCAACATGCTAGAATCTGGCATCTATCTGATGGTTGTGGGCGTGGAGGGTACTGGCCCACCCCCGGGGGAGGGGAGATGGGAAAAGCTATTTTTGAGGAGTTAGATCTGGGGAAGAGATTAAGGAACAGGGAAAGAGTTGTTTTTCAACCCAATGGTTGAACTGACAGTTCCATTTGGAACTCAGAGTATATTAAGAAATACTTGAAAATGCAAAGCTACTTTTGGGTTTGGGTACAAAAGAGAAAATACTCATATAATTTGTTAATCTTCTGCAGTCAAGAGAGAGAGAGAGAGAGAGAGAGACTACTAAAATCCCTAAAACAAATCATTAGCATATATTAATACATCTTTTCTTTCACTTCTCAAAAGAGTAATACTTGTACGAAATGAATGAGAAATGCACTGTGTGTGTGTGCTTGGTATAAGCAAGGGTTCATCTTTTTGGTTTTCTTTTCACACTTCAGAATTCTCAAGAGTAGTCTATACTCACTTGGCAGTATGCCAGAACATAACGGTAAACTAAAGTAGCCAATGGCTCTGAGGAACTCCCCACCACTTTTCTAATAAACCAACCTCTTCTACCTACTCCAATGATCTTACTCATTCATTCCTTTCTTTCCACTCCCACTGTGGCTTCCGCCTCCGCCGACACACTCCTCTGCCATTCTGGCACTGGGCCTGCAACCGGCCTCTCTGCAACAGTCTCGTTTTGCTTGTGCTTGTATGGCTGACTCTCCTCTGTATCTCTGGCCCCGAAAACTCAACCACTAGCCCTCATCACTCTCTTCTCTTTCAGAACACTTGTACTCTTTTTTTTTTAAAGATTTTATTTATTTGAGAGAGAGAGAGAGAGAGCACGCGAGAGAGAGCATGAGAGGGGAGAAGGTCAGAGGGAGCAGCAGACTCCCCGTGGAGCTGGGAGCCTGATCTGGGACTCGATCCCGGGACTCTGGGATCATGACCTGAGCTGAAGGCAGTCGCTTAACCAGCTGAGCCACCGAGGCGCCCAGAACACTTGTACTCTTGTGGCTTCGATGACCAGTTTAAGGCAGGTGACTCCAACCTCTGTATCCTCATCCCTAACCTGGCCTGAGGAACCTGGCAGCTCATTAGAATGCCCTGCTGTTCTGCCAAAACCATTATTTCGAAATAAAATTGTCTTCAAACCAGATTCTCCACCTCCTATCTTTCCATTCTGCTCATGGTTCTGTCATTCTTTGTCTTCTATTTCAAAATCTTAGTTTTGTGTTTTTTTTTTAAGTTCATCATTCCCTCTATACATGCAGTCTTTCAAGAAATTTGTTCAATCTCAGCTTCTACCATTCTAGTCCATACTCCCATCATCTCATATCTACTCCACCGCAATAATCTTCTCATTGTCCTAAGTCCAACTTCTTCTAAAACCAGTGCATCCTCATAATGCTAATACATTGACTTTCCCCACACATTTTGCCATAACTCTGTTATTTCCCTGTTCACAAACCTTCAGTGACTCCCTACTGCTAAGAAAATAATCCAAATCCTTGGTCTGACATTCCAAGCCAGCAAAATCTCTTTACCCTTACTGTCTTATAACTGATAAAAACCAGGATAAATTCTCTGCAGCCAAAAGTCATTTTCCTTACTGTTCCTTCACCACACTAGGTCCTATGCCTCAGCTTTCTCCACCCTTCCTGTTGAGACAGCCCTTTTCTCTCTTCTATGCAAGTGCTACCTTATTCCTGAGGCCCACTTGAGAAATACCAATTTGATAAAGCCTTCCATAATCACAGCAGCCCATTCATTCCTTATAACCTATCAACTGGAGCTGAGGATAGGATATCTATTGGGATTTATCTTTATTTTTTTAATTATTTTTATTTATTTTTGGGGGGAGAATTTACCTTTAAATGTGAATGTGTAAAAAAAATGTGTGAGTCTGTGCCTGTGTGCATGCGTGCATGCATTTTCTGTCTTCCCAATGAAGCTGTTAGAGCTAACTAGAAGGGTTTGTACTAGGCCTTTGTATTTTATCTTCGTCCTCCCACTGACAATGGACAGCTTATGTGAATGTTTATATGAATAAAACATTTAACTATTAAGACAATATGCATACTATGTGATATTAACAATTTCTGATACAAGTGACAAAAAACATGAATTTATCAAATTTATCCTGAAATATATTCTATTAACTATACAGTAGAGGACTCAAAGACACCTTCAATTTTGGAGCACACTTTTTTAAAGATTCAAAGGCAGAGGGGTGGGTAGGTGACCAATAAAACCTTTTTCCAAATAGAGATTAAAAAATCTAATATTCTTGGGACGCCTGGGTGGCTCAGTTGGTTGAGCAGCTGCCTTCGGCTCAGGTCATGATCCCAGTGTCCAGGGATGGAGTCCCGCATCGGGCTCCTTGCTCGGCAGGGAGCCTGCTCCTTTCTCTGCCTCTGCCTGCCTCTCTGCCTGCTTGTGTTCTCTCTCTGTTAAATAAATAAATAAAATCTTAAAAAAAAAAAAACTAATATTCTTAATAGCGTACTTCTAGCTTCTTGCCAATGCATTATATTCAAGGACTCTGTACTACCCATTTGAATTAAAGGATAAATATTTAATACTGTTTTAAAAAGAACACAGAGATTTAAGTTCATCAATACTGGAGTTTAAATTACATTCTGAAATTAGTATTCCTCATACTATACCAGGTGACATTATTCAGTATTTCCTTCCTTATATCACTAATAACTTCAAACTAAGATTCAGGTTTTTTCACTTCTCTTTGAAATAAAACTACATTTGAAGAGTGACACTAGTGAATTAAAATATTCTTTCAAAGACTGTCAGTTTCTTCATAAAAGTAAAATACTCTTACCTTGTGTAAACAAATAAGGTTCCTTCCACATCAGTCTTTTCCTAAAAAAAAAACAAAAAACAAAAAACAGCAAAATGTGTATATTCTCTTCATTAATAGTAATTTTCACAGAGGTTAGAGAACAGTCAGTTTTAAGTAAGGCCAAATCCATGTAACAGGAGGGGTTTTTTTTGTTTTTTTTTTTATCTTTTTTTTTTAAGATTTTATTTATTTATTAGAGAGAAAGAGAGTGAGAATGAGAGGGGAGAAGGTCAGAGGGAGAAGCAGACTTCCCGCAGAGCGGGGAGTCCGACATGGGACTCGATCCCGGGACTCCGGGATCATGACCTGAGCCGAAGGCAGTCGCTTAACCAACTGAGCCACCCAGGCGCCCGGGCTTTTTTTTTTTTTTAAGACTTTATTTATTTATTTGACAGAGAGAGAGAGAGAGAGTGAGAGAGATCACAAGTAGGCAGAGGCAGAGAGAGAGGGGGAAGCAGGCTCCCTGCTAGGAGAGAGCCTGATGCGGGGCTTGATCCCAGGACCCTGAGATCTTGGAAGGCAGAGGCTTTTAACCCACTGAGCCACCCAGGCACATCCAGGAGGGGTTATTCTTAGGGAAAGGACAAATGCAAGTTCTTAGCCAGGTTGTGGCTTTGCTAATTAGGCAGCAGAAAGCAGCCTTTCACTTTTTGTCATTCATGAAATAAACCATCATTCTCTTTCTTTACCAAAGATAGGGACAGCAATACACCTCTGGCTAAAGCAATACAAAAATAAATACGCTCCAAGGATTTCCTTTGAAAGAGGAGATAAGTGTGCTGCCTTGTCCTCTACCCTGTGACCTGGGTGTGTGGCTGTATAAGTTACTTGTGTCTGCATTTCATTATCCCTTATTTTCTGGGTTCATTTTCTCTTGCTATATCCTGTCACCCAGGAGAACAGATCACCTGTCAATAACCCTACTTTGACTACAACACAGAAGTGAGCAACAATGCTGTAGTTGTCAGACAAATTAATCAGTAACATGGTGTGGAATATTTCGAGTCTATAACAGATCTTTGAAATCAAGTTAGAAACATTGCGGGCGCCTGGGTGGCTCAGTGGGTTAAGCCTCTGCCTTCGGCTCAGGTCATGATCTCAGGATCCTGGGATCCAGCCCCACATCAGGCTCTCCTCTCAGCAGGAAGCCTGCTTCCCCTTCTCTCTGCCTGCCTCTCTGCCTACTTGTGATCCCTCTTTCTCTGTCAAATCAATCAATCAATCAATCAATCAATCTTAAAAAAAAAAAAAAAAGAAAGAAAGAAACATTGCTAAGCTCGGACTCAAGAAATCTACCTGAGAGAAAACTGGTTAAGTGGTAAAGTGAAAGTGATAAACTATTATTTCGGTTCATTTGGAAAGGCTCTCTTCCATCTCTCTGAAGACAAGAGCCCAGGCCCTGGTGAAAATATTCATTAGTACCATGCATACTTAAAAAAAAGTTTTAGTTTAACTAGTCATCAGATTATTATAATTCCAAATTTAAAAGGTACATTGGCTACTTGCATGGTTTAGTTCCACCATTCTATTCAACCTCCTAATATTTTATTATTAATCTCTATTATCAAAATCATTAAAAATTTAAATATTCTGTAGTTTGGGGGAAAATACACTTTTTCAGAACAAGGGTATACTATTAAATGATAATTTTTTAAAGGCACATAAAACACTGGAAACATGATCCTCTTACATGCTCAAATAATTTCAGCAATTCTCTTGGTCACCTTACTCCAGCGGGTCTTAAGGTATAGTCCACACATCAGCAATATCAGCATCACATGCGAACTTGATAGAAATGCAAATTCTTGGGCTCCTCCCCAGACCTACAGGCTCAGACTATAGGGGTGATGCCCAGCAATTTCATGTTCATTAAGCTGTCAGGTGATTCTGATGTACACTATGTGAAAACTGCTGCCTTAATTAAGTAACATGCTCTGCCCAAAGAACTGTACTAGGAGTCCTGAAATCAAAATCCACGATGTCCCAAATTGTGTCAAACGTCACCACTGTTCTTCAATTAAGAGTAAATTACTCAGCAACAAGAATTTTAATCATCATAGAATATGCAATTAGAAAGGAAGAACTGATAGCAGTTAAAACAATTTTAGTCAATCTTTTCTCTACTACATACACATTGGTAAGAAAATTAGAGTTCCTCCTTAAAATGGATTTATTACAAAGTTCGTATAAATCACTTCAGCATCCTGTGAAAAATATCCTTACTTCTCAAGTGTGGCCCTTTTCCACTATGCTTTGAAAAATACGGAGTATTTCTATATATTTTATATATATCATATATAAATTTATATATTATAATTCATATATTTATAAAATATAAATAGCTATAAATATTTTATAATGTATAGTTTATGTATTTCAATATATTAAATTAAAATTAAATTTAATAAAATTTATATATATTTATATAATAAATATGACATAAATTTCACATATATATATTATATATCTTTGAAAAAAGATATGGAAACATTATGACTTATCTTTCCTTGTATACACAAACATGGTTAATTCTTATTTGTTGAGAAATCTATATCCTAGGTGCACTTTAAGTGCTAAGAATTACCTACACTGCCACAATATTAATCACTGAGAAAATGGCCTCCTTAGAACAATAAATAGTACACAAACAGTCTAAAAATTTGTGGGTATTCCTAAAGTTCAACTGGTACAGTTGGCAAGTATTTACAGTCCACAGAGCCTTCAAGAATAAATGTGTAAAAATTAAATATCCGGTATTATTTATTACATTGATAAGAGGCTGAAACAGAGATACAGGTTAAGGAACTAGAGAAGAGGATATGCACTGCGAGGACCACTCACTGCAAGGCCAAAACACTTTCTGGTATTTGACCTTAGACTGTTTCATCTTAGCGATCCAAACCAGGTTGCTTCTATGGATCAGCACACATAAAGCTAATAGCTTTTGACTTGTTTCCCTTCCTCCTGAAGTAGCAATGGAAATTACCTTTTCTTAAAAAAAAAAGAAAAGAAAAAAGACCTTAATGCCCAATTTGTTTTGAAAAATCCAGAATCAGAAATGTAAAAGGCATGTTTCTCCTAAAATTGTCCTCCAACTTCCAACAAGCAATTTTTTTATTCCACATATTAGTGAAATCAAATATCGGTATCTTTCCCTGACTTATTTCACTTAGCATAGTGCCCTCAAGGTAATGGATCTCCCCTCTTGACTGAAAGAGTGTTAAAGAATTTGTGGACATCTTCAACTGCAACAGGTCCTTAGAAAGTTTGAAATTCCCTGACTGGCTAGGGGCAGACTCCCACAGTTCAATACCATAGGCCTGGTCTCCCTGTAGAATAAACATCAAGCAACAGCTTTCGAGAGTTTTCCTTGGGATCCAGACCCATAACTAGGAAAGTCTGTACCAAACAAAATCCACTGTGTACTTTGCCCACCAGAAGCACAGTCATCAGCACTAATGTGTACAGGGGATTTCTTAAATCTTGATGATGAATACTTGGAGTGGGGTTCTTGCCAGGTCACACTGGGCTAACTAGTTTATTATTCTATGTCTCAGTTTCTTCACTGAAAAGAGATAACTAACCTGTACCACTCAGATCTTTTGCTAAAAAACATATTTTAAGTGCTGTATTACACCTGGATAAAAGGGGCTTTGGAAATGTGAATTCTGATCTATCAAAGCTGAAACAGCTAAATTCATGCATTTTCCTGGCCCCTCCAGACTTATCCAAGGGTAACCAGATTTTTTTTTCTTTCCGGGCAAAGCTCAGGGTTGGGGTTCTGGGGTATAGTTAGAACAAGATTTTATTACATCCTCCAGGCAAGGAGGCCTTCTATGTTAAATTATTAGTTTATAGTTCTGGGGAATTTTAGCTAGAATTTTAAAAGTACAATTTAATGATTTAATATTACACTCCACTATAAAATCTAACATGTATTTAAAAATTAAGCAGATCAAAATTTAAAATAATAAGATAGAATATAAAATAGTGCCAGTTGGCAAATTAGTGGGACTCGGCACAGCATTTGACACTTTTGAAACCCAAAGCAATCTCTGTATTACTAATTATCTATGTTAATACAATGAAAAAGTAGTCTCTGTTTACCCCCATAAACCTATCTCTCTCAATCATGCACATAGCATCTAGGTCACCTATGAAGCCTTTAACAAAGCAATGCCTGGACTTCACATCCAGAGATATTGATCTGGCAGGTTAGCAGGTGACACTTTTCAAAACCCCAAGTGATTTTGATACGCAGGAAACTTAAAAACCCTAGCTGGAAATAAGACAACAGTCACACTAAGGCAGTTTCTCAAGCTCAGTACTTCTGACATTTGGGGCCAGATAAATCTTTGTCAAGGGGGCTCATCCTACGTAAAGGATATTTAGCAGCATCCCTGACCTTTATCCTTTGGATGCCAGTAGTATGTTCCCTCTTAGTGTGACAACCAAAAATTTTGGTCATACTGCCAAATGTTCCCTGGAGATAAAAGCAAAACTAGCTACGAACCACCACCGCTCTACGGACTGAGAGGTGAAAATATATTCTTCAAATGACATGTAGGCATTTTGGGGAGCAGTCTTTCCAGATTATGAATGCGAAGTAGTTCTAGCTGTTAAATTCGTATTCTAGGCATGACATAATCTTTCTTAATCCTTCCTTCAAACACCTCATTTTCTGTCTACCCTTCATTCCTAATACCTCCTGCTCTGAATGCCAGAAGTCATTCTTCATCTATTTCAGTGTAGTAAGTATTCCCTCCTTTCCCTCCCATCTGCTTTCTTGCATATACTTTCACTTCCCAATCTCAGGGATGTTCTTTCTGCTTTCAGTAGGTTTGTGTTCAGAAGGCTCCCATCCAGAGGCCCTGAGTGATGGCATATGGAGACAGTGGTGACAAACTGTTTACCCTCAGCAACTGCTCTGCATCCGAACTAGGTCTCTTTTTTCGGGCTACCACAGCCTTGAAGATTAGTACTTTGAAAGAATGACCTTTTACTGAATGAATTATGCCCTGTCTGAAGGCAACGAGTCCAGGAAGCAGGAAAACATAACTCCTGTAAATAATGTATTGTGACACTTCTGCCTTTTGATGAGGCTTTAGAAGGACTTCACTGGCTATCTAATAAACCTCTAACTATTTGAACAGGTATCTATCACAGAGATCCTGTCAAAAGCCTGTAGGAGACAATTGTTTTCCAAGAGGAATGCTGTCCCCTACACGTTAAGTTTCTCAAGATTCTCCAGACTCTAATCCCACTGTCAAGTAGGCTTGCGTTACTGTACATCCGATTCTTTATCTTACACAAAATTACCTTGATAGAATTAACATAGCATGCCTTTGGCATCTTTTTATAGAGCAGTATAATAGCAATGGTACATGTAGAGTATCTTTGTATTTTTTCTAAATTGCCATTGATGAGATCACCCAGCACATTGCTCTAGGTCCTTTATATAAAGACCCAGGTGACAAGTTCCCCTGAAAATGAGGAGGAAATAAGCTCTCTGCTGACCAAGTGTTACAGAATGGTGAATATTAAAGACATCTCCCTGTTTTCCTTTTTTGCTTAACAGCTAGGAGTACAGACCTAAATTCCTTGCTCTGTTCTAGCAAATTTCCTCACTTAAGAACTTTGCGCAAAACTATTCTCTTCTCTCCCATTTAGGGCCTCTTTTTAAAATCTTTTCACTTTTGTTAATGATTTTCAGGTGAATTTTTTATGACACACTGCTCAAGGTCCACACTAGAGAGAAGTGGGCTATGTAAATGAATGCAAATGTTAAAAAATATATGAATTTGTTCAATATGCATGTTTTCCTTGATTGAATTTTGATGTCTTGGAGAATACATTAAAAAAAAAAATCACCTGAAATCCATTCATCCAGGCCCAGTTTTTTTAATGGTTTTCTAACTTATTTTAAAATGACAGATGGATGATTATTTGGAGCAAAAATTATTATGAGGAAATAAAAAATTACATCTCCCTCTATTCAAGTGGGTGGGTTACAAAATCACACGCAGTAATTTCTGCAAAGGACTCGAGTGTCTTCTGCTCCTACCCCATTGTAATTGTGAGGAAAATTAAATTTCATTCCATTGCTATTTATTGGGTTTCTGCTTTGAGAAGTGCACTAAATAACTCGGCTCCCAAACGGACTCAAATTTCAAACTCATTCTGGTCTTGGTAGGCTGTGGTGTAATTACATTTCCAAGAGCGTCAGCCTCCTTCGGAGTGTTAGACCCAGCCCCCATTTTATCCTCTATTTCCCACTGTTTGCTCTTTTCTTGGTTGTATTTCCTGAGTTCACAAGTTCAATTTCTCCCCTTCTACCAAGGTTTGCCTCCTCTTCGTCCCATCTAAGACTGATGTTCCAGAACCAGAACTCGGCTTTTTCATTCGTCCCCTACCCCGGCCTCCCCTACAGCCACGCTTCACTGTGACAGAATCCTGCTTTATTTTCTCGGAGTACAGCAGTCTTCCGGCCTCAGGGCATCAGGCACCCCCCTCCTTCCTTCAGCTCTCCGGGTCCCGTCCCTGATCCGTCTGGTCTCCCCACGTGGGGTATCGTAGATATTTTAAGTCTTTTCCCCAACTTCAGGTGGCTTCTCAGAGCGGCCTCCCTCGCCCCCAAAACCCGGGCCCAGGGGTCCAGTTGTCACAACTTCGGCCTCAGGCCGCGATCCACCACCATCCACCTCCATCCACCTCCAGGGCGTCAGCGTCTCCTCCCCCTCACTGGGTTCTGGAGCCCCGAGTCTGACGACCCCGTCCCCACCCTCGCCCTGCCTGCACGGCCCCGTCGCGTCCACACGCACCCACTCGTTGGCCCGATGGCCGAAAGTGTACAGAGCCACCTGGCTGGCCACGTCCACGATGCGGTTGATATAGGGGTCGTGGCGCTGCAGGGCCGCCAAGCTGATGTCGCGCCCCTTCCCCACCAGGCCGCCCGCCGCCACAGCCGCCATCTTCCCTCCCTCCCCGACATCAACCCAGGGCTGTCGGAAGCCACTCTCAATAGATCGCAGAACGAGCGAGCCGCCTCGCAACCGAAAACGCGCGGCGACCGCAAGGCCGGGGAGACCTTCCTTCTCCAGCCATGCCCCCGCCCCCACCTCCGGTGACGGACGCAAGACATTACTAATCGATGGTCGCTCTCCCGCCCCCGACGATCGTTGCCGGGGGCAACGGCAAGCCCCGGCTTGAGGTTTGAATCCCGATCCCTCTCCCCAAGCGCTGTGTTCTTCTTACGTGAGCCTTGGAGCTGTATGCGCGGTTGGGTGTATCTCTTGGATGTGTTTGACGCCTTGGAGTGTCTTTCCTTTGGCGCTCAATGATCAAACCTATAATAATAAACCTCAAAAATTAATAACTGAAGAGAAACGGAGCTGTGACTTCTATATGTACAAGCACCCAGTGGTTCTCAAAGAGTGGTTCTCCAACCCCCTGGGAATTCCAGAGACCCTTTCAGGGGTCTGCCGTGTCAAAACCATTCTCATGATAATGCTATGATTTCTTTGCTTCTTTCACTGTTTTGACATTTGCACCAATGGTGCAAAAACAATGGGGAGTGAAGGGGCAGGCGTCTTAGAGTGATTCAAGGCGGGGCACCGCGGTAAAAGCCAGTGTCACTTGAGAGTGTTCTTCATAAAGCAGTAAAAATCATTAATTTTGTTAGAGTTCAGCTTTTTGGTTCCACTTTTTAAAGATTTACTTTTTAAGAGCAAGAGAGCAAACGGGTGTGCGACTGGAGGAGGGGCAGAGGGAGAGAATCTGAAGCATAACTCCTAGCTGAGCCCTGATCTGCGACAGGGACAGTGCCTTCCATCTCCCCACCCTGAGATCAGGACCTCAGCTAAAACCAGGAGTCTGTGGCTCAACCAACTGATCCATCCAGGCGCCCCACACTTTTTAAATTCTGTGTGAAAATATAAGTATGTGCAAAGCACATGTGCCTAAAACGGGAGTACCATATAATTGTCCCTAGGAAAACACTTCTGTGCTTGAGTTGCAAGCTGAACTAATATTTTTATTTTCACGGGACACTATTTTTTACTTGAAAGAAGGATATACTATGGTTATTCAGACATGTATTCGATAGACATTTTTCCGAAAATAATGTGCCTCTGTCACTTCCAGGAAAACAAAGACAATTATTGTTGCCAGTGATAATTTTTGAGCTTTCGAGTGAGTAATAGAAGTTTAGAAAACCTATATCTACTACCAGGAGTTGAACAGCCTCTCAGTACTTAAAGTCTTTTCTGATTGAGATCACTGGGCATTTAGAAAGTCTGTAATGAGAGATTTGGTCTTCAAACGTTCGGAGAATGGGAATGTAGTCAGTCTGATACATGCATAACTGGACGTACATTTTTGTTAAAATCTTTTAGCAAATGTTGAACATTTCTTTTGTAAAGGAATTTATTTTTGAGTCTTGGGGCCTATGGTCAAAGTCTACGTTTCCCAATATTTCAGGGCACATAGATACACCGTAGTTGGCTCCCTAGTAGTCAGTCCAGTGCCTTGTGAATAGAGATTTAGTAAATGCTTATTCTGTTGAACTATACCACGAGTTAATTGAATTTACTCAATTAATGTCCTTTTTTTTTTTTTTTCCTTTTTAAGAGCTCATGACTTATAGAATAGTGAAATCCAAGTTGGGACAAAAGAGCATATAATAACAAGTCCTGATCTTTTGGAGTTTAATCAGGAAGATAGGAAAAAATACAAAGTTGTTTTTTTTTTTTTTTAAACTTTCTATATTGGAAGAAAAAAAAAGAAAAGGGAAAAATCTTGAGGATTAGAAGTCACACAGAAAACGAGGATACATAGCATCACAGTGACTTCCGCGTTGCCGTAGCGTTCATCTCCTGGCCCACAGAGCTTTATTCTCTTTTTTAAAAATTCTTTTCCCCCAAATTCTTAAAGATCCATCCTTCTAGGATGAAGACAGACTTCCATCTGTCTTTCTACTTGAATAACCTGTGTAAAATCAGGTCATTATTACTTATCCAAATATAGGCTCTATGTTAGTAAAAGCACATTTACAATTGGCTAATTCTTATTTAATCCATGTAACATTAACTTCCATTGGTTTCCACAGTGCTGCCATATTTCCACTGTGTTTCTGGAAGTCTCCTTATGATACCTTGAATAGCTATTCATGACTTTGGGTTTTCATGATGATTTTATAATTGTCGTTATGAGATAAAACACGTACTAACACTTGGCATTTAAAGTTGTATACCAGAATTTAAAAGAAATTTATAGTATGATAAAAAAATTATGTCCAGGGGTGCCTGGGTGGCTCAGTGGGTTAAGCTTCTGCCTTTGGCTCAGGTCATGATCTCAGGGTCCTGGGATCGAGCCCTGCATCGGGCTCTCTGCTCAGTGGGGAGCCTGCTTCCCCCTCTCTCTCTGACTGCCTCTCTGCTTACTTGTGATCTCTCTCTCTGTCAAATAAATTAAAAAAAAATTATGTCCAGTTCTATGATTTTTATACCATTGCAATGACTAAGATAAAATTCACCACCCAATCCACCAAGGTAACTGTGGGAACAAAGTATGCTTTAGTTGTTTGAAAATAGGGATATAATCATCAATACATTGAAAAATATTTGGTTTTGTAGCTATGTATGAATGCTTGTATACAAATATAAACTGACTTATGGCATAATAATCTGAAACATAAATACACGGTCTGCTTTACTAGTACTCTTTTCTTTGTTGTGTAAATGTCCTCTAAGTTTTGCATTTGTGCTAGAGTAGAATGTGTTGGAATGGAGGGGAAAGAGCAACTTCCAGGATGCCCCCTAAGAGTGTGTGATTCTAAAATGATTTAAACGACCTCTGTTTGTGCTGCCTCTATGAATCATCCTTTTTGCTAGGAATTTTGTACTAAAAGATGATAGAAATAAAGAATTAATGAAAGCCCTCCTTCTCCTAGTTGTGGGAAACTTGTTATCAGTTGTTTTCAGGGGGTGGTTCATTTATTTTGTAGGAAACAGTAACAGTGGGAGAGGCACCCCTTGGAAAGGGAAACTACTTTAACCTCTTTTTATCTATGTGACTTTCAACAAGTGACCTCACCTTTAAATTGGAGATCCTAACTGATATCTGTCCTACCAATTTTGCAGGATAAATGAGATCAAGTTAGAAAGCATACTTGAAAAAGATTTTCAATCTATCAAATGTTCTGCAAATGAAAAAGACTATTATTATTACTACTACTACTACTAAATCATCATTAGCATTATTTTCATCACTGTTATTATTTTTTTAAAAAAAGATTTATTTGTTTTAGAGAGAGAGAGCACACATGCTTAGGCAGGGGGAGGGGCAGAGAGAGAGGGAAGCAAGCACACTCCCCACTGAGTGCAGAGCCCTATTCCAGGACCCTGAGATCATGACCTGAGCTGAAACCAAGACTGGATGTTCAAACAACTGAGCCACCCAGACGCCCCTGTTACTATTATTTCTAACAGAAGCCCAGAAGGATCCTTCTTGTCCAATTACTGAGCCAATACGCAGTTCATTTCAACAAAGTTCTGTGTGACAAGGAGCTCCCTAATTCCCAAGGCAGTTCATTCCCAGGATTTTTATAAGTTGGAGAATGTGAGCTAAAAACCTACTTATCAGACAATTATCACATGATCGCTCTGATATGAAGAATTTGAGAGGCAGGGCAGGGGATTATGGGGGGGGTGGGGAAGAGAAATGAAACAAGATGGGATGGGGAAGGAGACAAACCATAAGAGACTCCTAAACTCACGAAACAAACTAAGGGTTGCTGGGAGGTAGGGGTGGGGATAGGGATATGGACATTGGTGAGGGTATGTGCTATGGCAAATGCTGTGAAATGTGTAAGCCTGATGATTCACAGACCTGTACCCTGGGGTAAATAATACATTATATGTTAATAAAAAAATTAAAAAAACCCCTACTTATCAGAAACTTCACAAACAGAGGGAGAAATAATATAGGAGATAGAGGTCTGTGTTCCATGAGATTGCAAAGCAATTAAGTGTGAAACAGCTATCAGAGAGCCCTGGAGCAGAATGAGAAGGGGCAGGTGTGGGGAAGAAAGAGGCCTGTTGGGTGAGCCTTTGCTCAGGCTTGAATTTCTCCAGTCTGGGCCCAGCCAAGGCCTGGATTAAGCCTCTGCCCACCTGGCCTGGAGTAGACCTCGGCCACTGAAGCTCTTTGGAGTGGGGAGACCACACACACCCATTCTCTTCTAATCTCACTTTGCCTCTCTGCCCGTCGCACTAAACCTATTCACTTTACCTCATTATCAGAGGTCAGGCTTAAGGGGCATAGAGGACCTCTACACAAAACATGTCTTTCCAGTTGCTTCCCAATGCCTGGAACGTACTAAAACATGAGGAAGTGCCCTTAATTTCACACGAAGAGATTATAGGCTTAAAATACAAAGACCACCATGGTAACTAATGTCTATAAGTCTCAGCACCTGAGCACTAAGAGGAAGGAAGAGCAAGATGTGGAAAGGGTGCATTGAGACAGCAGAAGACAGGTCTCCTGTTTTACAAGTGCGCCGTGAAAGTGGCTATGGATGTTGCACAGACCACCTGCCCTGGTTTTGCCAACACAGGCAGCTCTGCGTCATGTGATTCAGGAAGCTGTTATTATTGAATGTGGCCTCTTTCACATAAGGGAATTTTGTCCTGGGACAGAATGAGGGTGTGGGGGGTTGCTGGTGGATTGCGCATTAGGACAGAAAACTGAGTTGCCTCTCACATTACCTAGCTATGTGTGGTGCTAGCTGGGTCATTGTAGTAGCACCAACACCACAGAGGGATGACCTTATGATTATTTGATTTGGGTAGAGTCCTCAGTTCTAGGCAAGCCACTTCCCTCCTGGGTGGAATAAAGCGATTGAATTAGAAGGATGCTTCCCCACTCCAGATTGCAAGGCTCTCTACTGAACCACTTCCATTCATCTCAAACACAGCTCTCTTTACAAACATGTAGACGAGCCCAGAAACAATAATGACCAATCTGTTTGATGCACATTGAAATTAGGTCAAGATAGCAGTGCATTTAGGGCTTATTAACATTATGTCAAAACTGAGGGCTGAATGTTTTAATCAAGAAAGAGAAAGGGTGTCTTCCTTCATTCATGGTGCTCTTTCATTCTCAGAGGGAAGCAGTCACTGTTGGGGGAAGGGATGTGCATTGTGACTACCCTTTAGGTGGCCCTATTGCCAGGGGTGATCAGATCTCTGTGCAGATTTTTAATCCAGGTAAAATGCATATTTCAAGTTACCTTGATGATTTACATGGCAGTCTATAGGATGCAGTCAGAAAAAAAGTGTCAAGGACTGCTAGATGGAATACATTTGAAAAATTTTCTGATTACTTATTATCAATGCAACCTACCATGTCAGCTCTTCACTTTGTGATTGATATTTCTCTTTTTAAATTGATGTCTGAAGCCCCAAAGGAATATGAACAGCAAAATATTGTGCTGAACTAATATTATAGTCCAAGGTAAGAGGCTGTGGAAAAACACTTGGCTTGGTCAGGAGCAAGGACTCTAAAAATGGGCTAGAGGCCTGAGGGGGAGGCATAGAAGCTGCTGATAAAATGCCGAGATTTCAAAACATCTCCCAGCCTGAATCCTCAAGCCTAGCTTATATACTCTCCGTTGGGTTTACCAACTAAAGCCCACAACCAAATCTGGCCCTCTGCCTGTTTCATAAATAAAGTTTTATTGGGGCACAATCAGGCTCAATGTATTGCTAGACATCCGTCTAAAACAGCACAGTTGAGTGGCTGCAATGGAAACCAGATGACCTGCAAAACCCAAAATATTTACTCTCAGTTCCCTTTCAGAAAGTTTACTGACCGCTGGTATATTTGTTAAACAAATCAGTAAGTAATTTCCCTATCGGTAGGCATCCAGTTTGTGCACATATCAGCACATAATAAATTAGAAAGGGCGACAAAGTATGAAACCCAGTTTTATTCTTAAGAAACTTAAAATCTAATTAAGGAGACAAAGCTAAGCATGTATGAAAAAATGGTGAACAATAAAACATAATATACAATCAAGGGTTAAACTGTGATGTGTAGATAAGTATCAGAATTTGAAGAAAGGAAAGGAGGATCTGTGAGTCTTCTAGTAGTTGGAGCAGGCACTGTTTAATATAATAAAGTTCCAAAATACCATAAGAGCTTGGATGTTCCCTTGAGATCCTCTGTAATTGGATTTGACCTGTATTTCCACTCTAGTGTCATTTAAGTCACTGATATTTTTGGCCCTGTACTTTGGGGATACCTTAATGACCAGAACTATTTCTAAGTAAGTTTCACTGACTGATTTTTCTGAGATTTGGGATTCCTTCAATATCCCTGAACAACAGAGAATTTAATTCAGTCATAGCAGCATAATGTCTTTTTTTTTTTTTTTTTTGGAGAAAATATAGTATAATGATGAGGAACATGAGTTTTGGAGTCAGAGATTCCCAGATCTAAATCTTGGTCTCATCTCCTCCTAGCTATGTAACCTTGGGGTTTCTGTTCACCTCTGGGTCTCAGTTTCTTCACCCACAAAAATAAGGACAATAACAGCACGTACCTCTCCAGGTTGCTGCAAGAACTAAACCAAATAATTCGTGAGAAGGGCTTAGAATATAAAGTTCCTGGTACAAAGATGGGGATTTATCAATATTTTATCATTGGCCATTGCTTTTGATAACAGCAAGATATATGCCCTGGACAAGAGAGTCACACATCCACAACGAAAATTAGTACTTTATCATTTATAAAGGCACCTTGCATATGGTAAACAAATGTACTAAGGCAAAGTGTGGAATTACTTCTCCCCCTTTTTAGTTTGCTAATGGTTGTGATTCTTAATTTTTAACATTATCCCCATTGCCAGTCCCCTAGTTTATTTCTGGGATGTCCTTCAGAACTTGGGGGACAGGAAGCAGTATATAAAACATGCAATACAGATCTACATGCTGGTGTACTGTAGGAGTCTTTAGTGCTTTCGGGGTCTGTATTGACTCTTTGGAGGTGAAGCAAGTCAGTAGTACTAGCCTTGTGGTTTGGGGATCAGCATCCCTAGGTTTTCTCCTATTTCTGCGATTATGGGAGAAATCATTCGGTAACCAGACCAGTGTTTTTTATTTGTAATAGAGAATAATGACATTCGGTTTTGTAACTGGTGTATTCCTGAAAGAGCTCTTTGAAACACTTTAAGTATTTTGATGTAATCATAACGTATGAGGCTTTAAAATCAGGAGCGTCTGAAGAAGGCTCTGCTTCCTCTGTGGATAAAGCCTGATGATAGCATTGGTTTTTGTTTCCCTTGAGGTAATTTGAAGATTAAAGGGCAGGGTGTTTTCTACATTTCCTGTTGGTAATAAGTGGTCTTCTACAAGAGTTTTGGCCTTCCCTGTTGTTTAGGACTCCTAGGAGCAGTGGCTGTGACCCCAGCCAGCCTGGCTCACGCTGTTCCCTGGGGGTTGGGTGTGTGTGGTGGGGGGCTTTAGTTTCAGTACCTTTTCAAAGACCTGCAAACACTGAATCCATTGTTTGGTTTTAGTTGGTTTGTTAAGAATTATATGGGCTTTATAAGAAAACAAGAAAATGTTAGGAAAACAAACATGTTTATTTAACCCAAATAAGCCACAATTAGTCTAAGCTGGGAGAGCTCTTGTAATAAGTAGGGCAGCTTCTGTCTCCCTCGTTCCCTGTGAAGTAGGTAGCGAGTATTACTGTATTCATTTGTTAGATAGTCTTTACATGTAGTCATTTATTCACTCCGTGAACATTGAGTAGGCTTTTATAATGGAGCAGGCACAGAGCTGGGAGCTGAGACTACTACAGTAAACAAGACAAGCGTGCCCTGCCCTCCTGGAGTGTAGAGTCAAACTGGGAGGATGGACACCTAAACAGGTAATGACAATCAGGAGGGGTTGGCGCCATGTCATAAGTTTAGGATGCTATGGGAGCACATGGCGGAGATACAAGGAAGACTTCGGCTCCTTTAAATGAATTGCCAAGAATAGCAAACTGAAGGTGTTGTACACCCGCTCTTTAGACCCAGACCAGGGTGGAGTGGCCCGGAGAGTCAGAGACTGGGCCCTGGTCATTCTGACACCATGAGTTTTCTTGGGTGGTTTCAGCTTTTGGTCTTAGAGATGCTGTAGAGACTGTCTAAGTAAGGCCACAGAAATCATATCCCAAAGTCATGTCTCTCCCCTCTGGCCTTGTAGCAGAGCAGACTACATAAGACCCTCCCAAGGGCAATCCCTGCCTCCTTGGGGACTACCGATCCCTGGCTGGGTATTCTTCTGTATGAATTGTAGGTGCTCAAACTACCAGTAGTTTTCACCTGCTTGGCCCTCCCTCATTCTTCTCCTAGGGGTTTCCCTTCTGGAGAGGTCACACTGTATTCCCTACTTCACACTTGTCACCTTGAGGCAAGGCAGAAGACCCACTGTCAGCTATGAAAGGGCTAGTTTACTAGTCAGTAGACTGTCCTATACCCTGTCCTTTTCCACAGTGCTAAACGATCCTCTTCAAGGAGGGCTAGCAAGGTTTACTCATTGGGTTACATTTATTCTTTCTTTTTCTTCCCAAGGAGGTACACAGCTTTTATTCCTTCACTGCATTGCATGAAGTAGACTATAGTCCTGGCTTGTCATAGCCCCAATCTCCCTTCAGTAGGGGCTAAAAAATCCAGCAGAAGGCTGGCCTGAAGTCCACATATGGGGATCCCAGGACACCCTCTTCACCCTGCCTGAGGTTAAGGGTGGATAAGGGGGAAGGATAATTCCTAGACATTCCAGCTTGAATTATCATCAAGATAAGTAGTTTCAGCCACTTCTTTGCAGGGAAGAAAACTAGAGAAGTGGCTTTTGTGAGGTTACATTAGCTTCGAGTAGAGAGAGCCTAGAGAAGAAGTTCTCAACCCTGGCTACACATTATAACTGCTAGAAGGCATTTGAAAAGAAGTACCAATGGCCAGGGCTCAGCCAGACAACTTAATCGAACTCTTAGGTTGGGCCCTGGTTACTCTCCTTAAAATAAGTCTAACTACTAACCGGTTGGAGAGCCACTGGACAGCCTGGTTGGCAGCCTCTGTGCCAAGGACAAGCTTCCTGGGTTTGAATGTGGCTCAGCTAGTGTGGGTCATTCCGTATCCCACATCAACCTCAGTTTCCTTCTCTATAAAATGAGGTTCCTAATGCATCTGACTTTGGACTATTGTTGTTGAGAATTAAATATGAGTCGAGCACCTGAAACCTATCAGGTACTTAATAAAAACGGTAATGACAGAACAGGACTAGACCAGGCAATGCTCTGCCCACCGTGATCTTTTATTAAGGCCTGTGGTGATCAATTCAGCGGCAAATGGGCTGCTCTATCCTTTAAATGATTCACTTTATTAAAATATGACATGAATGGCCTTGTTTCTCAAATAAGGAAGAGTATTCCTTATTTTAAGCTTCTTAAACCTCATTCTGTTTAATGTCCCCCGGTTGGTATAATTTATTTATTCATCCACCCATTTGTTCTTTGATTTGACAAACATTCGTCATGTTCCTATTAGGTTGCCAAGTACTACCTAAATATCATCAATATGACAAAAAATTAAAAACAGACTCTGCTTTCCAGGGGCTTAAAGTTTGATGGAGGTGATACATGAAGACAAATCACCATACACTGTCTTTTCTGTGACAATAGATTTATAAAAATAAATAAGTAACAGTTCTAAGAATAGTTTCTGGTCCTCCAGACAATCTGGGTGACCAAAATACTATTACAGTTTCGGCGTTACTTAAGGTGTCAGATGCTGGCTTCAGCCCAAGATATTATGATTTAATTGATAGGTATGTGACCTGAGCATAAGGATTTTTAAAAGCTCCCAGCTGACATTAATGTACGTTAAAGTTTGGGAACCACTGATTTTAGGAACTTCCTACTCATCAAGCATACAACTCTCGGTAGACTGGAGCTGCATGCTTAGGAGGCTTTTGGACATGCCTTAGACTTTGGGATTGGGAGTTTATTTTCTAGACAACAGGCTGTAATTGAAGAAAGAGGTGACATCTGATTTGCAAAAAGATAATTCTGGCTGCTATGTAGAAAATGGGTAATGGGTAGAGCTGGAGACAGGATAAGCCTTTGGGGAGAAGAGATGACACCAAGGGCCTAAATTAGACTGGGATGGTGGGACTCTGATGCCAGGTATCAAAACTCTGGGGAAAGGAACAGGAGTCAGAGCAACAGAAATATTTTGCTTCTGCTGGTTTTCAGCTTTGAAATTGAATTGCCGTCTTGGTAAACAGCTAAAGAATTCAGTGGATTTTTCGTAGGTTGGTCTTTAAATGAAGACAGCTCCTCAAGAATTCTCAAGCATTTCTGGGTTTCAGAATGACACAGAGGTGGGTTTTACCCTTAAGAAAATAAAAGGGTGCAGATTCTGTAATTACTCAGTTAATTGTGGCAAAGTAGATCATTGAGCTCCCAAATAGACTCTTTGGAGGGAGGGGACGGGAATGGTCTGGCTACTTACATTGATCCAATTACCTGGATAGTTGCCAAATATCCACTTACCATTGCGATGTGAAATTTTTTTTTTTGCCTTATCTAATGCTTCTTATAATCAAAACGTATTTTTACTGTTGTTGGGTCTGTGGAGCTAACGTGACTCTGGTGGCGAGAAGATTGGGTTCATTCACCTTGTGCTCCATGAAATTCAGTCATCAGTCAAGTCCTAATACCAGACTCATCACTCTCAGGAACGAGGTCGAAGACAGCAAGAAGAGCCCAGCTGGAAGCTCACATCTTGGCTGGAAGACACAGCACAACAAATTAGAAAGACCTTTGGTTGCCTTCCAGACTGACCCAACACAAAGTGAGGTTCTGAATATTTTTCATAGTCCTCTAAAACATAAAAATCATTCTTTGTTTAAGAGTCATACAAAATCAAGCCCCTGGCCAGAGTTTGCAGAGCACTGGTCTAAACAGTGCACAAAATAACACATCAAAGACTGCTTTGCAGCATTTGCTGATTTCCCTGCTGTAGCTATCTTACTCTGACTTGATTTCACATAGCAACGCTAACGTCACCGGCTGCAGAGTAGGGGAGAGGTGCTGGGTAGCCTATGGTTTTCCACTGTTCAATAGACGTAGGTAACTCCAAGAACAAAGATAATGGTAAAATGTAGCAAAGTAGTTAGCAAGTAATGAGGTTTTGACTGGCTCTCCCCTTTGTTTTTCATGTCATTTAGTTAATTGTGAGCTTACATAATTTGATACCTGCTATGTTTAACAATTGGTTCACAGAATTTTAGAAAATTTAACAATCTTCTCTCACCAGCTGGTGCAAGCTGGCTCCAGCACACCACTCATAGGAGAAGGGAAGATAGAATGTTGAGAAATGCTGGGGTAAAAGGGAGGGAGGGAGGAAAGATGAAATTCAAGTCTGTGGGCAAACCCTTGATCCATCGATTGAGATGCAGTCGAGTTTGGGCATTGCTCGAGGCAGTAGTTGATTTTACAGAGCTAATTTGGTCTCTCTGTCTTAATAAGCATGACTCAACTAATTTGAGAAGAAAACTCAGTTCAGTTTGACCAATACCTGGCAGAGACAGAACTCAATTTAATACATGGCAAATCTGATTTTAAAAACACAGTATGCAAATTTACATGTGAGTAAAACTATGATGGTAAAGCAAAGATAGAGCTTTTTCCTCACCATCATGTTGGGTTTTCTTTCCCAATCCTGATCTCTTACAAACATGCACATAAACTGAAACAAGCTAAAGCAGCAGCAGTCTCAAGTCCCTAACCAAAAAAAAAAAAAAAAAAACTAACCCTCCTTTAAACATTGCCTGATGAGGGAGTAAAATTTGTCACTCTCCAATGAGAGATGCAATTTCTGATTCCTATGTATGCTCTTGAAGGGAAAAAAGTAGATGTCAAACTGGCTGGCTCCCTGAGTCATTTCTTGGGCTCTAAGCTGTATGAGTCTTTAACTGCCCCAGAATGATGCAGAATGGTGGTTTGGTAGGAAGGAAGGAAGAAGGGAAAAAGCAGAGTTTGAGATGTTTGAGGATGGAAAGTAGAATCTAGATGGCCTCTAAGGTAAAATGTCATTTTTGTGAGGGGTTATTGTTAACTATGGCACTGTTAGATTTGCTTACAGATCAACTCAGTTTTGTTCCCATATTATGTTAAAGATTATTTAAAATGAACTATGGAACTACACATATTTAATATTTACCACCTAATGGTATCCTTAAGATATCCATGGTAGATGGTTTTATGTTTCTATTGATTTCTCATGTTCTTTAACTTTCTGTAGGGAGGAAGCATTTGGTAAATTTCTTGTTACGTTTCTTACTCTACAGCATCATGGCATGAACATGGTGAGCAATTTTTGGAAGAGCGTTAAAGACAAACATTAAAAGGTATATGATTCTTTCAGAGAGCTTCTCTCTCTCTCTCTCTCTCTCTTCTCTTCGATGCTGAAGGAAAGACAGGAGTAGAATCCCATCAGTAAATGCCCTTCAATGAACATCAATAAAAATACTTGCTAACTTTCACTGAGATTTTCTGTATGCCAGATACCATGCTAAGAACTTTACATGCATTACATCATTTAAATTTCAGAATAACTCTGTGGAGTGGGTACTAATATTATCCAGATTTTTCAGATAAATTAACGAGGATCAGGAATATTAAAAGTTGCCCAGAGTCACTCACTGAATTTGGGAGAGCTAGTTGGGGGGCCTAGGACTTTTCTCCAAATCTTCTGCTCTGCACCTTTACTTCCTCATACCTTCCTTCCCAACTCATTAATCAGGGTAGGTTTCCTGAAGCCAATTTACATGGAGTTAACTTCAGAATGAAAGAATAAAAATAGAAGGCACTGGGGGATGGGAAAAGGTAGACTCCTTAAGACAGATATGGTAAAAAAGGAGAAGAAAAATTCTAGATGTTTTAAGCTTCCCGAGTCTATAAGTACACTTGGCTGGAATGAAATGGTTGAAGGGGAAAGAAGGGAAGACAGAAGGGCTGATTTGGTGGAAGGCCATGGAGGGAATAAAATTAGACATTGTAGTTACAGAATAGAAACACTGAAACTACACTGAATCTACAGCATCTCAGGAATGGAAGAGAACTTGAATGCCATCTGCCTAATACATAAATTTGCTCTGCGTCTTGACAAGATGGTTGTTAAGCCTCCTTGAATGCCCTTGAAGATGGAGAACTCATTAGACAGTCTCAACAGGTGGTGTATTAGAAAGTTTTTCCCTGTGTGAAACCCACTGATGCCAGCCTATAATTTCTCCTCACTGGCCAGGAACTGACTTCCTAAGGCCATACATAATAAATCTCAGAATAGTCCTTAGGGTAAATACAAAATAGTTCCTAGGGTAAATACAGAAATAGCCACACATTGACTATTTTTTCCTCAGTAGTAAAATTATTCTTAGATACTGAGTTCACAAATCTTCCCTAAACACTGATTGTCATTCAGAACATTTCTCAATCAACTGGCTTCCTCCTAGGTAATAATAATAATATCTGATAATAGCTGATTGGGGGCTTATATGCCAGGAATTTTATATAAGCCATTCACTATGCTATTATTTCTATCTTATAGCTGAGGAAGTTGAGGCTCAGAGAGCCTGAATAACTGGTTCAGGGTCACCCAGGTTATAGACAGAGTTGGGATTTACATACAAGCAGTTGGGATCCGGATCTAGAACACTCAATAAATAAACCACTCTGCCTGGTATAAAAAGAGAATGTTATGGAAGGTAGGGTCTACCCAGGGCTGGCTTCATGAATGTGAAACTTGTACATTTCCCCTTAGAAGGGCTCTGAGCTTGGTTTAATGTTCTGCTGTCCTTGTCTTAAAATTCCCAATATATTGAGGGGCACCTGGGTTGCTCAGTCAGTTGAGCCTCCGACTCTCGATTTCAGCTCAGATCATGATCTCAGACACCTGGGATCGAGCCTGCATTGGGCTCTGAGCTAGGTGTGGAGCCTGCTTGGGATTCTCTCTCTCCCTCTCCCTCTAACCCCTTCCCTACTTGTGCTCTTGGGCCTGCACACTCTCTCTCTAAAATAAATAAATAAATCCTAAAAACAATCCTAATATATTTGGAACAGGGAGCCCTGTAATATCATTTTACACTGAGCCTTGAAAATTAACTGGTTCTGAGCCCACCATTGAAACAATCGAGCTGACAAATAAATCACATTTTGTTTTGGTTTGGTTTGGTTTTTTGGCGGTGTGGTGCATCTAACGTTCTATAGTTCTGAAGGTTAGGATGTTTTGCAGTAACCTGGAGAACCCATTCCCCATTCTTCCCTGATCTCACTGCCCTGGAAAACCCCAGTGGGCAGCCTCAGTGGTCTGGATGCACAGTGTAGGGATGGGTTCTTTCTTGTAGCTTCAACACATAGAGGCTGGGCTGAATTCTGGCCAGGATGCGTTTACATTTTTGGTTTTTGTTACTTTCTACTCCTTTGACATTAGGTTTTCTGTCAAATGAAATTTATGGGCACATTATAGTAGTTGACAGGAACAACGAGCTTCCAGGATTTCCCTGGGAGAAACTTCCACCTGCTGAGTGAGAGTTTCGTCCTTTTGGCTAATGTGGGAGCTCTCAGCTCTCCTCATTCCTTCCTCAGCCTGCTGTAAATGCCAGGAAGGCAGACTTCACAAGACCAGGCCGGAGGTGGGATGTGGAACCATAGCTGGGTCTTTCAGTAACTGTTCCAGGAAAAGTCAGCTGGAAGAGGTCACATCAGCCCTCCGCGGATGTCTGCTTTCAGTTGTCTTAGTAAATCCAGTTTAACAAAAATGTGGCTCAGCCCATGACTGCTGATTAGGAAAAAGGACCAACAACACGTAGTAACACACATCTGCCCAACACCTTCTTTATAACATCAGTTGCCTGATGTGACGTTTCACTGCTCATTAGTCTTCATTTCGGCTGTGGATTCCTGCAAAGTGGCAGGGAGGTACTGAGAACCCTCACTGAGAGTTATGAAAGCTGGGTTTCTGCCCAGTTTTACCTGTCCCGATTCAGTGAGGGGTTGCTGTAAGCTATTGCCAAGTCCGGTTCTTCCTATCCAGTCCAGGACTTTAATAAGGCTTCATATTTGGGGAGTGGACAGACTTTGAGCTCGAGTTTCCTTTTCCTGGCTCAGAGCACATAGGCTTTCCATCATAGATCTTTTCAGAGATCTTTTCTGAGGTCTTCTTCTTCACTGCACTCTGAGAACAGCATCAGAAGGATATGGGCTCGTCAGGAGAAAATTCCACAGGATCTTACCTTCCAGACTTTGCACTCAGGGCCATGGAGTCAGGCAGGATCTGCCTGGGCCAGGTATTTATAGAGGATATTTTCAGATGGGATACAGATTCAGCTGCTGGAAAAGCAACCCCACATCACGGTGAATTCAGTGGAGGCAGATGTTTAATTCTCCTTCAAACAAGCTGGTGTTTCCCAGTGTCAGACACCCAGGTCCTTCCTATTGTGTTGGGCTAACCTCTGTACTTAGATCTTTGCCTTCACCTGCATGGCCCAAAACGGCTCCCTAGCGTATTCACGGTCCCGGCAACAGGATGAAAGAAGGGGAGCTGAAAGTAAGCCTTCACACCCCCTCACAGCCCCATAAGCAGAACTTCGTCTTTTGGAAGAGGGGAATGTCATCTTCATTCTGGGCAGCCACATGGGATATGTGCCAATGGATATTGGCAAATAAATATCAGTCTCTGACATGTTATTTTTATCTTGAGATTTGATTAAGATGAACCAAAGATCTGTTGGGAGCATCTGCACTCCTGACCTGTCAGGAGATCTGTCTGTACTTTAGTACATGCTCTTATCTGTGATGAATTATGAAGACTAAAGCAGGCACCAACAATCCATCCCTCCTCCCCAGGAGTTGGTGCAAGCCTTCAGCACGGTCTCCATACTAGACCGATCAGGTCTCCCCAGCATATCTTGCAGGGTTCTTGTTTAGACTATGCCAGAAAGTCAACTTCTTTCTTTATGATGCATCTTACTAGCTCTTGGGCTTCATTTATGCACCTGTCAAAGTGTAGTCTCTAAGCACTGGTTTCTACAGATGCTCCCGTCTAATACCCTCTGTGAAATGCTGCAGCTTCTAGATAGATGTTCTAGTCTGGAGTCTCTGCATCTCTGTGGGATTTGTGTCTCCCTGTCTGTAGGGAAGGGAAGCAGGTCCCTTTTGGTGGGAAGAGTTACTTCCTTCTTACAGTCAGAGTAGAAGCAAGATATGTTCCGTGGGTCCGTGTTCCATGCAACACCTGTGAATGCTGACCCTAGGCAGTGGGGTCTCAACAGAGCTGGGACAGTGCTGTGTGACCCCCCCAACCCAGCTGATAGGCAAGTGACAAGGGGCATTGTGGGGTGCACAGGGACTCTAGAAGTGAATGTGGCCGTATGCTCTTCCCATCCTAGCTGTGCATTTAGCACAGTGGAGGGGGCAGGCAATTTCTTGTTGAGGAATAGTTTACTTGAAGCCTCCAAACTGGTTCTTGGAGGCTTTCTTTTTAGCCTCAAAACAAGGCTGAGCCTTCTTCCTGCTTTTCTTTTTTTCTCTCATATTCCAGCCTCCTAGCCTCCTACAATGCAGTTCTGTCTTCTGTATTCTGATTCAAATCCTCTTCATCCTTGGAAGACTCAAATACCTCCTCTTGGAGAAGCCCTCCCATAAAATATCAGCCTTCCAGGGTTTTTTTTGTTTTGTTTTGGTTTGTTTTATTTTTTTACACTTGCTCTTTTCCTCTCATATTTCTTGTATCGGTTGACTTAAACCATCACTGATCTCTATTGTTAAGTATTTAAACTTCACGTATTTTTGTCTACCTTCCTCATGTAGGTTGTAAACACTTGAATTCTTTTGCTCCTGTATTTAACAGTCATTTATCAGTCATTTAATGGGGTCTGCTCTGCACCCGGTACTGTGCAAGGCATTGGTTATGCAAAGATGAACAAGCCTCCTTCTAGCACCTACGTAAGAAAACTCAGGAGGGGGTGTCTTGATGGCTCAGTCGGTTAAGCATCTGCCTTTGGCTCAGGTCATGATCCCAGGGTCCTGGGCTTGAGTCCCATGTTGGGCTCCTTGCTCAGTGGGGAGCCTGCTTCTCCCTCTGCCTGCTGCTCCTCCTGCTTGTGTGCTCTCTCTCTGTGTGTGTCAAATAAATAGATAAAATCTTAAAAAAAAAAAAGGAAAAAGAAAACTCAGGCAAGAAGGCAGTTCCTGGAAACAACAACAGAATAAATGATTATTAGTAGACATATGTGCAAATGCTTTGAAAGATAAGAAAACCGGCTGCCTAGAAATGTTGGAAAGTTTCATAAGGAGCTGACATTTCTAATGGCCTATCAGATGGAAGAGGAGTAACAGTTGCTGGCTGACTGACACATGAGTGTAACTGACTATGTTCCACGGCTTGAGGGAGATGGGAGTTGGAGGTCTGCGCGTGTCTGCATGGGCAAAGGGGAAGAAGAGCAGGAGAAAATGCTAAAAAGCTGAGTTGGGCAAGATGGTGAAGTTTAGGGGCTCTGCTAAAGCGTTTGGATTATCTGTAGGGAATGGGGACCCCTGGAAGCTCTTAAAGAGGAGTTGCCGTGGTCACATCTGTATACTGGAATGATGATGTTGGATTCCGTGTGAAAAGTGGATTGGGTTGGGGAGTAAGACCAGGGACAGGTGGATTGGTTGGATACAAATTCCTGCTGGAGGATAGTACTGGCAAGAAGGGCTGAGGAAAAGCTAGGAATGAATGAAGGGAGCACATCTGGGAGACGTGAGGATGTGGAGGAAGCTACAGGTGCCAGAAACCTTCACGTCTCTTCGGAAGCCATATCTTACCTAGTAGCTGATAAATATCAACTGACTTTTAAACACTGCGTACAAGGGATGTAGACTTTTGTGAAAACTTAAAACTTAATTTTTGATGCTAATGCCTAAGATTTAAACTATATCGATATTATTATTTTTTAAAGTTGATTATAAGTCTTTCATATGAACTTACTGTATAAGTACAAGATTTTGTGATGTTGATGATCAGCCTATTTGGTGGTCAGACTATTTTCTTATTAAGTACCCTTTGTGACATTTTGGGGAGGGCATAGCACACATTCTGGGAGTACATAACCAAAATGTGTTCCCTGCTATGTTTTATTTATTTTTATTTTTTTCCCTGCTATGTTTTAAAAGAGAAACAAAAACTACAAAATGTTTCTTTTACTTCACATTTTATGGCTTAAAAAAAAAAGCAAGCAGAGAAATAGCCTTCTAATTCTTTCCTGCCATTCCCCAAAGAAAGGTACTGTGATGTTTTATTAAATTCAAACAGTGGGGTTTTGTTGGTTTGTTTGTTTCCTACTGTCAGGCCAGGAATCCAAACCATGATATTGGGGGAAAGGGGGGGAAGAAAAGGAAAATGTTTCCTGGTATAATCTCTCTTCTGGTACTAAGAAATGCTTTGTCCCTGGGGTAGTATATGCCATCCAATGGCAGAGCAAGGGGGTTTAGGAACGTGTCTTTTCCTTTTTGTCTGGTGTTGCCCATAACCACATAATTGTTTTTAACTTAATTGGTTCAGATGCTGCATTGTTTCCGAAAGAAATCAATCTTTTTCCTCTCCATCCATCTCATGTTTCCCCCCTCTTTATTAAGCTCCTGTGCTCTAATGCCTAAATGCTTAACAGTTTATCTGCGGATCCCCTTAGCTCCCAGATACTGAAAATAAATTAGCTTTATGTTATGGCTGCTATTAATATATTCCTGTTTGTCTTGGCCTCTGAGTTACGGGCAGCCATCTGCCTTTAACACTGCACCATAACAATTGTATAACCTCTTCCAAGCACTGCAGCAAACTTGAATTTATAAATGCCTGTGGAGCGAGAGGGGCTCACTTGAGCAGGGACATTTGCAGCAGAAGTTCCCTTCCCTGGAGGTCTCTGTCAGCTGATCTTTCCAGAATGACTCTGAGAGGCTCAGACTCTCCTGACACATCTTGCCCGATTATTCATTGACCAAGTTTAATTGCAGGGATCCAGCCTGCTGTCAGGATCAAGTTTTATGAAGAATGAAGCAGTACTGCCTTGATTGATGTAAAACTCTAACAAATGATCTAGCTTCCTAATTTGAGCCTATTTAGACAAAACACATGGATTTTGAATTGAACAGCTTGTCTCCCGAGAGGGGTCCGTTGGGCTGGTAACATTTAGCAGTTGGTTAAAAGGGACTCGGAGCTCTTTGGAGGGCTGAGGTTTTGAACATTTTTATTTTGGCCTGGGGTTACATCCCACTTGCACTTCTTACCTGGAGGGATCCCACTTGCACTTCTTACCTGAAATCTTCACCGATTCTGTACGGGGACACCGATCCAAACAAATATCTTCAAGCATAGTTTCTAGAATATTCTAATTTCCCCCACCATGTTAAAGAATGCCTAAGGATGCAGTAATGAAATTAAGATTTTTAGGTTTTATTTTCAAAAGAACCGCATGAGTTTCTATTCAAGTGGATCTCAAAATATGTTCCACAGGGTCACAGGGGTTCCAAGAAAGTGTCTCAGGAACTGCTTGGGACATGGAGAGAGGCTCTGCAGTTTGCCTCCAGACAGTTCATCCTGGACAGCTCCACACTTTTATCTGCTTTGTATACTGGCCTTCTAAGTAAGTTTCATTCTAAGAATGAGTTCTGCTGCTTAAATAATTGGAAAATTTGATCTAGGCCAACTTCTTGGTTTTACAGAAGAGGATACTATGGGCCAGACAGATTGTAAAATCTGCCCACAATCTAGATGGCATGGACCAAGATGGATCAAAAACATTGATCTCTTGTCTACCAGTCCAGTGCTCTTTCCCTTCCTAACGACTCTTGGATTCCTCAGCACAGCCAGGAACAGCATGAGCCTATTAGCACCAACCTAGCTAACCCAGAACCTAAAAGAAATTAGATTCTGCCTATGGAGAGGCTGCAGAGCACCAAGGTTAAACCTGTAGGTGCTGGATTTGGACTGTCTGGGCTCACATCTCTTCTCTACCCTTGTTAGCTCTCTGACCCTGCATAAGCTCCTTACCCTCCCTCATGCTCTGCTTCCTCAGCTGTAAGACAGCTGTTGTGTGGATGAAATAAGTCAGGGCACGCACAAGTATTGTCAACAGTATGTGGCAAGCAGTTAATACTCAAAAAACGTTAGTTTTTATTAAAAAGTTTATATCACCGGCTCTTTGAATCCTGGGCTTTCTGTGACTTTGCCTTGGATGCCTTGTAACCTGTTGATCCCATGACATTTGGTCCTGAGGATGAATTCGTTTGTGGGTGCGTATTCCCTCCTGGTGGGAGGAGTGATAGGATTGTGGGATTGTAGGCTATTTGGACTGGAAGCTTGTTTTATGCTCTAGGTAACTGAGTGAGAGCTGAGGCCCCCATAATCAGAAGTGACTTCTAAGTCTTCCAGGATTTTCCAAATTGTGACATCTGACACAATCCCGGGGAGCCTGTGGTCTACCCTAAAACCACTTCTTATTCTTTGCATCACTATGTTTATGTTGCACTTAGAAAAATCATTTTTTATTGAGGTGAAATTCACTTAACATAAAATCAACCAGTTCATAGTGTACCATTCAGTGGCATTACATACATTCACAATGTTGATCCGCCAACACTTCTATCTGGACACCAAGCATTTTCATCACTCCTGCAGGAACCCCCATATCTCCTGAGCAGTCATTCCCTATTCCTCCCTCCTCCCAGTGCCTGTTAACCACTAATCTACTTTCTGTCTTTATAGATTTACCTGGTCTGGATTTTTCAGATAAATGGAATCATGCAATATGTGGACTTTTATATCTGCTGATTTCACTCAGCCTAATGCTTTAAAGGTTCATCCACATTGTAGCATACATCAGTATTTCATTCCTTTCTGTGATTTTTATATTGCATTTTGGTAAAAGGATCCAATTCTCCCCTTCATCTCCTAGTATCCCCCTGAAGTGAGGCAAACTGAAGGAAACACAGTTTTCTGTTTTTTCCTTTCCACTCCAAACCTCCATCATTGATAAGACACTATACTGTGGTCCTTTTCTTACTACCAACCTGTCCCTTGTTTCTCAGGACAGGAAGCCCAAGGGCAGAGAAAGCTCACAAACAGCTATACTTTTTAAAAATATATTTATTTTATTTTAATAAAGTTTTTATTTATTTGTGTGTGTGTGTGTGTGTGTGAGAGAGAGAGAGAGAGAGAGAGAGAGAGAGAGAGAGAGAGAGAGAACAAGCCAGGGGAGGGGCAGAGAAGCAGAGAAGCAGACTCCCTGCTCAGCGGGGAGTCTGACATGGAGCTTGATCCCAGGACCCTGGGATCATGACCTGAGCCAAAGGCAATGCTTAACCGACTGGGCCACCCAGGCACCCACCAACTGCTGTCCTATCTAGTCTATCTGTGAGGTGCCCCTGCCTGATATTTAGACACATGCTTGTGCCCAGGTGTTTGTGAACCCTGAGGACCAGGCTGGCAGCTCTACCATGAAGAAGGAACAGACTTCAGGGCCTGGACAATTCAGCTCCCCGATGACACTGAGGTTCTATACAAAACCTGTATGGTCATGGAGGGGCTCCCCCCTCATCAAGGCCAGCTCTGCCAGCTTGTTGTCCTGGCTTTAAAGGGGAACCAGCTAACATGTGGGCCTGTTGGTTCTTGGCAACAATGCTGGAACACAGATCGCCGGAGCAGTGTCAGGGTCATTTCATGATGTTGACCTCAACATCTATTTGCTAACTGGATGTTTTCCTTTTCTGTAAGGATGAACATCTGAACTCTAGGGGAGAGATTTAAAAAACAACATCACCATACTAATCAGGCCCAATAATTCCTATTTTAAGGTTGGATCTAATGCTGAAGAATCTCTGGCATCCTTCCTTGGAATCAATTACAGTCAATTTCATCACATTTTACATCAGTTCAAGGAACATTGTCAAGATAAAATCTTACCCAACATAGATATCTTTTGTTTTAATTTCCTTACTGTTGGAAACCAAGAACCCCATAGATTATTTTGCCAAAAATGTAGTTTTCGAGCCAGATTTTACAGGTTTGGTCTTTATTTGGGCCGAGGGGAGGAAAGTAGCGGCCTGATCCCACACTCGTTAGTTGTCCTGCTCTGGTCCTTCTCCATGAATCTCAGACGTGCCCTGGGGTCTTCCTTCTGTCTGCGTGTGGGGGGCTGTGTCCTGTTTCCTTATATGCTTGTAAGGCTGCATCTGTCTTGTCGATGGGGTGATCTGTGCTCATCCCTCCAGAGGACAGGCATGGGCCACAGCAGGGCAGAGCCGCCTGGAAGGGGCCAGGGCGGGCCGCCAGAGATGTGATGAGTGGCAGTGCATAAGCAGGCACACGGCCATGCTCCACAGGTTTGAAGCTGTGTGCAAGCCAACCTGTAGGCCCAGGCACGGTGAGTGTCCTCTTGAAGAAGCTGAACTCAGAGTAGCCAAGGCAGAAAGGATCAAATGTGGACTTTTAGACCATAGGTGAGTCAGGCATCCAGCAAGAAGACCAACAGCAGGTTGGGACGCTGCCCGTGAGTTTAGGTTTCAAAGCAGAAGCAAGCTTTGTCCTGACCTCTTTGACCTTCTTGTTTGTTCTCTGTGATGGGCAAGAACCTATAGGTGTGTGCTTACTGCTGGAAAGCAAGACAGGTCTCCACAGGTGCAACTTATCCCTGATTAAGGAGGGACAGAGAGGCCTAGACCTTGTCATAGGTCTCCTAACACGAATCGCTAATGAGATTTTGTTCTGTTGTGGCAGAAGGATGTGGAGACCCTGTTGTGTAACTACCCGTGACCATAACTACCTAGTTCACCCACTGGGCAGACCCTCTCTTCATCATCAAAATTGGAATATCCAAAGGGTCAGACATCTCTTCACTCTCTTGGGGTCCAACTTGGATTCTTTCTCATCACTATGGCCTCAGTAGGGGGGATCTCAAGAGCGTCTCCATGCTTTCCCTTCCCTAGCCCTTCTGGTGTTCAGGGGAGCTGGAGTTGGCTAAATGGTGGGCCAGGTTCCCTAGCACGCAGGTGAATATGGGGTTGAGCTGAGTTCTCCAGGCTAAACCATCCAGACAATGTTTTCCTGCCTCTTTTCCTTCTTTCCTTGTCCCATGTCTTTGGGCAGAAGAGGATTGAAGAATATGTTTCTTTTTATTTCCACCCTTCTTTTCTTTCTTTCTTTTTTATTTTTTTTAAATTTTATTTATATATTTATTTGAGAGACAGAGAGAAAGAAAGGGCACAAGTTGGGTGAGGGGTAGAGGGAGAAGCAGGCTCCTCGCTGAGCAGGAATGTGCTGCCCTATCGGGAACTCTGGGATCATGACCTGAACCAAAGGCAGATGTTTAACCAACTGAGTCACCCAGGCATTCCTCCCACCCTTCTTTTCTTTTTTTTTTTTTTAAAGATTTTATTTATTTATTTATTTATTTATTAGGAAAGAGAGAGAGTGAGAGAGAGCATGAGAAGGGAGAAGGTCAGAGTGAAAAGCGGACTCCCCATGGAGCTGGGAGCCCGATGTGGGACTCGATCTCGGGACTCCGGGATCATGACCTGAGCCGAAGGCAGTTGCTCAACCAACTGTGCCACCCAGGCGCCCCCACCCTTATTTTCTATGAAAGTAAAGTTTGAAAATAAGTCTGCTTGAGCCTCTGCCTCTTTTTCTCTCCTGCTTCCCCTTCCCCCAGAGCCAAGGTTCTGAATGCACAACAGAATCCCTGGGGAGACTTACAAATCCCGATGCCCAAGCTGCTCTCCTAACAGATTAAATCAGCACCTCTGGAGTGGGTCCCAGGCACAAGCCGCTATGCTCTCCCAGTAGGCAGGCACAGTTGGGAACTCAAACCCTATGGAGACTTCGTGACAATGGCCTGGCCCGGGGGGTGGGGCCAACCCAGGCAAGGCTCTGCTTTCCCTTTCTGGACGGCATCAGCAGGACGCCAGGCTTTATTGCAGGCTCAGTTCAGCATCTGAGCACAACCACGAAGAGCTTGGCTTCTAGCCCAAAGTCACCTAGCTCGCGATCCCGACTGTCACTTACTGCGCTGTTTCCTCACTTAAGACCTGGGGCTGGTAGCTTTCCAGGCCGTGCAGGGTGGTTGTGAGGATTCTCTGAGTTGTTGTACATAAAAGGTTTAAAGGAGCATGTCCCATAGAGGTGCTAAGTAAGTATTACTATCTTTTACAGAATGATTTGTTTTCATAAAACTTTACTATTGGACATAAACTTTACCTCTTGGTGGTTTCTCTTTTTGTCCTAGTGTTAATTTCCTTATCAAAGATAAAGTGTCCCCCTTTCATCCTCTCCTATATCTTTTCTTTTTAAAGATTTATTTATTTTAGAGAAGGGGGAGAGGTGGAAGGAGAGGGAGAGACAGAATCTTCAAGCGGGCCCCCCACCTCCCCACTGATCTGGGAGCCCGACGTGGGACTTGATCCCACAACCCTGAGATCATGACCTAAGCTGAAATCAAGAGTCAGATGCTTAGCTGATGGAGCCATCCAGAACATCCAGAAGCCCCTTTTCTCTCCTACATTCTGAAGGTTCCAGAGTGTGTGGAAGTTAATTCTATCTCCATGGTAAACAAGCCTTAATATCTCCTTGGGTTTTCTAATAAGGCTAAAAAAAATTTTTGGTACCATTTGGAATATAGATGGCTCGGTGGTTTTCTTTTCTTCTCATCTTCTTTTTCTAAATTCCCTTGAAGAGTTCAAGTCCTGCTCATCCCTTCCTGAGAGGCCCTGAGAGTGAACAATGGCAGGCTAAGGGGAGAAAAGGCACTTGTGTTTAGTCTCACCATGAATATGTAATCGTTCTGTTTGCTATTTCTTTATCTTGGAGATGAACGGTTTCTGTCTCTCTGTATGTGCGTGGGTTTTGTAGGGTAAGAAGGTATAACCCCTAGTTCCCACCTGGACCCCCTCCTTGCTGCAAGTTCTGTGAGTGAGGAGCACTGTATGCTGGAGTCCTGGTAGCTGGAGATGGAGGGCATGCTTTGGGGCACCACTGGGGGGGAATCCCTGCCATCCCAAGCACCCATCCCTCTCTGTGTGGGTGCTTTCCCAGAGTCAGGTTTTGTCTGGGTGTCTACATCATAAAGACTCCCATCGGCCTCAGTGTCACAGACTGCCCCGAACATCAATCTGTCACCTTCCACATCTTGGGCCTCCCCCAGGCAGGAGAAGGCTAAAGTTCGTGCTTATCGGCAGCACACGTTGAGAATGGACTCTGATGCTCTTAAAAAGGACTTTTTCTAAAATGACTTAGCATCCTGGTTTTTCTTCCTTTACTAACTAAATCTACCAAATGCATCTTTAAATGAAGTCAAAGTTAGGACAATTGATGTTTCAGAATAATTGACAAGCATGCAAACCTGCTGGAAACAGCAAGGTGATTAGGCAGCTGTGTTTGTGGGTGTTCAGATGTGAATTAAACCAATCCATTACATTTGTTTTGGTGTTCATTGGGGCTGCAATATTTTTATGCAGGAGCCGTGAAAGGAGACACAGTTCAGCGGTGTTTATTAGTGACCTTGTCTTGTCCTCTGAATTATGGACAGGCAGCTCAGAGCATGAGGAGGTGGTGCTAACAATTGTCATGTTTTCTGCGTGCTCTATATCCACGAGATGTTGCTGCCATCTCGGGCTTGGATTTTGAAGTAGAGAAAGTGAATGTGGCTTTTCAAATCAGAAGTATTTATAGAACTAGGTTCTGATTTAACAATAGCTGAAGCCCGCGTGCTGGAAATAATAACACAAATCAGGAAACGGAGAGAATCTCCCTCTTGATAAAACAACCCCCCCCCCGACACTGTTTACTTTGGGGGAGGGGTCTTCCTTATGACAAATGAAGGGTTGGCTGATCTGATCAAAAGGGTTTTAAACTGTAGGTGGGGATGGTGGAAGAAAATGCCAGGCCAGCCGTATGGCACTGAGGTTGGCACAGTGGTGTAGCTAAGCCCTCCCAAGTGTGTCCCACTGGCCCAAATTTCCTCTAGAGAGTGGGTGCATGGGATTCCCAGCCTTTGACTTATGAGGAATCCTAGGACACGTGTGGGCAGCGCCTCCCACAAGTGGAGCCTCGTCTCCGTGTCCAGCTGGCTCCTCCTTCTGGCTCCTGACACAGGGGCCCCATTGCGTCCACCTACACAAGCAGATGCTGTCTGGGCTGCACATCTGTCCTGGAATTCTGCATGGGGCTCAGGCCCCTGACACCTCTGGAACCCAGAACATGGATCCTCTTTCCCTTCCAAATCCAGGCTACTTTATATAAAAATACAAAAGTCCGACTATACCCTCTTTCCTGGAAAATTGAGCTTTATTGCCACCCTCCTATGCTAAATGCCCCCTGGGATCTTACTGTCCTTAAAGGGTCAGGGCATTATCTCCAGGGCCTCGAGTGTCACTCATGCTGTAACTCTAAGGGCAAATCTTTTCTAGCAATCTCATGCTAAAACAGATGAGAACAACAACAATAAAATTATAGGTCTCCCCCCCCCCCACATTGTATCACAGCCTTCGCCCCCACAGTCAAATCAAATCTCCAGCAGTCATCGCGCCACAGAGAGGAAAGTGACAGGGCCAAAATGCCAGGAACTACAGAAGATGAGGTTGCCAAAGAAGCTGAAGGAACCATAGGCGCTGTGAATGGAAGTCTAATGTCCAGCACAAAGGCGGTGATGGTTTGTGCCGCCCTTGTCACCGCTCTGGGTGACAGCTCAAGTCTGTAGCCTGTTGGAGAGGAGCACCGAGAGAGAAAGAGATGAGGATAGCAGAGGTTGTGAAAGTAGCTTCTGTTTCGGCTTAGAGAACAAAAGATTGATGGAGAAGGGAGGAAGACTGTATATATTATTTAATATATTATCTACATTATAGCTCTACATTAATGATCTATATTCTAATATTTATTAATAAGAATAGAATCACGTTTGGAATATCTGCTCTGTCTCAGACCTTTGGAACGTGTTAACTAGCCTTAGTCGTCGCGACAATCCTGCTGGGTACAGATGAGAAAACTGGAGAGGTTCAACGACTTACCCAAACTCCCACACTTAGTAAGTAGCACAGCTAAGGTTCACGTCCAAGTCCTTCTAGCTCCACAGGCTAGGTCCCATCTTCCCTATTTCCCTGGTACGCGGAAGACAGTACGCTTTCTCTGAGAGATGCTAGGACCCCATGGAAGACACCAAGGCAAGAGAGAGTCAGCTCGACATTTGGAAGAACTTTCTCAGAGTCAGAGGTGTCCAGAGAGGAAATGGATGACCCAGCTGTACCTGAGTTTCTGGTTGCTAAGAGGTCTTCAGGCACAGGCTGAGGGGCTGATGTTGGGGATACCGTGAAGGTTATTGAATATTATAAGAAGGAGTCACCAGAATCATCACCAGTCATCATCACCAGAATGATCCTTCTTATTATATTAGTGTGTGTAAAGTAACCCCCCAAAACACACAAGCGAAAAGAGAAGGTCAGTGTAGTATGCTGGACCAATAGCCAATTACTTTGAAATAATTCAAGGACTAATTGTGCCATCTAGTGTTATTAAAGCTTGTAGTTTCTCATTCATTCATTCATTCATTCATTCACTTAATCAACAAATATTTTCTGAGTACCTACTATGTGCCAGGCCCTAGATAGATATATGGTGGTGAATAACAAGGGGTCCCTCTCCTCAGGAGTCTATACATTAGAAAGTCAGAGAGATGTGTAAACAGGTGATTTTAATTCTATGTCTAAGTATAATTAGGGAATTACAGGATGCTGAGGGATACCAAACGCAACTAAGTGGAAACAACTCAGGAGCTAGCAAAGGAAGGGAAAGAGGTCTAGGCAGAGAAAACAGTACGTGGAAAAGGCCTGGAGGCTTGAGAAAACTATGGCCTGGATCTGGAACGCCAAGCCCAGTCGTGCACCTCAGGTGCGGGCGCCCCCTGCTGGTCGAGGTGGATCTCTGCGCCCCTGCAGGGCCGGATCTCCCCTGGCCTGGGCCAGTGCAGGTGACCTGCTGGAGAGGATGCTCAGGTCTGTTCCAAGACAATGTCCCCTACTGCTCCAAAATTTGCACGTTAAAGTCCTGCAAAGGGGCTCTTTGCCCTGAAATTTTCACTAGGCCAGAGCCTTTCTGAATTTTTCCACAGAAATGGGCAGGGGAACCATTCTTTCTTATGCTTTGTCACTGGGAAACAAAGCACGGCTGCTCGTGTCCCTGTGCTTCTTGGAGTCCCTTGGTTCTGCTGGCATCAGCTGCAGTTTATTAGATTCATATGGCAGGTAGTGGGCAGGGTTGTGTCAGAGCGGGCTGGAGGGGACGAAGGGGAGAACTTGGAAATTGACATCTTTATTTCTCCCAACTCCCTTCTTTCCCCCCAGAAAGCCCAGCACAAATCTCTTCCATGCAGACACCTTCCCACCTCATGCAGACAGAGCACTGTGGGCCTTCTACTCTCTCAACAACTAGGACACATCTGAATTCCAGCGGGGGGCACAGCCCAGATTTAACCTGGGATCCCCATGATGTGTGCCTCTATATCCAGGTGTGATTGTAGAACCCCAAAATGTGACAGGTGAGGGGATCATCTCGTTATTTTCCTACCTCCAAGGCAGGACTGTACTTAAACCATCTCAGACAGATGGTTAACTGTCCTATTTTAAAAGATCTCTGGGGAGGACGATTTCACAATTCCCTGTGGCTGTCTGTTCTAGTATTTAATCATCTCCATTACCAGCGAGTTCTTCTTTATGCTGCATCTAAATCTCTTTGGTTGTGATTTAAGTCTTGTTCCTTGAGGGTAGATGCTGTGGATCTTCTGCTTTAGGGGAGGGGAGGATTCTGGTCCTAATTTTGCAGTCTTGGGAATCATCCATTCTATTTTAACACCCTTCTTTGGAGTTTATTTATTTTTTATTCATAAACATGAAGGTGGAGGTAGGGCTGATTCCCAAGGAGTATTCTGTCTCTAAAAGCTGTGACATCTCAAACTAAAAGTGCTGCACAGGTATCCCAGGTGATTTAATACTCTGTAGAAAAAGTAATGCTTTGTTGCATGAAAAGCTTGTAGCTGAAATTTGAAATGATGCCACACAAACCGAGTCCAGATAGCCATCTTTCCGTTAGCAACACAGAGTGGGACTATAGGAAGGGAAGGACAATGGAGGGCTGCCGCCACTCAGAGTCGGACTGTGGAGGGTCACTGCAGGGTAAGAACCCTGGCCATCCAGAATCACATTTTGTGGGCACTGCACTGGCTTCTAGCCCCTGACAGCTGAACATGGGAACACCCAGACAAGTGCAGTTGTACAGTCGGCTAGATTTTTCACCTTGCCCACCCTTTCCTATCTTTAAAAAGTCAATGCTCTAGGAAGGATGATACCTACAGCCATTATCGTGTACCTCTTTATGGACCTGAGGAAGGAGATGTCACAGACTCACTGACGCAGAGGTGGAAGGAAGTTTGCAAAGAACAAAGACAAAAGCTCCCACACAGAAAGCAAGAGGATGCTATGCTGAAGACAAAGTTTACTTATTTCCCTATTTTTTCCCCCCAAAACATTCTTGTCTGCTATCTTTGGTATGCATGTCCAGAGGACAGCTTGCTTAAGGTTGGTGTTAGTTAGATCACTTTAGGGAAGAGTTGTCAGGTGCAGTGTATCCCAGGCAAAGTCCCACCAGCTAAGCTCTCTGAGCTTCCCGCCTCATCTGTACAGATCTTCCTCGACTCCTGATGGGACTATGTCCCGATAAATCGGTTGTATGGTGAAAATACCGTAATGCATTTAATACACCTAAGCTCCCAAACATCATGGCTTAGCCTAGCCTACTTTAAACATTCTCAGAACACTTACATTAGCCTACAGTTAGGCAAAGTTATCTACTACAAAGTCTATTCTCTAATACGGTGTTGAATATCTCATGTAATGTATTGGAAACGGTACTGAAAGTGAAACCCAGGATGGTTGTAAGGGTACAGAATGTTTTTAAGTGTATCAGTGGTTGACCCTGTGATCATGAGGTTGATCGGGAGCCGAAGCTCACTGCTGGTGCCTCGCATCACAAGACGGGATTATACCGCATATTGCTAGCCCAGGAAAAGATCCAAAATTCAAAATTCAAAATCCAAAATTCAAAGTACAGCTTCTCCTGAATGCATATCACGTTTGCACCTTCCTAAAGTAAAAAAAAAAAAAAATCTGAAGTTGAACCATCTCAAGCTGGGGACTGTTGGTCTATAGAAGTGAATGTAGCTTCGGCCAATGAGTGGATCACATCATGAGACAGATTAACCTGCCATTCACTAGTATACTCTTACCTCCTCAAGCTCTTTGAAAGGATACAGAAATAAAGAATTCGTTGTTGGGTAGGCATGTGAGGAATTTTAATCTTCTGCAAATGTAAATGTGAGATTGTAGAATTTCTCTTGCTTTTATTGCTTTTATAAACACATCACTGGACTCATTGTCTGATGACAGCCATTCTTATATTAGTATTTCAACATTAGCTTGGAGTTAAAGTGTATCAAAGACCCAACTCAGTCTTAAAATTGTTAAAAGTCGTAGGGTACTTAGATGGCTACACATTGTATGATTCCAACTATGTAACACCTGGAAAAGACAAAACAATAGAGGCAGTAAAAAAAAAAAATCAGTGTTTGGAGTGGGGCAGAGATGAACAGGTGAACAAAGAGGATTTTTAGAGCTGTGGAAATACTCTGTATGATATTATAAATGATGGATATAGTCATTATACATTTGTCCAAACCCAGTGAATGTACAATATCGAGAATAACCTCTTGGGTAAATTATGGAATTGGGGTAATTAGGCTGTGTCAATATAGGTTCATCCTTGGTAAAAAAAAAATGTATATATATATATACCACTCTGGTGAAGGATGTTTGTAATAGAGGAAAGAGTGCATGAGTGAGGGGGTTGGTATATGGGGGAAAAAAAATCTCTGCTCCTTCCTCTGATTTTTACTGTAAACCTAAAACTGCTCTAAAAAAAACAATACAAAGTAAAACAAAACCAAGTCAATGGGCACACAAAAAATTGCCTTGGGCCTCTGAAGGGGAGAGAAAGGGCAGCTTGGTTCTACTGGATCTGAGTCTCCTGAGATGCGGTGTGTGCAGATTATGTGGGGGTGTATTGAAGAACTAGTTCTTACTGTGGTAAGAACTAGTAAGAATTTTTTCTTCCCTGAAAAATCAGGGAAGAATTTAAATTAGCTTGAGGTGCCAACCGTTCCCCACCTGATGAATAACACAAAGTTTTGAAAATACCTGAGCCTTCTATGTAGTCTTCCATTTCTCCAGGCTCGGGGGCTAGCAGCATTAGCCTCCCCTAAGAGCTTGTAAGAGAAATGCAGGATCTTGGGCTCCATCCCGGATCTACGGAATAGGGCTGTATTTCAATAAGATCCCCAGCTGGTTCTTATGCATAGTAAAATTTGAGAAGCACTGGAAAGTGGGGTCCTTCCAGTGGATTCTTAGCACATTGATCCCAGGCAAAATTGTGAAGGAGTCTTCCTTTGGGTCTGCCAGTCTACTTTTTGATAGTCTTTTCTCTTATTCAAACTTCCTTCTCCCTCTATTCCCTTCCACTCTCATCCCCTCTTTCTTGGACCCTCCACCCCAAAAAACAAAACAAAACAAAATCCCAGAGAGACAAATAATAACAAAGACTGTCACTCAATGTGACCCTGGTCCCTTATATACAGAGTAAAAGAGACCCGAGAAGATACTTCATATTAAATTATTAGCTACTTCGAAACTTGAAGAGTTCTCTTTTTTTTAAGATTTATTTATTTATTTTAGGAGGGAGAGGCAAAGGGAGAAGGAGAGAGAGAATACAATTAGATTCCCCTCTGAGCACAGAGTCTGACATGCGGCTCCATCTCATGACCCTGAGATCATGATCTGAGCCAAAATCAAGAGTCCATCACTTAACTAACTGAGCCACCCAGGCACCTGGAAGAGTTCTTTTTCATTGAGATACTGAACTCTGAAATAGGATACTTGGGATGCCTGGGTGACTCAGTCAGTTAAGTAACAGACTTGATTACTACTCAGGTCATGGTCTTGGGCTCCATGCTGGACGTGGAACCTGCTTAAGATTCTCTCTCTCTCCCCCTCTCCCTCTGCCCCCCACTCCATGCTGTGGGCATGTGCTCTCTCTCTTTAAAAAAATTAAAATAAAATAGGATATTTAACAAATCACTATTTAACCTGAAGATTATATTTCTGTTTGTAGAAATTGAGTCACCATGGCACTCTGATGGAGACTACAGGTATCTGGGGGATAGGGTGACTTTCTCAATCACTCACTTGACCTTTTGTGGGCAACCACTTAACTACATAAAAAACTGACCCTTGCTGAAAGGATGACCCTTAAGCCTTCTCAGACTGGTAAGTCATCATTATTACTCACAGACACTAAGTTCTTAGTGCTGCGCCTCCGATACTTCTTTCTTATCTGTATTATTTTGATGTACTTGACCACTTAAGATACAAAGTCTAGGTTTAAAAATAAGCAATGGATGTTAGGAGGGTTTTGATAAGCCAAAGAAGCCTAAGAGAATTCTTAGGGTGCCTGGCTGCCTCAGTCAGTAGAGCATGTGGTTCTAGATCTTGGGGTTGTGAGCTCGAGCTCCATGATGGGCCTAGAGCTTACTTAAAAAAATGAGGGTCACCTGGGTGGCTCAGTGGGTTAAAGCCTCTTCCTTTGGCTCAGGTCACGGTCTCAAGGTCCTGGGATCGAGCCCCGTATGGGGGCCTCTCTGCTTAGCAGGGAGCCTGCTTCCCCCTCTCTCTCTGCCTGTCTCTCTGCCTACTTGTGATCTCTCTCTCTTTGTCAAATAAATAAATAAAATCTTTTTTAAAAATGAAAAAAAGAAAAAAGAAGAGAATTGCTGAGCAACGATTCCTGAAGCTAGCTGGACTCATGCTTTACAGCGTGCTAGTGGTTTGCCAGGCAGCTTTAACATGTGATGACTGCTAATATGTTTTTGTGTCCATTTTCTTTCCAGTTACTGCAGAAACAGATCTGACTTGCATGATATTCTCCCTTTTTATTGCTTGGTCTGATTTTTCTTTCATTTAAGTCACATACTGGAGACTCAATCCAATATCATAGCAACTCTCTGACCGTCCTGGGCCCAAATATTTTCAGAAGTGAAATCCTTTAATGTGAATTTTGTCTCTCTGTGCTGGTAAAAGACAGATGCTGGGAAAAGGAAATGGGTAAGTCCAGGTGTTACAGATGAGACACTGGCAAATGCAAGGATTGCAAATGTTATGTAAGTAAACACAGCTTTTATAGGTAGGAAATTGGAAAAGACAGATGCTGTGAGTGATGGTATCTCTGGGGTCAGCAGTCACCCCCTTGCATGTAACAGAGGCCTTGTACTAGAAAAATAAGAGTCAAAACTTGCATGCACAGTCCCAGATCCTTAGAAGAGGGTCTTTTTAGCTAGGTAGCCTATTAAATAATGATGACAGGACAAGTGAAGCAATTTCTCTTTAAACTAATCTCTGTGGGTAACCTACCAGGGAGCTTTGTCAGGAACATTAGCTACCAGCTCAAGGCCAACCTTTCATGTAGATACTTTTGTGAAATGATTGAGGGAAGTAGGGCAGGTCTCCTGGTCCCAAAATATTTCCTCTATCAGTCTGCAACATGCCTGAAATCGCACCACTAGCAATATATTCCTTTGCATGAACTCCCTACCACATCCAGAGATTGATAGAGCAATCATTCCTACATTCATCAAATGTTTCTTAAGCACTTACTATGAACCAAACACTATTCTTGGGAATGGAAATTTAAAGGCAAGTAGGACATGGCTCTTACCCTTGAGATGCTCAAAGTCCAGTCAAAGAGACAGTAGGTAAACAAGTAACTCAAATAAACAAATAATAATTAGCAATGTAACTAGTGCTCTGATAGAGATAACTGCAAGGTTCTATGGGGGACAGAGGAAGAGGAGTCTCACCCAGCTGAACAGGTCTGGGGAGGTTTCAGGACATGACTCTTGAGCTGAATCTTATACAATGCAAAGGGTGCCAGAAAGATGTCAGACAAGTGCCAGACAGATGCCAAAGATGGGGGATGGCAACTTGGATGTGGGAGAGAAAGTATAGGGGATGATTCTGGACCATGAGGCCCTGTAAGCAGGAGGAAGCATCCCTGTGATCCCTGTGGCTGGGTGAAGGAGTACAGACCTTGGGTTTCTATAGAATATCATGTAGATGTTGGATGCCTATGTGTGCTCAGAGAGTGCTTCTGGAGATGGGGAAGGGTGATATGGCAGAATTTATGCCCAGAGATGGAGAATGGCAGAGACCAATTTATCTACTTGGTCACTTTGTTGAAGGCATGATAGCACCGGATTTCTCTTTCAAGTCATCCCCTCTTCTTTTAACTTTTTGCCACCCACACACTGCTTTCCTATCCAGTGGAGTCTCACTGCATCACTTCAGCAATGAGAGGGTTAACCAGCAGGTTTTGTTTTTGTTTTGTTTTGTTTTTGAGGTTGGACACTTAAACCCCATTTTTTAATTTTTTTCTAACATTTGTAATTTGGGCATTTAAAAACTATTGACTATTGCTTAAATGAGTTCCTTGTGTAATGGGAAATGTTTGAAGCCCCATGCTTACCAAACTTCTATAACATTGATCAGTCCCAGGAAATGGAGCTTGCTCTGCCCTCTGCATAACACTTCGTCTTGATGAGACCTTAGCTAAATGCATAAATTTGACAGCAATAATTTAGTCGATCTAACTACTCCCTTTATAGGATTTGCTTTCAGAGTTTTAAGGGAAATTTTTGATTATAAAATGGCTACTGGGATAAAACCATTGAAATTTAATTTGCCTTTCATGAGAGACTTGGCAGAATTTGGTTATCGAAGTCCAAGTGTAGGCTAGGTAGTGTGGAGATGTTGAATACTCTTGACTTCTGCTACTGAAGAATTGGTTTCAAATATCTTCTCTTCAAATAGATAATGAACAAGATCTTACATAAGAGGTGGTGGCTAACTGTTTTCTTTTTTCCAAAAAGGGGTTAAAAGACAAAAAGAGAGGACTGGAATTGTGCTTAGGACCAGAAGTGATTACTTGGTGTCACCAGAGATTATAAAAAATGATTTAAAATTCCATCTTCCTGGGGCTCTGGATGGCTTAGTCAGTTGAATGTCAGACTCTCGATCTCAGGTCAGGTCTTAATCTCGGGGTCTCAAGTTCAAGTCCTGTGTTGGGCTCCACACTGGACATGGAGCCTACTTAAAATAAACAAACAAATAATCTGCTGTCAAAAGACTTCTCGAGGGTGTTTGGATTGCCATCTTCCAAAGGATGTTCTCCATACTCTCTGAGATAACCAAATCATGACCACACAACTTTTAGCATTTCTTTCTCTAAGCTTCTCAAGATTAAAAACCTTGAGAAGGGATTGAGATCATATTGGGGATAGAGGATGGAGTGAGAATGAGAAAGGAGAGATGTTAATTTGTTTCACAAACATGTGCATACACACCGACGCCTGGTGTGTAGCCTGCCTCTCTTGCCGAAGAGCCGGATGTGCCAATGCTCAGAGGCCGGGCCAGCCCTTCAACTGGCCACCCGACTTGGGCCTCCCAGGGTCTCAGCCTGTGTTGAGTGAGGACTCCTTATGCTGTTTTGCTTGCATATCTCCCAAAAAGTGTTTTTGAAAAGTATGTGCCTCGTTATACACTTTCAAGTTTATATCCAAAAATTTTCATGATAAGTTTAAACGGTTGTAAATGATGCAATTTCTGGTGCTTTGTAGGTCTTGACAGCTTAAAATAAAATAAAATGTTTGCATCCCTCTTTAAAAAATTTCCAATGAAATATAAACATCATTGCTATTTGAAACCTTCTATTATCCATTCGAAAATATTATATAAAAGCTCTTTTTTAAACAAAGATTTTGCATCATTTCTTTTTCACCTTAAAAACCTATTTCCATTCCATTTCCTCCATACAAGTTTACCCGGACGCAAAATATTTTTTATGCTGAAAAGTCTTTCATTGATGACACAATCATAGTTCTCTGCAACAAAAAGAAGTATATACATTTAAATTTAAATTTTAAAAAATTTCCTGTGACTATAACTCTTGGTGCTACAAGTTTCTTCTGGGTTGAATTATCATCACAAATATTATTAATATACAATTGAGCAAAACAATGTAAGTACATTATGAGCTTTTTAAAAAAATTCATGTGTAATTGACACAGAGTGTTACATTAGTGTTAGGTGCATAATTCAACAATTCTATACATTTCTCAGGGTTCATCAAGATAAGTGTACTCTTTATTTCCTTTATCTATTCCGCCCATCCCCCCACCTACCTCCCCTCTGGCAACTACCAGTTGGTTTTCTATATTTAAGAGTCTATTTTTTTATTTCTCTCTTTTTTCCTTTGTTCATTTGTTTTGTTTCTTAAATTCCACACATGAGTGAAACAATATGGTGTTTTTCTTTCTCTGACTGACTTATTACCCTTAGTATTATATCCTCTAACTCCATCCACATTGTTGCAAATGGCAAGATTTCATTCTTCCAATGGCTGAGTAATATTCCATTGTGTGTGTGTGTATATGTATATATGTACATATACATATACATACATATACACGTATGTATATGTATATATATACATATATACACACACACACACATACCACATCTTCTTTATCCATTCATCTATGAATAGACACTTGGGTGGCTTCCATATTTTACCCACTGTAAATACTGCTGCAATAAACATAGGGGGAGCATATATCTTTTTGAATTAAGGTTTTCATTTTCTTTGGGTAAATACCCAGTAGTGGAATTACTGGCTTATATGGTAATTCTAGTTTTAGTTTTTTGAGGAAACTTCAAAAGCCTCCGCAGTGGCTGCGGAGTTTGCATTCCTTCTGACTAAGTGCAATTAACTACTAAGTGCAATTCCCCCTGGAATTGTGCTTACTGATACTTAGATTGGACCAGAAGTGATTACTTGGTGGGGGGTTCCTTTTTCTCCACATACTCACCAACACTTATTTGTTGTGTTTTTTATTTTAGCCATTCTGATGCATGTAAAATGATATCTTACTGTGGTTTTAATTTGCACTTCTCTGATGATTAGTGATGTTGAGCATCTTTTCCTGTGTCTGTCAGGCATATATATGTCTTCTTTGGGAACATATCTATTCAGGTCCTCTGCCCATTGGATTATTTGGGGTTTTTTTTGGTGTATAGTTATATAAGTTCTTTATAGATTTTGGCTATTAACCCTTAAATGAAATAATGACTAAAGTAATGATTAATATAAAAATTAAATATTATCCCAAATATATTTCTTACAAAGATGGATGGTTGGAAGGGTATGGTGTCCAATTAAAGGAGGCTTTCTAGACACCAGTATTCCAAATACCTTCTTTGGTTCCCTGGTGGTACTCACCTCTCAGGGAAATGGACCATGGAAGGATGGGTATGTGCGGTGTGTGTGTGTGTGCGTGTGTGTGAAGGTGTGCCTTTCTGTGGTGTGGGAAAAGGATGGCTATGAAACATCAGAAGAGAAAGGGAAAGTGGCAGGCAGCCTCCAGCCCCTGCCCCACACTGTCCTCCAACCAGTTTTAAGATTGAGTGTATATATATTGGGGAGCTTGGGTGGCTCAGTTGTTGGGCATCTGCCTTCAGCACAGGTGATGATCCCAGGGTCCTGGGATCGAGCCCTGCATTGGGTTCCCTCCTCAGCGGGGAGCCTGCTTCTCCTTCTCCCACTACCCCCTGCTTGTGTTTCCTCTCTCGCTGTGTCTCTCTCTGTCAAATAAATAAAATCTTAGAAAGAAAGAAAGAAAGAAAGAAAGAAAGAAAGAAAAGAAAGAAAGAAAGAAAGAAAGAAAGAAAGAAAGAAAGAAAGAAAGAAAGAAAGAAAGAAAGAAAAAAAGATTGAATGTATATGAAAGTTGGGGATCTGGAAACTGATTCCATTAAACGATCCATGTACAACGAGGGTAATCCATACATCATTTTGAAGATACCATAAACTACTCCAAATACTTTTCAACCCGCTTAGGAAATTGCTAGCATGTTCTCGATTCATCTAGACAAGAGTAGTTTGCATAAACTATTCAATATAAATGCAGGCATAAATACACCTTTATTTTCAGCAGATTCTAAGAGAGAAATGTGTTTTGGGGATATTTCATCTACTGAATCGGTTGAAATGGATACTGTCATTGATTTATCTAGAACAAATAAAAGCTATTATATGCTACATAGATTATAAATGCTCTCGATATTGCTCCATCACAAGATCATTATGTTTTAACCTACCCTCATATGAATTACAATCATTGACTGATTTAATGCTGATTGGAATGGAAACCAACTCAACTAATCAGAATTTGGCAAAACCCTAACACACATGGGTCTCACACACACACTCTTACACACAGATGTTGATTTATACTAGTCTGTTAGGACAGGCAATGTCATACATTAGGGATGATTTCCTAATTTGGGGGATTTAATACAATAAAGGTTTATTTCTTGCTTATACTATATGTCCAGAGGGGTTTTGTGTGAGAGGTTGAGCTACACAAAGTCACTCAGGGATCTTGGCTGATGGATGCTTCTCCATCTTGTAGCTGTACCATCTGGATTATGCGTCAGAAGAGAGAAACAGGAACATCAAAATTGGCCTTTCATCACCTCAACCTTGAAGTGACACATGTTATTTCTACTTACATTCATTGGTCAGAACTAGTCCACTAGTCCAATAGTGTGTCCAAATACAGAGTAGTTGGGAAGTACACTCTTTCATGTACACAGAAGGGAAGGAAAACAGAATATTATTTGAATTAAACCATAGTAGAAGTTGATACAGGTGTCATTTCATAAGCAGCATAGTCATCTTGGAAAAAAAAATGATTACTGAGGGTTGGTGATAAATATTAAAACAATACAGCTATATTCATTGCAAAAATGATTATAGAAACAGGACTGAATATGAGAAAAACCAAAAATTTGAATCTGATATGGAAAAAGGCAAGATTGGGAAACTGTGAAAGAATGAAACTTGTCTTCAAAAATGACTTTGTCCTAAGACCTCTCTAGTACGTAAAGTTAGTTCTTCATGGTCTTACGAAGAGATGATTGTGAATGTCCTGTCACACTTGAAAACTCTGCCAAGTCCTTGATTCTACCTGTATCCACCTGGTTGGATCATGAATGGAAGTCATTTGGCAGAAGATATCCTTCTTGTAGACCATGAAAACCCTTCAACTTTGCTTTGTCTAAGTTGTTACCTAGGAGTGTTATGGGGTATTGACCTCACTGTAATGGTGGTCATGTTCAGCTATAACTTCTCCATCTACTGATATTGGGAAAATCACTTTTCAAGAATTTAGAAATAGAGTTACTAAGCCAGATCTACTATCAAGCATAATTGGTCATAGGAAATTTGGGTTTACTTTCTGAGAATGTAAATATTTGGAATTATTCCTATCTGTATAACTTATACTAGTATTCTTTTAGAGTTAGTTCAGGGATGGGATTGCCACAGGGTGACCCAAAGTGTGTACCTATAAAAGATCCTTAGGATCTATAGTCACAATAGAGGGCCATCTTCAATAAAGGGGTCTTAGGGAACAAACATCCGTGTGTGTGTGTGTGTGTGTGTGTGTGTAATAAATTACCTTTCCCCAAAATGTCAGGCAAAGGGTTTCCTGACCTATGTCAGATCAAGAACCAAAAATATTCAAGGCTTTGAGAACTCTAGTCTAACACGATTTCTGATCTTGTAGGGAAGCAAGGTGGAAATTAGTGCCATGAATTTCAAGAGGGATAGATGAAAAGTTAAAAATAGAACTACCTTATGATCCAGGAATTGAACTACTGGGTATTTATCCCAAGCCACAAAACCACTAATTCAAAGGGATACACGAACCCCTATGTTTATAGCAGCATTATTTATAATAGCCAAGATATGGAAGCAGCCCAAGTGTCCATTGATTGATGAATGGGTAAAGAAGATGTGGTATTTATCTATATAATGTATTTTATTCAGCCGTAAAAAAGGATGAAATCTTGCCATTTGTGGAGACATGGGTGGAACTAGAGAGTATTAAGCTAAGCAAAGTAAATCAGAGGAAGACAAATACAATATGATTTTACTCATATGTGGCATTTAAGAAGCAAAACAAAAGAGCAAAGGGAAAAGAGAGAGACAAAACAAGAAACAGACTTTTAACTACAGAGAACAAACTGATGGTTATACAGGAGAGGTGGGCAGGAGGATGGGTGAAATAGGTGTTGGGGATAAAGGAATGCACTTGTTGTGATGAGTACAGAGGTGATGTATAGAAGTATTGAAAGACTATATATTTTTTATTTTAATAAATGTCTATTTTAATGTTTTTCACAGTAGAATAAATGCTTCTCTTGACTGCAGATATGTAAGGCTGTATGGTAGTATTCAGAACCACCACCATAATGGTGGTCTTCCTGATTGTCTTCAGGTGGTCTTCCTGATTGATTGGTGTGTAGTCTTCAGTAATTATAAGGAATTACTTGTCTGAAACTGCTGTCAAACTAGCAGGACTGCATTTATGCATCCATCATTTTCAGGATTGTTGGTAACCCGGGCATATTTTCCCCAAATAACTTTGCCTCCTTGTGTCACAAGGACCAATGTGCTCATGTTCACCTCAATTACAGTACCTTTGGTAATAACACTCAAAGTTGTATATACTGGGGATGAACTATTTTTTTTTTTTTACAAGTATTGGCAGGCAAAAGGTGGATTTCAATTCAGGATGTGTTACATGGGCCTTTTTGAAATGTAACCCCATTGGCCTAATGAATCTTTCATATTTAGGTGGTTTTCAAGTAAAGCCCTCTCCAACAAAGCAGACTTTAGTGACCATTCTCTTTCACGCTTTCTTCTTTCTCTTTCCTGTTTGAATAACTTTTAATACTTCTGTTTCTCCCTGGGAATGATTTTTGTGTAAAGGAACTTCCCCATTTTCCCGCTTTCCCTTTTCATTTTTGTTTAATCATATTGGAAAATACTTTAGCTCGGGACTGTCCCTCCCTGTCCAGTAGATACACAAGTACTGCTCCTTGTGGAGTCTTTTCATCATTCTTCTGTTTGGTGTTTCTCTTTTCATGCATCTTGATAGTCTTTTTCATTTGTATTTTCTCAGCATGGCGCTGTTTATGGTAGAGCTTAGCTTTCAGACCAATCATCTTTTTTGCCTTCTTTAAACATTCATGAGCCTCTCGACCTTCTTTCTTTCTCTTTTTCTCATGGTAATCTAAATGATAGCCATAGCCCTTCCATGTAATTCAATATATTCATTTTGTGGCATGGTGACAGCAGCAGAGCCATTGGGTATAGCTATCGGGGTGCAAAGAAGCTCCCAATTTTCAGGTCTCCCAGATCCACGAGCTAACTCCACACAAGCTGCAAAGGGAAAGAGTTTTTTTTTTTTTAAATATTTTTATTACTTGCTTCATGGGTACAGGTCTGTGAATCATCAGTGAAAGACTATATTGTACACCTGACACTAATACTACACTGTATGTTAACTAACTGGAATTAAAATGAAAACACGATTGAATTTCAAAAAATTAAAGAAGAAAAGGAAAACACTTTATATCTAGCACCAGGGAATACTTTTGGAAAGTGCTGGATTTATTTGCCACTTATTTAAGTCTTAGCATATGCCCATAATATTCACTTTATAAATGAAGAACTGAGTTGGGGGGAAGGTAAGAGAGGGGTTGTCCAAGATTCAGTAACTACTAAATGTTGGACTTAAGACTGAAATGAGAATGGGTGCTGGGACTTAGTCTAAATTAAGGTAGTATGAGTTGAATGGTGGTTCCTAAAAATATGTCCACATCTTAATCCACACAACCTGTGAATGTTACCTTATTTGGAAATTGGTCTTTGTTGATGTAATTAACTGAAAGATCTTGAGATGAAGACATCATCCTGGATTACCCAGTGAGTCAACAACAAATGTCCTCATAAGTGTGGGGCAGAGGGAGATGTGCTGCCAGGAGAGGGGGAATCAATGTGACCACAGAGACAAAGATTTGAGTGATGTGGTCACAAGTCAGGGAATGCCAACAACCACCAGAAGCTAGAAGAAGCAAAGAATGGATGGTCCCCGGGAGACCCTAAAGGGATGAGCATGACACTGCTGGATTTTTTTTTTACTTCTAGCTAGCCATCAAATGTGAGAGAATAAATTTCTGTTGTTTTAAACCACCCATCTAGTGGTAATTTTTTTATGGCGGCCCTAGGACATTAATGCATTTGGGAATGGCTTTCACCTTGTGATGACCCTTGATGTCCACCTCAAATACAGACACAATATTGGACTGGTTCTGAGACTTCACTCAGGGGGGTTTCTTCTGAGGGTCAACAGGTCATCCATATGAAACTAACTTCCTCAGGGCCTTGATAAGTAATTAAGAAAATCATTTTAATGACTTAGCTTTTCTTTTTTTTTCTTTCTCTGTCTCCTTTATTTCGCTTAGCTTATTTATTTGTTTATTTAATTAACATATAATGTATTATTTGCTTCAGGGGTACAGGTCTGTGAGTCATCAGTTATACACAAATCATAGCACTCATCATAGCACATACCCTCCCCAATGTCCATAACCCAGTCACCCTATCCCTCCTTCCAGCAACCCACAGTTTTTTTCCTGAGATTAACAGTCTCTTACGGTTTGTCTCCCTCCCTGATCCCAACTTGTTTCATTTTTTCCCTCCCTTCCCTCCACGACACCCTGCCCTGCCTCTCAAATTCCTCATATCAGAGATATCGTATAATTGTCTTTCTCTGATTGACTTATTTCGCTTAGCATAATACCCTCTAGTTCCATCCACGTCATTGCAAATGGTAGGATTTTGGTGTTTTTTGATGGCTGCATAGTATTCCATTGTATACATATACCACATCTTTATCCATTTATCTGCTGATGGCCATCTAGGTTCTTTCCATAGTTTGCCTATTGTGGATATTGCTGCTATAAACATTCGGGTGTATGGGCCCCTTCAAATCACTACATTTATATCTTTAGGGTAAATACCCAGTAGTGCAATTGCTGGGTTGTAGGGTAGCTCTATTTTCAACTTTTTGAGGAACTTCCATACTGTTTTCCAGAGTGTATGTACCAGCTTGCATTCCCACCAACAGTGTAGGAGGGTTCCCCTTTCTCCACATCCTTGCCAACATCTGTCGTTCCTGACTGGTTAATTTTAGCCATTCTGACTGGTTTGAGGTGGTATCACACTGTGGATTTGATTTGTATTTCTCTGATGCTGAGCGATGTTGAGCACTCGTTCATGTGTCTGTTGGCAATTTGGATGTCTTCTTTGCAGAAATGTCTGTTCATGTCTTCTTGCCATTTCTTCATTGGATTATTTGTTCTTGGGGTGTTGAGTTTGAGAAGTTCTTTATAGATTTTGGATACTAGCCCTTTATCTGATATATCAATTGCAGATATTTTCTCCCATTCTTTCAATTGTCTTTTGGTTTTATTGACCGTTTCCTTTACTGTGTGAAAACTCCTGATCTTGATGAAGTCCCAACAGTTCATTTTTGTCCTTGCTTCCCTTGCCTTTGATGATGTTTCTAGGAAGAAGTTGCTGTGGCTGAGGTCACAGAGGTTGCTGCCTGTGTTCTCCTCAAGGATTTTGATGGATTGCTGTCTCACATTGAGGTCTTTCATCCATTTTGATTCTATTTTTGTGTGTGGTGTAAGGAAATGGTCCAGTTTCATTCTTTGCATGTGGTTGTCCAATGTTCCCAACATCATTTGTTGAAGAGACTGTCTTTTTTCCATTGAATATTCTTTCCTGCTTTGTTGAAGATTAGTTGATCATAGAGTTGGGCGTCCATTTCTGGGCTCTCTGTTCTGTTCCATTGATCTATGTGTCTGTTTTTGTGCCGGTATCATACTGTCTTGATGATTACAGCTTTGTAATAGAGCTTGAAGTCTGGAATTGTGATGCCACCAACTTTGGTTTTCTTTTTCAACATTCCTCTGGCTATTCATAGTCTTTTCTGGTTCCATATAAATTTTAGGATTATTTGTTCCATTTCTTTGAAATAAATTGATGGTATTTTGATAAGGATTGCATTAAATGTGTAGATTGCTTTAGGTATCATAGACATTTTCACAATATTTATTCTTCCAATCCATGATCATGGAATGTTTTTCCATTTCTTTGTGTCTTCCTCAATTTCTTTCATGAGTACTTTATAGTTTTCTGAGTACAGAAACCTTTTTGGTTAGGTTTATTCCCAGGTATTTCATGGTTTGGGGTGCAATTGTAAATGGGATCGACTCCTTAATTTCTTTTTCTTCTGTCTTGCTGTTGGTGTACAGAAATGCAACTGATTTCTGTGCATTGATTTTGTATCCTGACACTTTACTGAATTCCCGTATGAGTTCTAGCAGTTTTGGAGTGGAATCTTTTGGGTTTTCCACATAAAGTATCATATCATCTTCAAAGAGTGAGCATTTGATTTCTTCCTTGCTGATTTGGATGCCTTTTATTTCTTTTTGTTGTCTGATTGCTGAGGCTAGAATTTCTAGTACTATGTTGAATAGCAATGGTGATAGTGGACATCCCTGCCGTGTTCCTGACCTTAGGGGAAAAGCTCTCAGTTTTTCCCCATTGAGAATGATATTCACTGTGGGTTTTTCATAGAGAACTTTGATGATATTGAGGTATGTACTCTCTATCCCTACACTGTGAAGAGTTTTGATCAAGAAAGGATGTTGTACTCTGTCGAATGCTCTTTCAGCATCTTTTGAGAGTATCACATGGTTCTTGTTCTTACTTTCATTAATGTTTTGCATCACATTGATTGATTTGCAGATATTGAACCAATCTTGCAGCCCATGAATAAATCCCACTTGGTTATGGTGAATAACGCTTTTAATGTACTGTTGGATCCTGTTGGCTAGTATTTTGGTGAGGATTTTTTCATCTGTGTTCACCAAGGATATTGGTCTGTAGTTCTCCTTTTTGATGGGGTCTTTGTCTGGTTTTGGGATCAAGGTAATGCTCGCCTCATAAAATGAGTTGGGAAGTTTTCCTTCCATTTCTATTTTTGGGAACAGCTTCAGGGGAATAGGATTTGATTATTTTTTAAATGTTTGGTAGAATTCCCCTGGGAAGCCATCTGGCCTGGGCTCTTTTTTATTGGGAGATTTTTGATGACTGCTTCAATCTCCTTACTGGTTATGGGTCTGTTCAGGTTTTCTATTTCTTCCTGGTTCAGTTTTGGTAGTTTATATGTCTCTAGGAATGCATCCACTTCCAGACTGTCAAATTTGCTGGTGTATAGTTGCTAATAATTTCTTCTTATAATTGTATTTCTTTGGTGTTGGTTGTGATTGCTCCTCTTTCATTTATGATTTTATTAATTTGGGTCCTTTCTCTTTTCTTTTTGATAAGTCTGGCCAGGGGTTTAACAATCTTATTAATTATTTCAAAGAACCAGCTCCTAGTTTTGTTGATTTGTCCTACTGTTTTGGTTTCTATTTCATTGATTTATGCACTGATCTTTATTATTTCTCTTCTACTGGGTTAAGGCTTTCTTTGCTGTTCTTTCTCCAGCTCCTTTAGGTATAGGGTTAGGTTGTGTACTTGAGACCTTTCTTGTTTCTTGAGAAAGTTTTGTATTGCTATATACTTTCCTCTCAGGATTATGTTTGGTGCATCCCAAAGATTTTGAATAGTTTTGTTTTCATTTTCATTTGTTTCCATGAATTTTTTAAATTCTTCTTTAATTTCCTGATTTACCATTCATTCTTTAGTAAGATTATCTTTAGCCTCCATGTATTTGAGTTCTTTCCAACTTTCCTCTTGTGGTGGAGTTCTATTTCAAAGCATCATGGTCTGAAAATATGCAGGCAATGATCCCAATCTTTTGGTACCAATTGAGACCTGATTTGTGACCCAGGATGTGATCTATTCTGGACGATGTTCCATGTGCACTAGAGAAGAATGTGTATTCTTTGGGATGAGATGTTCTAAATATATATGTGATGTCCATCTGGACCAGTGTGTCATTTAAAGCCTTTATTTCCTTGTTGATCTTTTGCTTAGATGATCTGTCCATTTCAGTGAAGGGGATGTTAAAGTCCCCTACTATTATTGTATTATTGTTGATGTGGTTTTTTGATATTGTTTTTAATAGGTTTATACAATTGACTGTTCCCATGTTAGGGGCATAGACATTTAAAGTTGTATGTCTTTTTGTTGGATAGTCCCTTTAAGTATGATATGGTGTCCTTCCTCGTCTCTTATTATAGTCTTTGGCTTAAAATCTAATTTATCTGATAGAAGGATTGCTACCCCAGCTTTCTTTTGATGTCCACTAGCATGGTAAATTGTTTTCCACACCCTCACTTTAAATCTGGAGGTGTCTTTGGGTCTAAAATGAGTTTCTTGTGGACAGCATATCAATGGGTCTTTTTTTTTATCCATTCTGATACTTTGTTTCTTTTGATTGGGGCATTTAGTCCATTTACATTCAGGGTAAATATTGTAAGAGATTATGCTGAGTGAAATAAACCAAGCAGAGAGATATGGTTTCAGTTATATGGTTATATAGTTTCTCTTACATGTGGAGCATAAGGAAAAACATGGAGGACATTGGGAGAAGGAAAGGAAGGGTGAATTGGGGGAAATTGGAGGGGACGATAAACCATGAGAGACTGTGGACTCTGAGAACCAAACTGAGGATTTTGGAGGGGAGGGGGTGGAGGGTTGGGTGGGCCTGGTGGTGGGTATTGAGGAGGTCATGTATTGCATGGGGCACTGGGTGTGATGCATGAACAATGAATCTTGGAACACTGAAAAAATAAAATTAAATTAAAAAAATAGAAAAGGAAATAAGAGAAGGAGCCTACTTTCCAATATAAGAGAGGTACTTCTTTAATCATTTACCCATTGAATAGAAAGGAGGAAGGGACAGAAGAAAAAGACAGACACTAAAAAGTCCACAGGAATTATCTCCTTTGGAGAAACTAAGGGAGGTTGGTTCTGTTTTTATTTCTCTATAATAAATTTTTTACATTAAGAAAATATAGTCAAAATCAGAAAATAAAAAGATTAATATACACACAAAAAAAGAAAGATATGAATTTAGTGCCATTGTATTGCCTGTAAGGTGACTGTTACTGTATATGGTCTCTGTTCCTTTCTGGTCTATGTTACTTTTAGGCTCTCTCTTTGCTGAGAGGATCCCTTTCAAAATTTCATGCAGGGCTAGTTTGGTGTTTGCAAATACTTTTAGTTTTTGTTTGTCCTGGAAGCTTTTAATCTCTCCTTCTATTTTCAATGACAGCCTTACTGGATACAGTATTCTTGGCTACATATTTTTCTCATTTAGTGCTCTCAATATATCATGCCAATCCTTTCTGGCCTGCCAGGTCTCTGTGGATAGGTCTGCTGCCAATCTAATATTTCTACCATTGTAGGTTACAGACCTCTTATCTCCCAAGCTGCTTTAAGGATTTTCTCTTTGTCACTGAGACTTGTAAGTTTTACTATTAGATGATAAGATGTGGATCTATGTTTATTGATTTTGGGAGGGGTTCTCTGTGCTGCCTGGGTTTTGATGCTTGTTCCCTTTGCCAAATCAGGAAAATTCTCTGCCATAGTTTGCTTCAATATACCTTCTGCCCCTCTCTTTTTCTTCTTCTGGGATTCTAATTATTCTAATATATGGGTATATTATGTATCATTTATGGTATCACTTATCATCTTCTGATATCACTTATCTCTCTAATTCTCCCCTTGTGGTCCAGTAGTTGTTTGTCTCTCTTTTGCTCAGCATCTTTATTCTCCATCATTTGGTCTTCTATATCACTAATTCTCTCTTCTTCCTCATTTATCCTAGCAGTAAGAGCCTCCATTTTTGATTGTACCTCATTAGTAGCTTTTTTGATTTCAACTTGGTTTGATTTTAGTTCTTTTATTTCTCCAGAAGGGTTTTTTATTTCTCTAGAAAGGGATTCTCTAGTATCTTTCATGCTTTTTTCGAGCCCAGCTAGCAGCTTGATAATTGCCATTTTGAACTCTAGTTCTGACATATTACTAATGTCCATATTGATTAGGTCCCTAGCCATTGGTACCTCTTGTTCTTTTTTTTGACGTGAGTTTTTCCACCTTGTAATTTTATCACTATAATAATATATGAAAGAGAAAACAAAATACTAAAAGGGTAGCAATGACCCCAGAAAAAAATACACTAACCAATTCAGAGGAGACCCAAAACCAGAGGAAGAAGAAAGGAAGAAAAAAAAGAAAAAAAAGATATATATATATATATATATATATATATATATATATATATATATATTAGACAGGTGAATAGATAGAATAGAGCCACACACTTGATTTTGGGTGTATTTTGGTCTGTTAGAAGAAAATGCCTCCCAAAATTTTAAAGAAAAAAAGACATATGTATATATACACAAAAATAAGGGTAAACATGATGAAGGGATGCAATATGGATTGCATGATGAAAATTTAAAAAGATTCTAAAAAAAGAATTGATAAGAAGTTGGTTGAAAAAAAAAGAGGAAAGAATGTGATCAGGCTGGAGACTAGAACAATGCCATGCACTAGATTTAGGGAATATTTTGATCTATTAGAAGAAACTGTATCTCAGAATTTTAAAGAAAGAAAAACTTATATGTATACAAAAAATAAGATTAAATACAATGAAGGGATAGAATATGACAATAAAAATGAAAATTTAAAAAGATTTTTAAAAAAGGTATTGATAAGATAAAAATAGTTAAAAAAGTTAAAATAGGAAAGAGGAAAAATATAAAAAAATAGAATAGGAAAAAATAAAATTAAAAAAGTTTAACTTTGAAAGGCTACAGAATCATGGGGAAAAAGCCATGAATTCTATGTGTTCCACTCCCCTAGCTCTGAGGTTTTGCAGTTCTTATTGATCAGTAAATTTGGTCTTGGCTGGATGTTTTTGCTAATATTCTGGGGAAGCGGTCTGTTGCAGTGATTCTTAAATGTCTTTGCCCAACATGCCAGGGACCGGGCTAGGTAATCTTCGGTTTTGCTCTTAGGAGCTTTTGTTTCCTGAACTCTTTCTCTACCGCTTTGGAGGACAGGAATGAAAATGGTGGCCTCCCAATCTCCTGCCTGTAGGAGCTGAGAGTTCAGGCCCCACTCCTCAGAAAAAAGCAGTCAACTGCTCCCGTTCCCCTGGTCTCCGGCTGCGCTCCATTCTCACCCAGCCTGTGACTGATTGTTTCAATCTCTGGCACACGGCCGTTTGGAGTCTCCACACCCAGCAGATTCTTGCAGTGTGCTCCCGCTCTGCTCCTCCCGGAGGAGGAAGGTGAGTCTCCCCGAATCTGCCATTTGTGGGGTCCTTGCTCGAAGAGGAGTGGCCTGACTGTGCTTTGGATCACAGTTTAAGGTAATCCTGAGCTGAGAGCCCACTGCTTGTCTCTGTCTCTGCATCCAGTTTTCCTGCTCCAATATCTGGGAGCTTTGCCACACTCAGGCACCCCCGGTCTTTCTGTGACCCCGAGAGTCCTGAGACCACACTGTGCCCTTGAGGGCTCCACCCCCTGCTTAGCCTCTGGAGCAATGTCCCTCAGTGGAGCAGACTTCTAAAAGTCCCGATTTTGTGCTCCGCTGCTCTACCACTTGCTGGGAGCCAGTCCCTCCCCCGCTGCCCCCCATGATCTCTCTTCCCATATATTGCTTCAGATTAACTTCTCTGCACATCCTACCTTCCAGAAAGTGGTCGGTTTTCTGTTCCTAGAATTGCTGCTCTTCTCTTATATCTCCTGTTGAGTTTGTAGGTGCTCAGAATGGTTTGATAACTATCTAGCTGAACTCCTGGGACCCTATGATATTTAGGTCTCTTACTCCTCTGCCATCTCGCTCCTCCCCCCATGACTTAGCTTTTCTTTTGGTATTGGCTTCTCATTGCAAAGAGCCGTGAGAGAGGGGGCACTTGGCCCCATTTTGTAGATGGGGCAAACAGAGGGAATAGTCTGCTGTTGTGATTTGCTGAGGTAGAAAGAGAGTGCCATAATTTGGACTTCCGTGTGCTGTATGGTTCTTTGTCAAGGATAGCTAGTTCTCAGGGTCAGGGCAATGGCCATATTGCTGCTTTCTGCCTTTGGGGGTTAAGTATTTTTGAAAGTGACAAGGGTGAGTATGTTAACACAGTGTTATCCCTGCTACATGAAGCTGCTGTAGGATGAGGATAGCATTTCCCCCATACTCCATACAGTCTGGTCTCCCCTTGGGATTGAAATTTTGGGCTGAGCTGGTAGGAGAGCTCTCCTTAATGCAATACATAAAGACAACCCAGTGGGTTAGCAGGGATCTGTTTTGTCCTGTGGCTTCTAGAGAAGTAGGTGAGAAGAGGGATTTCAACGTGATATAAGGAAGAACTCTGCCAGTAGAGCTTCTTCAAGACTGACGTGATGGGTCTTTCACATCACGTGGGCAGCAGGGTTGGTATGAGTCTCTCAGAAGGAAGGAAAGGGTTACTCTATACCCTCTTCAGCTCTGTTCTCTGAATTGTGAGTGGAGCGAGTTTTCCTGAAGCCTTCTGCTCCCCTCCATTTTAGTTCCAGTACCTGAATTATCTTCTGTAGTAGAGTGAACTTTGCACAGCCTCTGGGTTTGCATGGACATGGGTTCAATTCTCACTTATACCACTTACTGCCCAAACAATCTTGGGCAAGAAAGTTAATCCCTTAGCTATTGTTTTATATTTTTAAATGAGGGTGGTTAAATCTCTTTGGGAGGTCTGTGGTAAAGTCACATATTGGACACTTGACAAGTCTTTCTTATGGGCGTAAAGAATGATAACAGAAAATTATGAAATGAACACTTCTCACACGCCTTACCTGGATTTTTAATTCTCTCAAGTTGCCCTAGAGAGGTAGGTACCATTGTTGGTTCCATTTTGTAGAAACTGGGCATTGGAGGCAAACCAGGTGTCCACATTCCCATAGCTTATAGCAGGGAGAGCCTGGTTCTGTGCTTGGCCAGTCTCCAAAGAGCAAGTACTTAACTGTGGTTAAAGTGCCGGCCATAGTACCTGACACTCACTAAGTGTTATTAAGTGATGGTAATTAGTACGACTTCAACAATATGTGTCAAGGGCACCTATGTGCCAGGCACTACCTATTATTTGCTCATGGAAACATCCAGGCAAGTGACCTGGGACATGCCAGGATGCATCAGTTAGGTTTGACTGAGGAAGAAGTACCACTACGAGTGACAGGGGGCATGGGATTGGTCTTTGGGCCGAGCTTACCCAGTGATGGGTCTGAAGTCGCTGTAGATCAGCAGGGCCAGAAGTCTGGAAGAAAAGCTAGATGTGAGGTGGTAGAGAGTGAGGCCAAGGTAAAACCCCTAAAGACAACTACAATTTTTATTTTTATGTTTCTCTCACCACTTCCAACCTTGACTTTGAAACCAAAACCCTTTCCCGCAGACCCAGACATAGCTTTGCTCCAGGCTCGGAATACCTGAAGGCGAAGATCTGGCAGGAGCCGGGGAAGCTGTGGGCCCACACCAACAAGGGAAAGTGCCCGGATGGGTTACAAGGTGTTGCAAGTTTGAAGTAGCTATTATAGCCATGTGCTGACCTTGACAGCACGAGAGCTGCGGCTTCACTTCTACCTTCCAAATGTTCCACAAATATCTGTCGTGGGCAATCCTGACCTAGAACCACACAGGGAAGGTAATAGTTCCAGCTTGGTCAAGTTGGGCCAATACAAAGCCACTGTGCTTATGGTCCCGCGGTTCCACTGCACGGCCCTGCAGGGAAAGAGGGAAAGAAGGTAACTTTGGAAGGCACACTGAAGCAGAGCCTTCTGACTCCCCTCTTCCCTGGCAACCTGGCTTTCGAAGTATTGGGTCAGACAGAAAAACAAGAGAAATTTACCTGTGATCCTACCTCCCAAGGAAAGCTTTTGTGAACATTTTGGTGTGAACTCTAAGTTGTCTTTTTCCTGTTCAAATATAGGCCTGTCTTTAAAAGAAAAATAGAATCATAGCATCCATGATATTTTGTAAACTGCCTTTCTTTTAGTGTAAATAGACTTTTTCCATGTCACTAGCATTATTCCTTAATATTATTCAATAATATTATACAGGTAGGCACCTGTGTAATCTAGACTGTTTACATTTCATGTGGATTTCATGGCATGAATGTATCTAGTTTATCTATAAAGTGGTTAATAGCATAGCCTCTGAAGACATACTGCTGGAGTTCAAATCCCCAGTCTTCCAACCTTTACTAGCTCTGAAAATGGGCAAGAGAGTTAGGCCTCTGTGCTCTTAGTTTCCTTACCTGTAAAATGGGGCCAATAGGATTGCCCCTGTAGGGTTGTTCCGAAGAACATGACTTTTTTATAGGTGGATAACCTTTCAATGATATTATTTAACCAACCTTTTAAATGGAATATTTAGATTGTTTCCAAGCTTTTCACTTTTACACATACACCACAATTAACAAATTAATGCACTCTGAATTCCTTCCAAAGGAAATATTTGTGGTTGCATTAGAAAATCTTTTCCAGAGTGAATCAATGCACTCAATGTACATCGAGTGTCCATATATACAAAGCATTATGCTCTACCAAAGAAAAATGAACACAGTTCTCTTCCTTAAGACATTTAAAAGATAGTGGGGGTTAGAGCAAGGCACATTCATATACAAATATAATACTATGTAGAAACATACCAGCACATAGATAGAGTGGCACAAATGAAGAACTCTGGGAAAGAAAGCACCTTTTGCTGGAGAATCAGATCATGCAATCAAAGAGAAGAAAGACTTCATCCGCTCCTCCCACCGCTCCCAAATCCCAAAATCAGAATTCAGAATGGTTTCCGTTTGTCATGCTGAGAATTTGTTACCTCGAAAGGGAGCACCAAGGGCTGTGTTCCAAAGTTAGAAGCCGAGATATGGGCGTACAATGCAAGACCAAATATTTAGGAAATACCTTTTTCTGGAAGGGAAAGAACACATTTCACAGCTGAAGAGAGAAGTGAAAAATGAAACTAAAGAAGCATGAAGGTAATATTTACTTGCTAGCTTTATACAGTGCCTACCTTTAGAAAAGCCTGGCTATAAATCTAGCATGTGCCCCCTCCCCCCAACACCCATACACTTTGTTCTGTTGTCTGAATTCCCCGAAGCACATCTTGCGGTCATGTTAAACTCTTCATCCTTCTACCCAGGCCAGAGCACCCTCAAACATCCCTTCCAAGAGTGGCTTTTTGGAGTCAGACACTTCTGGGCTAAAACCAGGCTCCACAGTTTTCGCACTGGGTGACCCTGGACATATAACTTAAGTCGCTAAGTTTCAGTTTCCATATCTATAAAACGGGGGTGCTAATAACACTACTTTATGGGGCTGCAATGAGGATGACATGAATAAGGCCTGTGAAGCAAACCACAGTACACATCGCTCAGTGGTGTTAGCTATTATTATTTCTGTAATACAGTGTGTATAGGGGATGCAAACCAATTTCAATATGAAACAAATAACCAGGTACGTAGGCCTCTGAAACACAGGACAATAATGCATCTGAAAGCTAAACAGAGGAGATATTTGGATTTGTGTCATTTCTAATTTTCTCTATTAGATTGAAAACTGAGTATGAAAACACCAGAATGGTAAAGAAGTCAGATTTCTCTTGTAACCAGCAAAATCTAGACTGTTTCTAAATCTAGACTGCTTTTCTAAATGTAGGCACCTGTATAATCTAGACTGTTTACAGTAGGATGGCGATGACTGACCAAGCTTAATGCCTTTCCCAGGGGCGTTTGCCTTTTCACCTGGGACCAAAAACCTTAGCCAGAGGACCGAAGCTGGAGCGGTGAGGTTTCAGCTATCAAGCAGGGGACAGAGGGAGGCATTCTGGTGCAGAATGCTACAATTCATAGCATTGCTAAACCATCTCGGGTACTTATTCATTCATTCATTCATTCCACCCCTACTTATTAAGTAGCTGCTGTCTCCCAGACATTGTTCTATGCACCTGAGATACAATGGTGAATAAAATAGACAAAGATCCCTGTCCTCATGGGTTTCACATTTTAGCGGGGCATACAGACAACGAACAATGCAATTACTGAATAAGTAGGCTACACAGTATGTGAGACAGGGATTAAATACTATGGAAAAAGTAGAGAAAGGGGGATATTGGCAGTGGGGGGCGGGGAGCAGTGCTGGGCAGGTTGCAGTAAAATATGGTGGTTAGGATGAGCCTCATTGAGAAAGTGACATTTGCCCGGAGTCTTGAAGAAAGTGAGTGAATTCACCAAGAGGACATTTGAGGAAAGAGTGTTCTTTGGTGGGGCAGCTCCAGCAAAGGGCTCAGGGCATGTGCGTGTGTGTGTGTGTGTGTGTGTGTGTGTGTGTGAGAGAGAGAGAGAGAGAGAGAGAGAGAGAGAGAAGACAGGGGGGCAGTGGTGGTGGGAGGAGATGTGGGAGAGATCATTCCTGCAGTGCTTGGGGAATACCAAGGAGGCCAGTATGGCTGGGAGAGCAGTAGGAGATGAAAGGTGTACAGTGCTGTTCTCGTGGGTCCTTGCAGGCTACTCTGAGGAACTTGGCTTTTACTAAGTGCAATAGGAACTGCTGGGGGGGCTTGAGCAGAGGAGGGCAGTGATTTGACTGCTGTATCAGGAATATACCAAAGGTAGGGAGGGGAAGGGACACCAGCAAGATCAGCTACAGCAGAAACTCGGGTGAAGGATGGTGTTGGCTCAGGCCTGGGGGGAGAGGCGGCAGCAGGGGAGAAACTGAGACCTGGTCACATTCTGGACCTACCTGAAGGTAGAACCAAAGGGATGTCAAAAATGACTCCAGGTGTTCGGCCCCTTCAACCAAGATGGGGAAGGCTGCTGGAGGAGCAGGTTTTGCATGGAATATAAGGAATTCAGTGTTTGGGTGTGTCAGACTCCCAAGTGGAGACTGAGGTTGGCTGTGTGGCCTGGCACTCAGGAAGCGAGGTCTGTGCATGAGATTCAAATCTGATACACACAGTTGCTTCAAAGCACGGGGACAGATGGGATCCCCCAAAGAAGGATGGATGGGAGGCGAGGCAGTCTGAGGGCAGGAAGGTACAGGTCTTCCACGAGGGACCTGTAGGCTCCCCAGCTAGGGATGACGAAGGCCCACTCTAGAGCAGCCCGGGCCTGCAGGGGGTGCCCTGGAACTTGCTGTGGTTTTCGAGAGGTGGAGAGAAATGTTTGCTTCTCGGGGAAGGAGAAGCGCTCAATAGATTCCTTTGGGAGTGGCAGAAATAATTAAGAGAAGTAGGTAAGGATATCCTAGTAGCACACGTGCTCGGCTGCCTCCAAGGAATTAGAAAACCTGGGTCTATTAATCTGTTCAGACATCTGGGCACCACCGCCTAGCCTAGGAGGCCCCGCCTCTCCAGCCCTTTCTCTCTCTCCCCTCCCCTCTTCCCATCCTCGCCTCTCCATGTCACTTCTACAACCGCTCTGATTATAATTGATCAAACAGAATCACGGAATCACGGCTCATTTTGCTGTTTTGTTTGGTGGCCCGATCTGCAAAGAGACTCTGGTAGTTGGGCAGATTGTATTCCCCCTTCTTGGAATTCCGCTCACAGAGGCCTTCCAGTCGTGGTCGGCCGCGCAGGGACGCGCCGGTGCCGCCGAGGATAACGAGGGCGGGGGGCCAGGGGCGGGCAGGGTGTGTGTGTGTTGGGAGGTGGCGCGGCGCCGGCGGCCGGGTGCGAGGGGGTGTGTCCGCGCCCCGGCCTGCCTGCGCCCCCCCTCCCCCGGGGGCGCCCCGCACGGCCCCCTCACCCCCGCCCCTCGGCCGGCCCGCCGCCTCTCCTCGCTCCCCTTGACGTCATGTGGGCAGCAGGCTGGCTAGCGCGGTGCGGCCGAGGGCCCGAGCGGGTGCTCAACTTCGGGCTCAAGTCCGCGCCGTGCGCCCTGCGCCGTGCGCCCGGCTCCCCGCGCGCCGCCGCCGCCGCCACATCTGGAAGCGTTCAGCGCGTCTGCCTCCAGCGCGCCGGGCGGGCGGGCGCGGGCAGGGGAGGGCGCGGGCGCGGCGCGGCGGGGCTGGGCTGGGCGGCAGTGAGCGCGGCGCTCTCTCGCGCGCCCGGTGTCTCCCTCTCCCTGCCTCTGCAGAAACAGCTCCCTGCCAGAACGGCGCTCGGCGCGGCGCGGCCCGGAGCGGCGGCGGCGGCGGCGGCGGCGGCGGCGGCGGCGGCGGCGCCTCTTCCTGCCTGCTCGCCCTCAGGAGTTGCTGGATCGTTTTGACGGAGAAAAGCCGACGGGGGCCTCGGGAGGACTCGCCACGAGTGGGAGGAGACGTCTGAGCCCCCTGCCGGCCCGGGCGGACCCCCTCTCCCCCGTCTGGGGGTCCGCCGCTCCCCCATTCCCCTCCTTTCCGCCTCTTCTCGCTCTGCCTCTCTCGATTGATTTTTTTTCAAATGGTGTAGCCGCCAGAGGTGCGGTGCTAAATTCTTGGAAGGGGCCCGGATGTACTGAGGATGCATTACAATTTCACAAAAGGAGGCAGTAGTGGAAAGGAGCAGTTTTTGGTGTTTGATGCAATAATGGGAATCAGGTAATCATCAGAAGGGAAGAAGAAATACTGCAGATCCACGGCTTCCTTGAATTTTGCACGAAAGCCGACCTCGGAGGAGGGATTTAATCCAGACCCGCTTGGGGGTGTTTTGCCATTTCTTCCTCTTCGTGGCTCTTCTCCTTTTAAACAATTTTTGGTCCATGGTCAATGAGAACACGAGGATGTACATTCCAGAGGAAAACCATCAAGGTAAGGCTGGACCCCGCCGCCTCGCCGGGGCTCCAGCCCGGTCTCCCCGCCCTCTCCACCCCTCTCCCGCTCTCCCCCGCGCGCTCCCCGCGGCCCCCGGGCCGGTCCCTGCGGAGTTGCCCCGGGCTGCGGCCGCGAGGGGCGCCCGGCGGCGGGGCGCCTCCGTCTCGCCCGAGCGGCCGGGAGCCCGGCGGGACCCGGGCCGGAGCCACCCGCGAGCCGGAGCGGAAAATTCCCGCCCCTCCCCCTCCCGGTGCCCGGCTTCTCCCGAGCATGTGTTTCCTATGAATTTCCAGGCGAGGGGGAAAAGTTCCCCAAGTGTCTGCTCTGCCTCGCTTTCTCGCGTTTGCCTGGAGAGCCCAACTGCCGGGCCAGCGGCGCGGGGGGGGGGGGTAGGAGGGTGGGTGAGGGCGCCGGCGCCGCCGGGCCCGGCGGGCTGGGGTCTCTCGCCTCGCTCGGGGCGCGGCTGGGAGCGCGCGCGCGCACCCCGCCCCAGGTCGGCCTCGCGCCCCGGGCCGCCGCCGGGCATCCCGCTCGCTGCCGGGCGCCTCTTCTCCCCGCAGCGCTCTCCAGGTGGCGGGTGGGGGCCCGGGATGCAGATGTGAGCCTCGGCGCCTCGCTCTCTCTTTCCCGTCTCCCTTGCTCCCTCTCTCTCTTCCTCTCTCCCTCCCTCTTTCCCTGGGTCTCCCTCTCCCCATCTCCCTCTCTCCCTTGGCTCACCTACACCCACCCACCTCTCTCCTGCCATTGACCCCAAGTGCACCCACGCCCCGTGTATTCTGATTCGCACCCACATGTGGGCTAGCACCTGAGGATATAAGCAGTTAGAATTCGGGCGGTGTGTGGGCTTTGCTTTTTCATGTTTTAAGGAAATAATGAAAGGGTGTGCCGAGCTCACGAGGCTCCACACTATTGCCCAGTGTTTTCCCAGCATCTCCATCCTTGGCATCGAGTGTCACCAGCTCCCCCCAGTGAGGGGGAAAGGCTTTCAGGTAACTCCCCACTTCTTGGAAACTTTCTGGCTCCCCCCCCCGCATATTAAGAAGTTATTATGCTTTGGCATTGCTCAGCAGCTCAGGTTATGATGGAGTGTGGAGGGATGGTCTTACTGGAGTGTGGCAGCCTCCAGCTTCCTCTCTGTCTTGTCTCCATGGCTTTCTCTGCCTCTTTTGGGTGTAGTCTTCCCTTTTCTCTCCCAGTTTCCCAAGCCTCCCTGTTTACACTCTTGCTGTCAATTGCGTCCTTCTGATTACCTGTCGCTGTTGGTCCTGTTACTTCCTGGGGTACTTTAAGTGATTCTCTGAGGACCTCAGCCTGGTGGAGGGGTTGCCTCCATGTCTCTTCTTTCTGGTCTCCTCCTCCATCTGCCCCTATCTCCACCATTTGGGGACAGAGCTTCCATCCTTTAAAGCTACCTGCCTGGTCTCTGTCCAACCTGAAACTGATTTGGGGGCTAGCCGTCCCTCCGCTTTCCAGCTGGGGTGGCAGTGTGGGGATTTTGACCCCTCGGTAGAAAGAATTTTGTCAAGGGCCATGGGTTCTAGGGTGAGCCGGCGCTTTGTCATAAGGGCAACTTTTGTCCCTGGATTTCTCTATGCCATGACCCCATCCGTCACCTGTCCCCCTGTCCCCTTCCTAGCAGATGGAGCAGTGGATGCATTAGGGGCCTGAGGATGAGACACACAAAGGAAAGGCTGATATTTGTGAAGAGTGGAGATGGATGTCTCCCCTCCAGGTTCTCAACTCAGTATGAGCAGCCTCAAGGAGAGCTCAGTAGTATTGTCCTTACTGTCCCTAACAATGGCAGTATACTGTGGTAAGAATTGTTATTCACATAAGGATAATCTTCAGTAGTTTACCAGGTCTCCTCTTAGTGCAGGAAACCCCTCTTAGTCCCTTTCCTTTCTTTTGCCCCTTTGTCCCCCTGCATCCCCTTCCCCCACCCCACACATATGCAGGGAGCAGACGTTAAAAGTAGGAGCACTGACCCTGGAGAGGTTTGTGAGAAAGATGGAGGGACAGGAGCGAGGGAGCGGTGGCCGGGAGCTCTGCTTTTCCAGCAACATGCCAACAAACACTATGGCAACCTGAATTCCAGTTCTCCCCCTTGAAGCTGCAGTGATTATATAATTCACAGGAGCAATTTTGCCTCCATTCCTGGATGCGGTTCTCAGGTGAAAGAGCATAGGATCCCTGTCTCCCCTCTATCTCCCATCCCCCTTTCCTCCGTGGCTGGCATTGCCCAGGATTTTTTGCAGGGAGGAGAGCAGGAGGGTGATAGAGGTAGGGAAGGCCGACCTGGAAAAGCACGAATATTTACAAGGAAGGGCTTGGTGTGGTTTAATAACCGAAGGGTTGATGAAACATAAATGGGGGTTCGAGTTTCAGGAGAGAGAGAGAAGAGAAGCCAAATGATTACCTCAGATCAGTGATGGTGACGAACCAAAGAGTGGAGAACCGAAAAAGTTGCCAGTGCGAGGCTTTACATTCTTCTCCTCCTGACAGATTCGAAGGCACTGAATGCTTTGGCCCTTTCCCCCCAGCTTTTTGGTGGGGTGCGTGCATGTGTGTGCACGCGTGTGCTTGTGCATGTGTGTGTGTGTATGTGTGTGTTAAAGGTTGGGGTATGGAGACAAGTGATCAGTGCGCTTCAGGCTTGAAGCGTTGCAGAAGGACTGGCTTTTGACCCTGGGTTTCAGGCTGGGAGTGGCTCATGTGGGCCTTGCCTCACCTCTCGTGCCCCATCTGCTCTGGTCCCACGCCAGCCTCCCACTTTTCTGGGCTGATTTTCCATTGCAGGCTCCAGCTAGCAAATGAGTTTCTTAATAGTCAACCATTTAGCAAATAAAACATCAGAATGTCCCTTATCTGCTGGAGACAAGGCAGAGGGGAGAAACATGTGTTCTGGGAGTGGAAGACACACTGTGCTTTTCTTTTAACTACTTAGCAATACAGCCGAATAGTAATCATCATAATAAAGTAATAATAATAATGGTGATCACAGTTAACTCTCCTTACAAATGGTCACAGAACAATGTCACTTGCACCTTAGCTTGTGCAGGTTATAGAAAGCGTGACATTAGCTTCTCTTTCTCTGGGGACTGTGTGGAGGAAACCGGAGGAAAAGGGCTACTGAGGCTCTGAATATCATGCCTAGTATTGCTCTGATACTTTCCACTGTATCAGGATAATACATAATAGACTATGCTACAAGAACCAATTAGTCATTATTTCCATAGAGCACACACTAAAAGTATGGAAGTGTGTGCACGTGCGTGCATGCATACACACATGCACACACACACACACACACACACAGAATAAGGAAAACATATTTTAGATTATACAAAATATTAATGCACTTTGGGGACCCAGCAAGTTGTGAAGAGGAATGAAGTCCCCTGAGACTGTTTGGACATTTCTACCTCATGTGAAGTGGAGAATTGTTCTCTACAGGTAGATGTTCTAGGTACAGTAGTTTGCAAATGAAGTGGTGAGCCCTTAGCTCTTTCAGCCATCTCTCAGAGTCTTGGTGATGATTTTAACTCTTCCTGTAATTTTCTTCTTTGACTTAAAACTGCCCTAGGTGGGTTCTTCTAGGTATATAAGACCTTGGACTTATACTGAAGCATGCCAAATGGGAATTTCGAGGCCCTGCTGATCTTTGTATCCTCACTTCTAGCACCGGTCCCCCCTCATTCCAGGCCCCTAATACATGATGGTATGAATGCCTCCCGGCATGAAGGAATGAATGCAGTCCCAGGAAGACCTAAAGTGAATGTGCTTTCTGCCTCTCCCAGTAGGTGGCGCTCCAGGGCTTAGGAGTCAGGAAAGGGGCACTTCCATTGGGTTTGGTGGGGAAAGTTACTGGGAAGGTTTGGAGAGAATTTCCTGTGTGCTGTGACGCTTTGATTACGCCCACACTTGTCCCAGTGCAGAGAACCCCAAAGACCAGTGTGTGTTCCCATGCCGCCACATAAACCAGAGGGCCTCCCAGGGTCACTGAGTCCCTCAGTGACCTTGCCACCCTCAGGTAATGCAAACCCACTTTGGGTTTCTCCCACTCTTGCACACTCTTACCTTAGATTTCTGTTTACCTCTCACACAGACGGCATCCTACTGAGCCTTGCGGGAGCCTTTTGGGCGATTAGCCCAACTTGCTATGGCCGTATATTAATTTTCTCCCTGATTTACCATGGACGGTTTAGTAACCAGAGGGGCTATTACTTCCCAAGCCCAGTGGAGCATGAGGTGACCGGAAATTTGGGATGTGGAAACCCTAACCTATAGGGTTATAAAGCTTGCTGGCTCAGAGGCAAGAAGACATTTCCCTAACTTTATTAGGGGAAAAAAAACACAAAAACAACTGGGTACACTTCACAGCTGATTTCTGTTTATGAGTCTGGCTGGGCTCCTGCTGGGTAATGGCAGAAAAGCTCCCGAGACCCAGGTTAGGCAGTAACTGAGATTCGTTCTAATTTTCAGTGATGTTTTCTAGCTCCTGGTGTTTTCTAAGCCCTTCCTTCACCTGGCTTTCTTAGTTGTTGTGGCCAACTCTCTGAGTTCTGTGAAACCCTTGCCACTGTGTTAAGAAGGGGTGAGTCAGTGCCCTGTAGGGTCTTCTTCCTTTTCAGTAATTCCCGCTGCCTCACGAGGCAGCCATTTGGGAGGTGGTAGGGACAGGTCAGCCCGTGTCATCCCTACGCCCCCCTGCCGGACTCTGAAACCAGTGCTCAGTATTCAAAAGCAGGAGACGATTTTATTTTCCAACACAGACTAAAGAAAGCGGATAGATTGTTTGGGGAAACACCTGAAGACTTAACAACAAGACAGATTAGCAAAAATAATCACACTGATTTAGTCTGTTTTGAGATTCCACCCTCACTGTTGCCTCATGTGCCTAATGTTGGGCACTAGAGGAGAGCAGAAGACTGACGAAAAAAAATAGGCCTGGGGAATTGTTTTGCAAAATATCAGGGGCTAAATATTTAGCAACATGAGTGCTAAACATTCTGATAATGAAACAACACTCCAAGCCATGGCTGTCATTATTAAAATAATTTAGTAAACACCTGTTTATATATACCTCAGGGTTGGATACTGTATAAAACAAGTAAAAGTGACAGGATCCCTCTGGGAAAATGGAATGATTTTCAGTGTCGTTTCAAAGCTGGGCCTGTAGACTTTAACTGAAACCATGGCAGAAAAATGGAGGGCTGAAGCAATGAATGTGATTGTTGGAACCTAAAGTCCAGGTACTATGGGAGAGGTCTTCTGTGTGTCTTAATTCCCAGACGGGGTGCTCGTGTGTTCAGTATGGGCACTGACCCAATGGAGATGTCTGCCCGGAACGTTGCAGCAACCCTTGCTTCTTTCCCTCTATGGTTTAGGAGCCCTTGGAGGCAGCTGCTCGTGGCAAGAAGGGAACTGGCGTGGAGTCTCAGGTTCCCAGGAGCCTTGGGACCCCTGAGAGCCTGGCGGCCGTTCTAGCCTGTACGCTGTGTGGGTGAGAGCCCAGGAGGGCCTCCTAAACAGAGCTGTGAAATGGCTGGGAGCTTCAGGGAGCCAGGCTGTCGGGAGAAGGACACAGGAAGAGGCCCAGATGACTTAGGGGGTCTCTTGGGGGGAGGGTAGGAATTTGGGGGACATGGTTACTACTTGTGGAGCTGAATTAAATTCAAGTGGTGATTTAAGGGACATAAGGAGAACCACTTGGGCCTGGAGCTCAGGAGTCAAAGAGAGATTGAAAATAGACCCCAACTTCCCCAGAGACTAAGGGAACGAAAGGAATAGTGAATCTGGCTTGGAGCAGAGGATGAGGAAAGGGTGGGTTGATGGCAAGAAGCCAGAACCCGTCAGCTCCTCCCTTCCAAGAGCCCCACCAAAGCATTGCTGTCCGTAACACGTTCACTTAAAAACGTCTTCTGGCGCCACATGCTCGTGAGAGAGAGAGACAGAGAGAGAGGGTGGGGAGGGGGTGGTTCTAGATTCATGAACTTTGAAGCGCTTGTCAAACAGACATCGAATAAATGTAACGTCTCTTTGGGAATTTACTTTCTAGGATCAGATCATTTTAGGGAACCTTAGGACAAACTGTTCCCAGTTGAGAAAGCAGAGGCTCCTGATCAGTCACTGAGGCAGGGATGTGACAGGGAACAAGGTCTTCAGGCTCTTCTTGCGCCTGCTTTCTCATGACCACACTTGGTATGTCTTACCCCGTCAGAGGGCACTGCTTAGTGTTTCTGGAAAAATTTGGCTTGCTCAATCTTTCACCCTCTTCCTATTCTACCTCTCTCCAATCCCGCCTTTGTAGTGGGCTTGAGATCATCCCAGGGATGTTAGAGGGGGAACCACGGGGGGGGGAGGGGTAGCTATCATTGGAAAGATTTAAAAATAATTGTTCGGACTGTAGAGTAAAAGTTCATACACGTCCACGAGGAGCTCTGACAAAATTCAGATCTCTAGGCTGTCTGCAGACGTATATAGCTCCGAGCTGCTTTTACTTCCTTGGTCCCTTTCTGTCCCACTCTAAGGCTTCTTTCAGGCCCCGAGAGGGAGCAGGGTGATGAGAGGCGAGGCTGTGCTGTAGGACTCCTCTCGGCGAACTGTTGGCAGTGCTGGGTGGGCCGGCCAGCTTTGCGGTTGGCCAGGCCAGGGACACACAGTAACTGCAGGATAGAGACCATGGCACAGGGGGGTAGAAGCTGGCCAGGGCGCCATCTGAGTTGAAAGAACAAAGGCTTCGCCATGCTTCCTTGTTGGGGTTGGTCTCATAGGACCCCCGTCCCTCTTCCCAGGAGACATTTAAATAAGGAGCAGGGGTTTAAGTTCAACCCATGGAAAAGAGTTCATCTAGGACCTGCCTCTGTCGTTCCCATCATCCCTCCTTGTTGGCTGCCTTGTTTGATGCTCGTACACATGGACAACTGGAAGGCCTTTGAGACTGACTTGGTTTCTAGCTCTAAGACAGAGGCGTGGGCTAGACTCATCCTGAGAGATGTGGCCTTTGAGATCCCCCGGAGGAAACCAACCCTTTCAGAACACAGTGTTGTGATAATCTCATGAAATATTCACGCTGCCAAAGTGCCAAAGGGGGGGTTTCTTTTAATCCACTTGGCTACGCTCAGTATTGCCGGCTTGAACCTAGCTGAAAAGAAAATAAAATAATCTTGTGTCCTGTCCTTTAGAAAACCACGCCAAAATACAGATAGTAAATGAATGTTCTCCCCATATAGCCTGCGGGCAGAAATGTTTGGCTTGATTACTCAATTAAGCTGTGTTTACTTTGTGACCATTGTGTCACATTCAGTCACTTGCATTGTTTGTGTCCTTTCAAAATAACGCATGTTGGGCTGAAACCTTTCAAAGATGTTAGTTAGCAAAAGTAAGAAAAATAAATAAAAATTAAGAAGGCTACAGCTAGAGACATGACCCGGCTCACATTCTTTGACTTGCTCTTTTTCCCGGAGAGTTTTGAAGGAATCAAGCCTTACATTTTTTCATCTATAAAATGGAGATAAGAATCCTTAGCTGGTTGGCTTCACAGGGTAGTGCGAGGCTCTGTGTGGGAGAATGAGTGTAAACCACCGTGTGCGTATCAGTGCTTCTCATCAGAAGGCAGACCACTAGGGTTTGGAAAAGCAGGGCCGTGAAACAACTTTCAGAGTGGTTCAGACAACTTTGTAGGTGCTGCCGGATGGCTGACATGATTCAGAATTTCAAGGATGGAAACGTAAAACAAAAAGAAATAGTTCGAGGTGGTCTGGCTGATACTAGAATAACCAAGGAAGTGCAAAGTCAGTCCAGATAGACCTCGTGCTTTCGTGTTCTTCACAACCAGTCGCCAGTGTGAGGCCCGTAGCATGCCGGGACTGGGGCACCATCTGGCCTGCTGTTTCCAACCAGAGGGTCAAGACCCGGGGACACAGGCCTTCCTTAGTCCCAGCAGCTGTCCTCCTGCCACACCGTCATCTTCTTCTTCAGGCTAAGGTCCAAAGCCAAACTGGGCAGAAGTCCTTCGATGGTCCAAATATCTGGAAATAGGGCCACCGAGCGCAGGAAGGACATTACCTGGGCAAACAAACATCCCCTTGCTTTCTGGCACGAATTCCCCAAACCTAAACACAACTCCTCAGTGCAGAAGGAGAGACTGCCTGGAAAATAAAACTTTGCTTTAAATGTAAACCTTGGCTTTAGAAAAAAAAAAAACACAACAATGGATTTTTTTGATATGGTAAAAGTGCTGGAGGTTTGTAGATAGAGGGAACCCTACCCCACTGAGACACATCACAACAGGAAAGGGCTTTGCTTTCACGTCTTAAGTGACAGATTAGTTTTTCGTTTCCTAAAGCAAAAATAATCTCATCATTAAAAAGTGTGCTGGAAAATTTACATTTGAGTTTGCACCTTGTTGCCTGCGCTGAGTCCCTTCCCGGCCTCAGGTCTTGGATCTGTGGAATCATCCATGCTTTCATTTTTATTTTAAAAGATTAGTTATAGTGAAGTAGAACTCTTTCCTTTGTATGTTTTTAGGATGGGGCGGGAGTGATAACTGCCACTTTATGCCTCATGTGTCTTCAGCAATGTTCTTTGGGCTTCGTGCGCCGTGTATCATTTTGTCCTTGTATCAGTCCTGTGGAGCAGGTACTGATATTTTTCAGGTGAGGAAACTGAGGACCCAGGGTCTTGTGTATTGTGGCCAAAATCACCCAGACAATATTGGAGCTGGACATCAAATCCAGGTCTGTTTGGCTTTCAAAGCCTTTGTTCTTTCTTTCTCCATATGGGGAAGAGGAGAAAGAACTGTCTCCATCCATTTTGGGAAAAACTGCCTTGGGCTTGCCTAATGGAACTTGGCCTGGGTTTGCTCTGTGGAAGCTCTGGCTTTGGCTGGTCACGTGGAGTGGATAAACAGCTGAACATTTGTTCCTCTTTGGTGGCTGCTGCATGGTCCCTCGGCACGCCCCTCACAGTCCCATCCTCTAGCTGTTCGTCTGTGCCCATGGTTTCTGCCTGGGTGCTCTTTGGCTCTTTGGGTCCCTCTGTAGACCTTCATGGAAGACCTAGACTGGTCAGTCTCGGCTTGGGATGACCAGTCCTTGACGTGGCCTCACTTCACCACCTGGTGAAGTGGAATGTCTTCTTAGTAATTCCCTCCTGGAAAATAGACAGTGTCCATCCTCAAACAAGATTCTGAGGAGTCCAGGGGACCATCCTTGCAAGCTGACCTCCTTGGAATTCACACATTATTTATTTGTTTATTTTTAAATCGCATCTATTGGAGCTGTAATTCACATGCCGTGAAATTCACCCTTTAAAGTATACAACTCAGTGGTGTTTAGTATTTTTACCGAGTTGTGCAGCCATCCCCATTGTCTAATTCCTGCACATTTCATCACCCCAAAGAGAAACCCCCACCCACGGGCAGTCATTTACCATCCCCCACCCCCCTTCAGCCCCTGGCTGTCATGCATTTCCTTTTTGTCTGTATGGATTTCTCATGCATTATTGTGAGCGATAATAATTCTATAATTGGAGCTCATCTGTGTAGTCTAGCCGTCGGCAGCACATCTCACGCATTTCAGGACTAGGTGTGTCGTGACAATCTGTATGATAGATGATTCAGTTAAAAGGAAGCACGAGATTAGTTAAGGACTTGGGTGTCATTTGGAGGTGAGATGAAGCACTTTCAGTTACGGAAAGAATGGCTTTCAAATTTATTTCTTTTAACTGTCTCACTAAAGCTAAGTCTACAAGTCACATCTATTGATAGTTGAAGAAGATGTGAATGATGACCTTTACAATTTTTTTTATTGTGGTAAAATAAATGTAACAAAATTGGCCATTTTAACCATTCTCAAGCGTTACAATTCAGTGGCATTAATTTGCAGTGTTGTACAATAGGGCCACTACCTACTTCCAAAACCTTCTCATCACTGCAACCACGAAGCAAGAGCTCCCCATTCCTCCCTCTTCCCAGCCTCTGGTAACACCTAATCTGCTTTCCGTCTCTGAGTGTGCCTACTGCAGATAGTTCATATAAGTGGGATCATACAACATTTGGCCTTTCGTGCCTGGCTATTTCACCGAGCGTGTTTTCAAGGTTCATCCCTGTTGTCCTAAGTGTCAGAACGTCCTTCCTTTTCACGACCCAATGATAGTCTGTTTTAAGTATATACCTCATTTTGTTTATCGATTCATCAGTGGATGGACACTTGGGTTGTGAAAACACTCGTGCACAATGCTGTGGTGGACATTGGGATACACGTCTCTGCAAGATTCCTTACTTTCACTTCTGGGTGTATACCTAGGAATGAAATTGCTGGGTCTGAAGTATGACTTTTTTAGCTCTAAGAGCCCATTTCCTTTTGTGGCTCCCCAAGTTTGACTCCCGCGCAGAGGAGAATATAGTATTAGTGAGTTCCATTATGTCAGGAAAGAGAATCTAGTATTTTCTCTGGGCACCCAGTGCCTATATCAGAAATTTGACTCTAATTAGGTGTTTAACAATCTAGCAGCTGTCTTTTGATATTGCCTCCATTCCAAAAAAATAAGGAGGGTCTCTCTGTCCAGTTCAGCATTTACCTCCGTGCTGACTGGGCTTTGTGACTTGACAGGAAATGGGTGTTTGGCAAGAAAAAGCTATTTAGTCTGTCTGTCTCTGTCTTTCCGACTACCTGTCTGTCTAGTCCAGGGGCCCCCACGACTGTGGAGAGTGGGTTCCAGTCGACAACCGTGAGGACTCTGGGAGAGCATGCCTCCCCCTGCTGAGTGGTTGGGCCGTGTCCTCCTGGTGGGAGGGCCCTGTGGCTTGGCTGATGGGGTCTCTGTCTCCCAGCTTTGGAGCTGCCTGGGGGGAAAACCATGTTCCTGGGCTCTTGGCTAAGCCTCACACCATTTGAAGTCTAGGCAAGGGAGAAAAAAAAGTGCAATGAAACAGAAACGGGAGAGAATCAGGAAAAGAGAGAGGAGAGTAAGAGAGAAAAGAGAGGATAAGCAAGGGGAAATTTTTAACTTGATGGATCTGTGCTGGGGCTTAATGACCCAATTAATGATTGGGATGCTTCTTTCCAATCTTGGGCTGGATTTTGATTTTGGGAATTGTTTTATCTAAAATTCATAATATCTTCTTACACTTTGATTGTTTAAAATACATTTTAAGTAATTTTCTTGTCTACTACTTTAGCCATCCTTCAAAAAAAGATCCACCGAAGTCGTGGGACAGTTGTTATTATTCCCAGTTTTTCAGATAAAGAAAAGTGGACTCAGAGAATTTGAACAACTTGCTGGTTAGAGAAGGAAAAAAAAAAACTCATCAGTTTTATTTTTTTGAAAGAGTATGTTATGTTAGACTTTGAGCCTTTGCATCTTTTTCTCTTTGCCTCATACCAAGCTCTCTGATTAGTGGGTTCAGCCTAGCCATAAATGTGTGTGTGTGTGTGTGTGTGTGTGTGTGTGTGTGAGAGAGAGAGAGAGAGAGAGAGAGAGAAAGAGAGAGAGAGAGAGTTTCTTTCTCAGATCAGCAGAGCTCAGTGTGCTAAGGCAAAGATGCAGGTCATTTGGAAGACCAGTATACTTGGTTTAATCCAGCTATGAACACATTTTTCCCTTGTAGCCTCTGCCTTCACATCCCCTCCCTGATCCTGCTTACAGGTGTGTTTTGGCCACCACCCAGAGCTAAAATGTTGCCTAGTGTTTCTCCAAGGTCAGAGCCTCTGCTGTCGTGTCTGGGTGGCCAGGTCAGCTTGGGGTTCCAAGCTCCAATCCGAGGGGATTACAGTGACTCAGATCTCATATTTGGTCTGCAGTGGATAGGATCTTGTGGCTCTGTTTTTCAATTATTTAATAGGCAAAAATTTTGACCTATGCCCAGCTGTCTGAAAGATCAGGAGATAAGAAGCCTTTTCCTAAGATAAGTTAACTGTGAAATGTCCCTGAAATGGGGTGTCTCATGCCAATTGTGATGAAAATAATTTTAAGTTGTTTTTTTCCCCCTTTCTAGAATTTGGATGGTTGGTCATTCACAGAAAGTTATGAGCAGCTGTTATCTGTAAGGCAATTTGCCCTTGGGATTTCTAGATTCAAGGAGACCTTCAAGATTACAGGCTCTCCACTATCCCTTCCTTTAGGGAGTATATAGTCTAATAGGAAGTAAGATACACACCCACGTTCACAGATACACCTATAAAATACAAAGCAGAAAATGTTTGATGTTACAGGGAGGTAAAGATGAAAGGCTTACAGGTTTAAAGAAGAAGGGTGACACAGTTAGATAGAATAAGTGGAGAAGATGTAAAGATGTATGTAAAGATGATGACAAAGCTGAATCTTGAAGGGAGGACATAAATGGGGTAGCAAGGAGGGGTGTACATTCCCAACAGAAAGAATGGTATAGTCAATAATATGTTGAAAGGCATATGCATTGGATTTTAAAGGAAGAGTGAGTTGAATTGGATTAGAGTACAGGTTATATCTGGGGAGACGTGAGACGGTAGGGATGGCAGCAAAGGGGTAACATGTGGAGAGCCCTTGTGTCAGGCTGTAGAGCTTGCATCCCATTTAGTAGGCGGTGGAGGGCCATTTATAGTGTTTGAGTGAGGAATGGTGTGGTTAGAGCTGCTTTTCCAGAAGACTAGGGAGACAGTGGGGTAAGGATGAGGTTGGGGTGCTAAGACTGCAGTTAGGATACAGTTCTGTATATAGTCCAGGCATGAGAGGGAAGAAGGGCTTTTCTTAACAGAAGCCAGAGGACAAGGTGGGAAAGGTAGAGGGTGGATTTGGAGGGTAAATGGAGGATACCCAGCATATGTGCAGAATTAGAGTTCATTTAGAGATGATATTTAAAGCTGTGGAAATGGATGAAATTATTCAGGAGAGGGAACAGAGAGAAGAAAATGATGAAGGGGCTGAAGATGGAGCCCTTATTCTCAAAGGACAAGAGTGGCATGAAATGGAGCAGATGGAGCCAGAATGGTCAGGGAGGTGGAAGGAGAGCCTTCCTACGGGCCATGGAGGGCAAGAAAGCCACCACTACCAGTAGGGAGTGGAGAAGTGGGTAGGGAAGATGGAAACTGAGAAAACTTGACTAGATTGATGATTTGGGTGTCAGCAGTGGACTTCGAGAATGGGCTCAGAGTGATCACTGTGCAGTCAGTGGACTACGCAGTGCTGAGGTATGGCAGGGTGTGATGGGAGGCATATGTGGACCACTCAGGAGTTTTGATTGTGAAGGAGAAAAGAGATGGATTTGTTGGCACATGAGAGACTGGACATGGAAGTAGGGGCCATTGATGAAGCAGATCTGGAAGAAGGCAGTAAGCAGTAGGGTGAGGGGCAGGAGCGGGAGGTTTAACCCTAGCCGAGGAGGTACAGTTCAGAGATAGACCACCAGTGAGCAGAGGATGAGAAAATATAGAGTGGTGGTGGGGGGAGCTGAAAAAGGAGATATTATGGGTCTCAGGGATGGCAATGTTGAATCCCAAGGCAGATGAGGGCAGTTGTAGTATAGTCTGAGCTTGAAGACACAGGAAGAGGTAACAGTCAGTAGAAAATACTATGGGACATCCCAAAGAAATCAGGAAGGGTTCCTAAGTCTCAAAGGGAATGTGGTTGAGGTCAGGAAGCATGAGTTAGGGGTCAGCAGTGATGACCAGTCCTAGAGAAAGGCTCCCCAGAACTGAGTTTGCTAAAGTGAAATAGGCACTAACTAGGTCAAGAGGCCAGTGATAAGTGAAGGTAGAGCTGGTGTGGGAGAATGGAGGTGGTTGCCTAGGACGATCGAGGTGGCACGGAGGTCCTAGGACACACAATTTTAGTAAGATCTGTGAGTCTGAATCTTCTAGCCTGCCTCTGTTCACATAGATTGTTCATCAGAATAGCTGGTTGGCCTCTTGAGTGCTGAGTGGATGTACAGAGGAGCACGTGGACTTTCTTTGGGGAACATAAGAATGGGAAGAAGATGGCAAGCGGGGTGGTGGGGATGATGGCAGTGTAAGAAGGGTTGGTAGAGGGTGGTGGGCTAGGATGCATGTGTGGGGAAGGGTAGGCGAATAGAGACAAAATTTACTGAAGCTTTCACAATTTGGCTTGTTGAGAACCTTCTAGGCACTGACACCAAAGCAGAGAGCCCATGTTCCAGAGACCTGAGGTCAAGTTCAAGACAATGATGGAAGGAAGCAGGTGATATCAGGACTGGTGCAGAGGTGGGCCTCAAACATCAGGTTGTCACAGACTGTCTTGGGCATCATGGACAAGGGGCTTGCCCTGCCGGCCTCAGTCATGACTCAGCAGTGAATAGGAGTGTTCCAGACAATTCAGACGAGAAGCACCAGCCTAAGGGTTGTCACCTAGAGAATGATCTGCCTGTGGGACCCGCCAGCTCCTGTCTTCTCCCGTTCCCTATCCACACCAAATAAGCTTCCCAGCCTATGATACTGCTTCTCTGGAGAACTGGTTGGCCTTTGTGGAGTGTTAAACTCTATGATTTTATATCATTATAATTATATCAGTATATCAAATTCCTGAGAACAGAATGTTTTATTATTTTTTCTTTATCCCCTCCCTCTCATAACCTCACAACAAAAATGTTACAAACCACTGGAAAATCTCAGGTTGGGTCTCATTTGAGATTTGCAATGCTTAGATTTGCCTGCAGTCAAGAAAAATATGATATCCTGAATGTTTAATGAAAGGATATAAGTTTTTGGTGCCACGAACAGTAATACTCTTTGAGTGCCATGGAAGTATGCTCTGCTGGGTGGTGCCTGGTCAAAGAAAGACTTAATGATCAGGGGGTTCCCTCAGGCTCTATCCCAGTCTTTGTCAGGTGTGGAGGGACTCTAGTAAGAGGTCTGAAAGGCACCTTCTGTTGATGGGACAGCCTTACCCAGAGGCAGTGAAAGCAGCAGTGGCTGCAAAGGCCTGGTGATTTGAGTAGGGGAAGCTAGGCCCCTGCACTTCTACTCAGGTTGTTTGCACTGACCACCACAGTGAAATGTACAGAGTCCAGTGGCCCCAAGTTATACCCTTTTTCTCTAGCTCCCTACACCCATCCATACTTTTCACTAGATCTGACCACAGTGTAGGAGAGCCCAGGGTCAGGGGTGAAGCCTTTACTGGGAAGCACATTTTTCTCTGCCTTTCTTAGCCAGGGAAGTGGCACCAGTTGCTTGTCTGACTGTCCAGAAACCTCTGGGAATTGGCCTGACCCATCCTGTGGCCACTGTTTCACCTGGTCTGGCCTGTCTGGGAAGCCATTTGCCAAGTTTGGCCTTATTCTGGAGAACTTCAGGGTGGCACTGACCCCCTTTTCTTTCTTGCTGGATCTGGGCAGCAAGACTTTGGGATTTTCCCTTTTTCCACCTCAAAGAGACTTGGGCAGAATGCACCCTTTTCCTCTGAGGGTATCAACTGTGGAATGGGCTGGGTCTGGAGGGACAGGTTTCCTCAATGCCTGTTGCACTTTCCGGACAAGTGGTCCTAAGACATTTCCTTAGAGTTTGACGTGACTCAACTAGAATAAAAGAGAAAAGAAGATCTTGAAGAAGAAAATGACCATAAAAAAAAGTTCTTGAGTTGGATGAAGGAATAGAACAGGCCTGCTGTCCCTGAGAGATAGGCACAGCTCTTGGAGACATCCACAGGTAGCACCTTGTGTAGTCACGTTTATGCATGCTTGGACCAGGGACAGGCACAGGTCAGTGCCTCCTGAGGAGTTATAATTAGTTCGTGGTCCATTTGAAAGAGAAAGGATAAAATGGCAATAAAGGTCATCTAACTTGTGTTTTTCAGGCCCAGAAGTAAACAAACAGAAATTCTAAACCAAAGACTCTTAAGGAAATGTTCCTCTAACATTTGGGGGCTAAGTACTTGCAACTTCTTTGACAAGGATCTCCCTGTGATGTGTGTACATGTGTATGCACATGTGTGTGTGAGAGAGGAGGCAGAGGGGAGGAGAGAGCGGTGTGCCTTCATTTGAACTCAAAGATACCATGTCATCACAGGGTGCAGGTGTATCTGGGCACAAGGAGACCTGGGTTTAGATGGACTTCAACCTCTTGCTTTGGAACTTCGGTTGGATCATTTAACTTCCCTGTGTCTGAGGATATGCTTCTGCTACCATCTTGACCCTTCCTCCCCCATTAAGAATCTATTTATTCTTGAGGCACCTGGGTGGCTCATTCAGGTGTCTGCCTTTGCTCAGGTTGTGATCTCTGGGTCCTGGGATTGAGTCCTGAGTTGGGAATCCCTCCTGAGTGGGGGGTCTGCTTCTCCCTCTCCCTCTGCTCCTTCTCCCTGCTTGTGCTCTCTTTCTCTCTCTCTCAAATAAATTAATAAAACCTTTTTTTTTTTAAAAAGAATCAGTTTATTCTTTTAGCCGCATTGATAAATGACTTGAATATTACTTGAATATTTCATAAGGATTAATTGAAGTATAGCAGGAGAAAACTTTTTGCATCTAATCGTTTATGTACTGTCAGGTGCACAGGGAAATTGTGGTGTAGGCTCAAGTGCATAAAGAATATTTCTGAGCCAGGTTTTCTCTAAGAAAGAATGTCTTGGGGTGGTGAAGGAAGAATGTAAGACAACCCTGCTTGGTGACTTCAGAAATAGAACCAGAGAGAAAGGGCTTCAGAGTTTAAAGGCACAGGGATGTCCTGTATTTCCTTGGCCTGACGGGGGATCTTGAATTGGGGATGCTGTATTTTACATACTGAAGATGTGACAAAGAATTCAAACCTGCTCCCAAGGAGATCTTTGTGAGGGAGCTCTATCTCATCTCTCATTCTCTTCCTTTCTTCTAGATTTCTTTCCTTAGTATTGAAGCACGTATATTGTACTTCTTTCAGAAGTGGTCTATGGTGGTAGATTTCAAACTTCTTCAGTCTTTGTTTGACATTGTCTTTTTTTCTTTTGAGTTCACTCATGAATAATGGCAGGTACGAAATTCTGTCTTAGCAGTTCTGTTCCTTCAGCAATTTGAAGATAATTCCATTTTCTTCTGGACTCTATTGTTGCTGATGAAAAGTCTGCTGTAACACTGAATCACTCTTCTGACTTTAAAAAAAGATACTCTTTGACTTTAGTGTTTTACAATGTTGAGTTAATACATAATTTTTAAAAAGTCTTGCTTGAGACTTGGTGGGATGCTTCAGTCTACAGATGCATATTGTTCTCCAGCCTGGAAAATTCTCAGTCATTTTCAAATATTGCCTCTCTCCCAGTCTTTCTATTTTATTCTTCTGGAACTCTATTATTAAAATATATTGATCTTTTTTTTTAAAAAAGATTTTATTTATTTATTTGAAAGAGAGAGAGAGATCACAAGTAGGCAGAGAGGCAGGCAGAGAAGGTGGGGGGGGGGAAGCAGGCTCCCTGCCGAGCAGAGAGCCTGATGCAGGGCTCAATTCCAGGACCCCAAGACCACGACCTGAGCCGAAGGCGGAGGCCTTAACCCACTAAGCCACCCAGGTGCCAAAAATATATTGATCTTTGTCATTGTACATTTTCTCTTAAATGTAGTTTCATATCTTGTATTTCATTATCCCTTTCTGGGATACCCATTCTGGGTAATTTCTTCAGCTCTGTCTTCCAATTCACCAGTTTTTTCTTCACTTCTTTCTAAACTGCTGTTTAACCTTTATTTTTTAAAAGATTGATTTATTTATTTGTGAGAGTGAGCAAGGGGAAGGGCAGAGGAAGAGGGAGAGGATCCTTAGTCAGACTCCCTGCTGAGCAGGGAGCCCAACATGGGGCTCGATTCTGGGACCCCATGATCATGAGCTGAGATGAAATCAAGAGTTGGATGCTTAACTGACTGAGCCAGCCAGGTGCCCCTGTTTAACCTTTAAATGCATTTTATTTTTAATGCCCGTTTTATTTCTTAAAGTTCTGTTTTCTTTCTCAAAGTTTTTGGTTTTTTTCATAGCGCATTTTTTCCCTTTTGGTTTCTATTCCGTATTTTAGATTGTTAATAATTTAAAAATATATAACTACTCTAAATATATATAGTTCATAAATATAAAATGTTTATAGTCTATTTAAAATTATTTTATCTACTTCAGCCCTTGGGAAATGATTATCCTATTTCTTGTATCTACCGACTTTCACTGGTGGTGGATCATTTTCTTTGTGGCATATGCATATAAATTTTGAGTGTGAGTCCATCTTCTTTGTGAATTTTTTCCCATGAGGTTCTAAGCACGCTGAGTTTGGAGGTGTTGTGATAGTGTGGTTTTGCATTTGCTGCTGGTGGGTAATCTTGGTGGCTTCAGTGGTCCAGAAATAGTTCTTGATATTTGCTTCCTGACTTGAAGTGCCCACAACATACTGGTGCTTTAATTATCATGAGAAAAAAAAATGTTCAGACCCAGAATCTCAGTCAGAGATCAGTGGAATATGCATATATAATGAACTGGCTCATACAAACAGGAAACACTTTCATTTTTCTACCATGGCTACATTCAGACCCTCTCAGTTGGATCTCCCTTCCCTGTTCTTTCACATTCTCTCAGGCCTGTCTTTGCTTTCCTCTCACATTCAGTTATTAGAATAGTCTCATTTCAATAATTAGGACTCATGTTGTAAATATTAAAAAACCCATCGACAACTTCAGGCCTTACCCCTGGCTTTCAGATTTGTATGGAGAAGTGTCGTGACCTAGTTTTCCCCCTTCTTCTGGTTCTTCCACTTCTCCCCTTCTTCTGGGCTTCCTGGATTAGGGCAGAGGAGAGGGACTTAGAGTGGGTAGGGCTCAAGTCTCTCTCCTTTGTGTTGTTTCACACCTGACATTGGTTGGCCGTCATGTTCTCTGCCACAGTGGTCATCTCAACACCTGCTCTTTCTCTTTGTGGGTCCTTTGACGGTCCCTCTGGGGTCCTTTAGAGTACACAGTCCCCTGATGTGGGTGAGATGGCATCTCCCAGACCTCTTGTGACTCTTACAGCCTTTCTACATGGAGGCAGCGAGTCCGCGCAAAGACTTGTGCGCGAGTCTTTTACTGTGGCTTGAATCCAGCCAGTTCCTGTCATGTCAGGGTCATCAACTCAGCTCAGTAAAGGCTGTTGTATTTAGTTAAAATTTAGAGTTGCAGGCTGTTTCCCATTGTTGCTCTTTCTCCTTACCCTGTCTACGTAAGTGCTCCAGTTCTCTTGGAGAATTCTTGAAGCAGGAAGCAGGCCCTATCCCTTGGTTTTTGTGTGCACCCCCCAGACTCTGAAAGACATGGGTCAGCGCTTTCCTGAGAATAGCTCTCTGCTTGGGTACACTGGGTGGGCACATAGGCCCGTCCCTGATGCCAGTAGGCATCAGGCTGAGGGTGACAGGTTGGTCTCTTTTTATCATAGGCACTCCAGTCTCAAGAGATGCTCCTCTCAGTGCTCACTACCCTTAGCTCTGGGGGGGGGGGGGGTGATTGGAGAAGTACATTCTGCCACAACCCACACCTTGCTACCTCCAGGACTCCAGTTTCTAGTCCTCTGCATATATAGGCTGCATAGGGTGGTGAAGGAGGAGGGTCAAAAGAGGAGTTTGAGTACCTCTTAGTTTTGCAACAAGGTTTCTATCGAGTGCCTTTGTTGTCTGAGGGATAATCTCATTGATTGCTCTTAGGTTAGGGGCCTTACTTGGAATCCTGAGACAACAGGAAAAGTGCTGATCAGCATCTCCTTATCTCTTCCTTGGGAGAGTGGGCAGAGATTTTAGCCTGGATTTTTTCCAGGTACTTGGCTTTTCGCCAAGACCTCAGCTTCCTCTCTTGGCTCTGTGGGGTCCTCTAGCTCCGTCTCCTGCCGTGTAGATGTTGAAGCCCTAGCCCTGGGCCTGCAGCCTCCAGGGCCAGCCCAGCTGTAGCACCTCAGTTCGGTACTCAGCTTCAAGTTCTCTCTTCCTCCCTGGGACAGAGGACTCCCCTTTTTGGTGTCAGCTGATATTGTTCAGCACTCCTCTGCATTGTAAAAACAGTGAAGTCCGTTTAAACTGGGTCTGCCTTGTTGCCCAGAACTGGAAATTTGCATCTGTGTTTTATAGACCACTAATAATGATTCTACTTCCATCACAAAGATGTGAGGGCAAATGAAATCATGGATGTGGACAAGCTTGGAAAGTTTTGACCCATTTATGAGGAAGGGATTATTATAAATATACCTCTGCCTGGTTTGTTAAATCATTCTCCCTTGAGCCGGTCCTTTAGTAAAACTATATTTATAAGTGAAACTGTCAGAAACCAAAATGACATGATGATATTTAATAGTTTATCTCCTTTAACTATCACCTCCCATTTATGGCACCTAATGATTTCCAGTCTGCCCTTTGGGACTTACTCAGGTAGAGTATTTTAAACTTTCTGGATGTCAGTCCATTATTTCTTCTTTTTAGTATCATAAAGTATAAGAGGCATATATTAAGTATACATTAGCATAAATGTTTGGTACATTAGGTATCTGTTAGGTATATTAGGTATACATCGGGTATATCAAGCGGACTCATTCTGCTTTCTTCACTTCGGGAACCAAAGACAGGTCAGACTATCAATCATCAATCATTGATCAGTCAACTACTGTTAAGTGAGTGCGTGTTCCGAGTTTGGCACTATAAGAACCACTTGGCAGAGGGCACAAACAAGTGTAACCGATTTTAACAGCCACATAGGAACCGTCTAGTAGATATCAGATAGACACGGTGCTTGATATGTGGAGGAATAAAACAGACGGGCATCTGCCCTCCTGGAGCTTACAGCGGAGCCACTGGCTGAATTGTGTTAGAACTTCTCAGACGTGGCAATGTGGTACATTATTGTAGCCATGCCTGATTGGTAAATGCGTGAATCCTTCAGACTCTGCAAGTCTCGCTCCGTTTCTTCTTCTTCTTCTTCTTTTTTTTTAAACAGAGCTCTAGTATACAGACTGATACCATAATCTCATCAGGAATAAATTAAAACAAAACAAAACAAAAGCCTAGTCCAGGAGTTGAGCAACTTCTGGTATAAAGGGGTCAAACATAGTATGAAAGATGATTTTATGGTGGTTTAGTTGCGATCTCTGTGTCATGGAGGTTTATCTCTGGTTGTCATCTCCCCTTTCTGTGCTTTTCCATTGCACATCACTCTAAGGGATCCAGAGCTCTTTGCTTTTTACATCTCCTTTCCTCTGCAAAACATGATCAGAGAAGGGCTCGGGTACCTGGCAGAATCCTGCAGCATGGTCCTCGTTCATCCTGGCCATTGTGGGTGTGTCTTGGGTGAACTCTGCTGTCCCTGGAGGCCAGGTTCACCCAGAGGGTGGGAGGAGAGTGTTTCTTCAAAGATGCAATGAAGAGCTCCTCCAGAAGGAACAGGGAGGGCCACAAGGACCTGTTCAGAGGTAGACTGGAATCAACTGTTTCTATTTTTCTAGAAATTTAAGTCACTTTTATATCCTTTCTGAAGTATTAGCATGTCCATCCAGCCTTTTGTCTAATTGGGGGAAGTGAAAAATTTTGTCTCTTGTAGGAATTCTAGACATCAGCCAATTAAGTTCAGGAGGAATTAGTAAGACTAAAATCATCCTATAGGTGATTTTACTGAGCCTATGGTTTCAGATTAAATCAGGTAAAGGATGTAGGTACCATGACCGATAGGTTTCAGGTCCTGTGCCTGTTCAGGACTGGTTATGGTTGGGCTGGACTGCTGTGTGTCGAAGAGGAGTCTAACTGTTGCCCAAGCTGAGGGGAAAAGAGTGCAACAATTGATTAGTGATGTCTGCCACCGCCTTATCATGGAGGGAAGGCGTACAGTACACCTGCTGTTTTGGCTATTCATGGTAGAGATGGACAGATGCTTAGGTTGTATTTTAATAGCCAGCTGATGCAGTCACTTTTGTCGAACAAACAGTTCAACAACAATGACAAAAGATCCGTTGAAATATGTGTTTGGTATAATGAAGAAAAAAAAAGAAAAAACTTACCCATTTTATAAACTGTTTTTCATTTCTTATTCAGGTAGGTTGGTAAATCATAGACAAATTTTGAAGGGTGAATTAAATGTGAGAGCTTCTAATTTCTGGTTTAACTTTCCTGAAGGAGTCACTAGATAGTACTTTATGGTTTTTATTATACTGTCTTTCTAAATATTTTTCAAAGCATTTTGCACACATTATCTCATTTTATTCTCACTTGATCCCTGTGACAATTTGTTTCTAGTGAATAGACCAGGAAACTGGTGCTCAGAGATGATCTGGCTTGCCAAAGGTGGTCACGAGCAGTTGAGGGGTTGGCCTTGATTCCTGGCCCCCTTTGTTCAGACCATAAAATTTCTCTGACCCCCTCAGGAGATTTCTACCCAGCTGATTATTGTTGATACCCTTGCTCAGGGACAGGAGACTGTGTGCTGGGGCAGTGACTCAAAATAGCATCTATTCCCTGCTTAAGAGATTGTCCTGTCAGCAGTAGGCTCATGAACTAGACCCCACAGCTTTGGTAAAATACTTTGGGGTTTATAGGATGGAAAATTTTGTTTGGAAATGAAAATAGCCCATAGCCATTTGTACCCTGAAGTTGTCAGCTGCTGCTGTCTGAGTCACCCCTCACCGTCTTCTGGCACCCTCGGGGGGCCTCCCGTGGTCCACCTAGAGTGGTCTGAGCGTGGCCATATTTGGCTTTCTAGAGCTTGTTGGCTTTGGAAGTGCCTTTCAACCTGCCAACACCCAAGTGGGGACCCGGATCAAGTCATGCATTTAAATGGCCAGGCAGCAGAGAGAGCTCAAGTGGAGACATCCAAGGGATGTGGGGCCATTTACTTAACATAAATCAGCTCTCTGAGTGCGAGCGTCTTAATGCATTCCTTCAGTTATAAACAGTTTAGCGTCATGACAGCCAACATCTTCTCACCCCCGCTTTCCCTCGCCCAGACCTCCGTTTGGATTGTTTCTGCAACCAGGGACTTTGATGATTGCAAGACATGGTAAGGAGGCCCTTCTGAAGAATAATAAGCTATTGTTTACCAGAACCTTCCTCCTGGAGCGTTTGTGCTCAGTGGGAGCAGGCAGCCTCCCTCCGCCCTCGCTCATGGCTCCCAGTGGGCGCTCTGCTGGGGGCATCGCACCACCTCATTTCATCCTCACTTCCCACTTATGAGGTAGGGGCTCCTGTTACCCCGTTTCACAGAAGACAAAACCAAAGTCCCAAGAGCCTAAGTCGTTTACCTAAGGTCACACAGCTGGTAAGCCGTGGAGCTGGAATTTAAACCTGGGCAACCCGTTTTGTGAGCCCTTGGTCTTAAAAGGTCCTGCCATGATCATCATGTTTCTTTTCCAACTTGGCTGGTTTATTGTTGGGGTCTGGAGACTTTTCTTGGTAGCTCAAAGAGCCGCCTGTAGGCTGGCAGACAGAGCCCAGGGATCTGCTCAGACCTCCCCTGCAGGAGCAGGAACCGGGTTAAGCAAGTGTGTTGTCTTGGAAGCAGAGTCAACCTAGAGGCCTTGCCCAACCCTCGGATTTAGGAGAGCAGAGCCAGGATGCGAGAGTCCTGGTTTGTGCCCCAGGCTTGAGAGTCTGTCTGTCCCCGTGGAGCACGAGCAGGCAGGGAGTCCACTGTGGTATAAACAGGCGTTGGTATATTTAGAAAGGATCTCCAGGGACTGTCGTCTGTGTTTATCTGCATGCTCGGAGATAAAAGTCAGGGAGGTGGGTCAGTAAGAAAATGCTCAGGTTGACATCCAGTTGACACGATGGCTCTTTCCCAGGAAGGCAGGGCAGCCTGATACAGAGGGCCTATTTTAGGGGCTTTCTTTATCAGTTTGGAATTGTCACTGTCTGCACTGCAGTAAAACAAGCCTGGTCCGGCTCTGCCTCTCCTGACCGGAAAGAAGCAGGCTTGCCTGAGACCCAGCCTTTGCCCAGCACGCGTACATGTCGTGGAACTCTTTAATTTCTCTCCCCAAGCAGCTGCAGGTGTAACCTTCTAATTCGCTATCTATTTTAGGGCAGAAATGTGCAGAGCTGTGTCAAGGAGGGCTGTTTTCACTTCTGGATATTGCACATGCTTAATGTTCTTTCTTTGAATACATTCTGAGAGGACGCAATAAATAAAGGGGTAGGCACACATAGCTCCCGCGGAGTCTGCTGCTTTGGGGGATAAACCACATTTATTTCCTCCCTCCCCTGCCCTAAGTCTCTTCTTCTTTTCTTCCCTCCCTTTCCTTCCCCTCTCTTAAATGCCTTCTCCTCTCCTCTCCTTCCTTTTCTTCTCCTCTCTTCTTCGCCCTTTCCAATATACTTTTCATTTATTAGAGCAGTTTTCCAAGGGGTAGGAAAGAGCAACAGTGATTACATCTTTACCATCACGTATTCTGCAGTCATGAAATTATTTGCCCCTGGCTTTTCTTCCAAATTCGATTCCCATTTATTCTAGGGTCAAATATACCAGTATTGGGACTGTTGCTGATGTCTGTAAGATGACTCTGTTACAATGAGCTCTTGCGTTATATAATGAGACTTCATATGTGGGCCACCTATGAGGAAAGCCCAGGAAACCTCCTGCTCCCGGTACACACAGCTACCCCACCCCATTTGAAGGATGTGGGATTTTGCTCTATATACTTTCTGCTGAAAGGGAAATCATAGACCAACCACGCATGGAACCCAGCAAAAGGGACAGAAGTACTGACGAGGGCAAGACCAACTATCATGGTCTGGAATAGATTCTAAGCTAGGATAAACTATTGTGTTGCGAACTAGCTGGAGTTTCATGTTTAGCAACAAAGCTGGCTGATGTTTAATACGATGTGAACCTGTTTCCCACTTGAGGGGTGAATGACATTTAAGATGTGTGTCTTTATGATCAACTAGAAAATTTGATTTAGATACAAGTAATAATTGTGTACACGTGTGTGTTAGGTTGAGAGTTTTATGCATTTTGTTTGAATTCATACATTAGCTAACTGTCTAGGCAAGTGTTTCATATTGGAGCTATCTCATATACAGAAATGATATTGGGGTTCAGACTTTGTAGCTGATCACTGGTATCTCTTGTGTTTCATATTTTCTTCTCCTGTCTCTTTCAAAAGAAAGGGGAGATACTGTGGGCAGTCCAAAGTAGATAGTATTCTATGTTACAGCTTTTAAGTGTTTATTATATTCTTAAGAGGAAGGGGAGTGGGTTTTGTCTGTACTGGGCTGAGTTGGGGTTTGGAAATAAACGTAGCAACGATTTATTGAATATCTGGTGTATGCTAAGCCTTACATGGGAGCTTCATGTGAATTGTGTGATTTAAGTCTCAAAACAGTCCTGTATCATAGATATGCATATTTTACTGTACAAAAGAAAGAATAGGTTCAAAATAGTTAAGGCATGGTGACCCACAGAAGTTTGGATCTGGGGGTGCCTGAGTGGCTCAGTTGGTTAAGCATCTACCTTCAGCTCAGGTCATGATCCCAGGGTCCTGAGATCGAGCCCCGTATCGGCTCCCTGCTCAGCAAGGAGCCTGCTTCTCTCTCTGCTGCTGCCCTGCTTCTCTCTCTCTCTCTCTCTCTCTCTCTCTCTCTCTCTCTCTGTGAAATAAATAAATAAAATCTTAAAAAAAAAAGTTTGGATCTGGGTAACAGTATAGGCTGTGGAGGTGGAAGATGAGGGTCTGGCCTCAAGCATGTAAGGTTTCAGGGGTGGGAGTGGAGCCCTTGTATAAAGCCCAGAATCTTCAAGAACTTTCTGTTCAAGAAAGGGAGATGATCAAACTTCTGTTTATTGTCCTAAGGTAAACATCAAGGAGGCCTACTGTGTGTCCTGGGGCTTCCTGTACCACCTGTGAGAAAGAGGGACTCTACGCCTGCCTGTACCACTTACACATGGGAGGGTCTGAATTTATGCTCCTTGCCTATTATAGGAACTTTAGGATAAAAAAAATTATCAAAAAAATGATATCTTGGACATTGATGGATGAATGGATTAAGAAAATATAGTATATACATATGACTACAGACTACATTGTGTCCCCCACCCAAATTCATATGTTTAAGCCCTCAAGTGTGTGGAGATGGGCCCTCTGGGAGATAATCTGGTTTAGATGAGGTCAGGAGGGTGGACCCCTCATGAAAGGATTAGTGCCCTTATAAGAAAAGACAGTAGAGAATGTGTGCTCTCTCTGCCACATGAGGACACAGTAAGAAGGCAATCATCCACAAGCCAGGAAAGAGGGCTCTCACCAGAAGCCAATCAGGCCAATACCTTGATCTTGGACTTCAGCCTCCAGAACTGTAAGTTAATAAATCTCTGTTGTTTATGCCCCCTAGGCTGATGTGATTTGTTATGATGGCCTTAAAAAAGAAGAAAATCCTGCCATGCATCACAACACAGATGAACCTTAAGGACATTATACTAAGTGAAATAAGCCAGGCATGAAAAGACACTCTACATGTATGTGGCATCTAAACTAGTCAAATTCTTTTTTTTTTAATTTCATTTGTTTATTTGATAGAGAGAGATCACAAGTAGGCAGAGAGGCAGGCAGAGAGAGAGGGGGAAGCAGGCTCCCTGCTGAGCAGAGAGCCCAATGCGGGGCTCGATCCCAGGACCCTGAGATCATGACCTGAGCCGAAGACAGAGGCTTTAACCCACTGAGCTACCCAGGCGCCCTGAACTACTCAAACTCTTAGAAACAGAAAGTAGAATGCTGGTTTCCAGGAGCTGAGGGGAGGGGGGAAGGGGAGTTGTTCATTGGGTATGGAACTTCAGTTTTACAAGATGAGAAAGTTCTAGAGATCTGCAGTTAACATTACTGTACTATGCACCTAAAAATGCTGAAGATGGTAAATATTATTTGTGTGTCTTTTGCCACAATTAAAAAAAAACCTAGCTCTAGCATAATTGATACTCATAACAGCCCTTCTGCAATAAACACAAACAACTCGGAAGCACACTTCTACAGCTCAGGGCCCCTAACACTTTCATAACATAAGCAACCCTGGCTGAAGATGAGCTCACAATAAGAGACATAGACCTCATAACAATGGAAGTGTCCATGAGTTAGAGTCAGCAGACCCAACAGGCAGCAAAGTTAATGCTCCAAGAGAGAAAGTAACAGGACGATTCCAGATTCCAGGAGATGACAAAATACATTCATTTAAAACAATTAAAGAGAACAAAGAAGAAAGAGAAACCCTATGAAAAGAATAGTGCTCTAAGAAAAAAGAAAAGTTTTGAAAACAGGGCTCAGTATACTTGAAATAAAGGACTTTAATGAATGGGTGTGACATCGGGTCAGACCTCGCAGAAGGTAAAATCTTCAATGGGCAGCTGCCCAGGCTTCAGCGCTGAGAGAGAAAGAACAGAATCCATGGAAAGCAATGAAAGAACCCGAGGACAGTATGAAAGGTTCAGTATATGCTGCGATGGAGTTCTAGGAGACAATAGAGAGAATGGTGAGAAGACATTGTTTCAGAAGATAATGCCAAGAACATTCCAAAATTTAAGAGAGATACTGATTTTTACATTGTAGGAGCATGCTGAGTATTGAGTAGGGTAATTAAAAATACATCTACATCTAGACACTCAATGGAGAAAACTGCTGGAATGTCAAAGAAAATGAGAAAATCTTCAAAGCAAGCAGGGAGAAAAGACAAATTATCTACAAACAGCACTCCTCATCAAACTACAACAGAGGCCGGGAGACAATGGAATAATATCTTCAGAGTGCTCAGTGACTTTCAAACCAGAATTATGCGCAAAGCGAGATTTTTATTCAAGAGTTAGGATGGAAAGGCATTGTTCATACAGAGACTGACAGCGTGCACGTCTAAAGTGATCCTTGCAGACAGAACTACCAAGCCACACGTTCAGTAAAGAAGCATTGTTGTCTTCTTCCCCTTCTTCTTCTTCTTCTCCTTCTTTTTTTTTTTTTTTAAAGAAGACTAAGATTTAGGATGATTTGAAAATAAGGTGTTTTTGAACATTCAGCAATAATCAGGTTCTAATAAGTGATAGATGGGGTGTGTGCAAAGATCAGAATTTAATGTGTTCTAAGGTCTTGGTATTTTTCAGAGGAAACAATGAACTATTATTTAAAGTATTTCCCAATTCAAAACAAAAAAAGAGAACTATCCAGACACTGACCTTCGGATACCCATCATTAACACCAGAATAACAACTAACGGATAGTCAATTCTTGATGTGTGCCACGATCTGTCACTTATATAATTTCATCTAGTCTCACAGTGACCATATGGAAAAGATGATGTTGCCATTTGGGGAGGTAAGAAAAGGGGATCTATTTACCTTCGTACTCCCATTGCTCAGTGTAATGGACAGCAGTAGTATGTGTTCAGTAAGTGTGAATGAGCCAAACCCAGCTGAGGTCAAAATGCAGTCAAGGCACAGTCTGCCTCCATCCTGCTACTAGAAAAGCAATAAAACCGTTGCTCAAACCCCACTCCGTCTAACCCCACAGTCCCGGCTTCTCTACAGGGCTCTGCCCCTCACTGTTTACTTCCTGGGGTAAATGACTTTCTGGACCAGTGGGACATGGGCTCTGCACTTCCTGTAAACCGATGCCCCGCTTGGCCCCCCTCCCCCGACATTCTTCGGTCTCCCCTGTGACCTGCCCCACTCACTCCTGACGCCCTGGCTGTGTTTTTACCACGTGTCGCACAGGTGAGCAGTCTCCTGGATGTCTGCTTTTTGATTTCACAAGTTTTTATGTGGTACTTAGACAACATTGCCAGCACCGTGTTGCTAGGGAATGCAGTAATGATCACAGCATTTAGAGCATGTCCCTTCTCCCCTCCCTCCCGTAGACACCTGCCTTTACCATCTGTTCAGGATGCCCACCGCTGCCACTGCAGGACCTTGACCTGCCCTCCTGAGATGCTCTGCTGCATTCTGGACTGCAGGGCGTGGAGCCTGGATTTCTCCACCCAAGGAATTGTCAGTGAGGAAACTCGCACCTATGGTTGAGGGGCTGCAATGTGCTCTGTTCTGGTCACACCGGAGAAGAGGTGCCGAGGTACCTGGCACTCAAGGAGCTTTCATTCAGTTTCCTATATTCTGAATAAAAATGCTTTATCTTCTCAAGTCTCCATGCGATCTGCTCCCCCGCCCCCATCTCTCTCTCTCTCTTTCTCTCTCTCTCTCTCTCCCCCCCCACACACACACAGGCCAAATTAACTGGGAAGTCTGTGAACATAATTTTGTTTTGTTTTGGTGGTGGTGCTTTGTTTCTCGTGTCTTTGGTTTTCACTGTGGCGTGTGCTGTTGGTTTCCTGCATCGGCAGTACCTTTCAGGCTGAAAGAACTCATCAGGTTGTCCCACGTGAGCTGGCTTGCACACAGAATGAAAGGGGAGCTCGGAATTGAGGTTCTCATTACTGGCTTACACGTCGTCATCATATTTTGGAGGTGTATTTATTTGTTTGTTTTTCATGCATTTGGGTGGACGCGAGATCGAATCCATCTCAGAGCGCTTTCCAGTGCCTAAGGGAGCAGGCCTGGTGCACAGATGGTGTCTTGAAGCCAAACAAAGACTCTTGGCTTGATGCTGGTGGAAGCTGTGTGCTCCTCCTTCTCCCTGCTTCTCCCCAATTCTCCCCAAGGAAGCCCTGGCTATAGATCCCAGCAGTACCAGGGCCACCTGTGTGGTGGAAGCCTGTAGTCTTTGGTTTTGTGGCTAAAACAAAGCATTTCAATTTTCCCCAAAGGGGCCAGAGGACCGGGTTCTCCCTTTCATAGGGAGAAACTTGGGGCAGGTGGGAATAGCATCCACTTTGCAATTGCATGTTGTGACTCAACCATCTTGGATGTGGCTTGGGGAAAGTCTTTGTTCCTTAGTTACTCCGGCTAGAAATTCAGGATACTGATCTCTGTGTCGTAAAGAGGACCGAGGGAGACGATAGCATGAGGAGATGCTTGGTAAATCTTAAAACACTACAGACACAAGGCCTTGTTACTCTCAGTGTGTGGAGAATGGATTGTGGGGAGTTAATGGCCCTTGCTGTAGCGTGTTTCAGCACCAGCAGTGACAGGAGCTGTCAGTAAATATCGATTAATGATGGGGCAGAGAAGCTTTTGGACTCTGTGGAAGCCAGGGCTTTATATATTAAATGCATGCATTCATTGGGTCATTCATTGAGCAAGTATTTACTAAGTGCCTGCTAAAAGCCACACACTAGAAGTACAAGTGACTGAGACAGTGGAATCATGATTAACCTTTCTTCTGGCCCTGAAGAGTTAGAAAAATTAGGTATGTTTTTTCAGAAAGTCAAGTTCACTTGCTATAGAAGATTGCCCTTTACGCTGATAATATAGCTTCCCTGCCCTTGGGTGTTAAATGTCTTTGTTTTTGTGACATGATGGTGAGAGTAGATGGTAGTTGATTTTTGAAAAATTTCTCACATGGCAAATTAAAAAGAGATGGTGCTGGTCCTTGAAATTCAGAAGGTTGGTGACCTTGATCCAGCCCAAACTCCTACCCAATTCCGAAGTCTCTTCAGTGCTCCTAACAGGTGGTCTGATTTTTGCTTTGATAATTCTAGGGAAGAGGGCCTCACTAGCTTCACAAAGCAACCATTCCTCAAAGATTTCATTTATTTATTTGAGAGAGAAAGAGAACACAAACATGGGGAAGGGCAGAGGGAGAGGGAGAAGCAGGCTCCCTGCTGAGCAGAGAGCCCGATGCAGGACTTGATCCCAGGATCCAGCGATCATGACCTGAGCCGAAGGCAACCGCGTGACCCACTGAGCCACACAAGCACCCCACCATTCTGGTTTTGAAGAACACTTATCTTTGGAAATAAGATAAAGTTGAAATGTGCCATCCTCTAACTTCTGCCCATTCATCCTCTTCCATCTGGAGCAAAGGAAATGCACTTACTTCATATTCTTTAGCCCTCTAGAGTTTTGCAACAAGCCACCATGCTCCCTCTACGCATGTTTTCCAGGTCTCTTGTCCCCACTTTCTTTACTCAGTTCTCTGTGGCCTCATTCTTTACTCTTCACCCTCTTCTGGTCGCCCTCGACCTTGTCACTGTCCCTCTGGGAGTCTGTTGCCCAGAGGGACACAGGCTTCAGCGGTGGGTGGATTTGTGTTGAATGCTTGGCTCGCTGCTTCCCTTATTCTGGGCCCTGAATGCAGACCAAGGAAGTAAAGATTGCACTTGGCCTTTTTGGCGGCAGTGCTGTACTATTGACTCACACTGAGCTGCAGTCTACTAAAGACCCTAGGGCCCTGGTCATATAAATTGCTGATAAGCCAGGATTCCTCCTACCTTATGTTCAGGCAGTGACATTTTTTCATCTAAGTGCAGTACTTTACATTCATGCCTATTATATTTCATCTTGTCAGTTTGGACCATAGTTGCAGCATATTGAGGTCATTTGAATCCTGAGTCAACCTTCCAACTTACTAGCTATTCCTCCCAGATTTGTGTCAGCAGCACATTTGACAAATTTGTCTTCCTCCAAGTTCTTTTTTTTTTTTTCCTTTCCTCCAAGTTCTTAATTCAGCATTTAAAAAGCAAGAGCCAAAGACAGATCCCTGGGTCACATCAGTAGAGACCTTCAGTGTTTAAATGCACCTGTGACTCAATGCTCTAAACATCTGTGCATAGTATCAGCGCATCTATGAATGCATCAAGCCCGAATGCATCTATGTATCACCTAACTACAGATCACCTAAATGGGTTATCCACACCGGTAATATGAATCCTGTTTCTCAGTCTTCCATTTGTCTTTCTGGAGGCAATGTCAACTTTGCCCATTATTGAACCTACCATTGTATGATTATGACTTTCAAATCTACTTTTGCAGCCTGTATATCTGTCTCAAGTTCACATTTTAAATTTTCGACTGGATGTCTCTAGAATGGGTTGAGTTTTTCAAAATCGATTCATCACCTCTATGCCCCCTAAAACCTTTCTCTTTTTCTGTGATCTCTTATTTCAGTGGTGGCACCCTCCCGTTGGAGAAGCCAGATCCCGGGGAGTCATTCTCAATGTCTGTTTTCCTCTTAACGGCACAGCTAGTTCAGTTAGCTGGTCTTAGACATGGTACCAATCACTTTTGTTCACATTTGACTGGCCAGAACTCAGTCACAAGAAGATTCTCCTTCTTTAATACTTCCTAATCCACTTCCCAGGCTCTGATCTGTCTTGCCTATGTGATTATAAGAGCCTTCTGACTCGATTCTCCATTGCTGGTTTTACTTCTTTTAGTGCATCCTCTGCTCTGTCACCAGAAAGCAGAAGCACAAAACAGATGTCATTGTATTGCTTGGAGCACGTTGTTGGCTCCCTGTTGACTGGGAATGATGGCTGGTCCTTCATAGTCTAGCCTTTACTTGTCTTCCCAGCGGATCTCTCACTGCTCCCCTCTGCCCCGACACTTTAGATGCACCCTCTGTTGATGGTTCCTGAATGCAGTTTACTCCTTTGTGCTTTGCACATGCTGTTTCCCTTAGCAGGATTACCTTTTTTCACCCTTTCTAGTCAACTGAATTCTGTCCTTCTTCAGAGCTGGGGTCAAGCATCCCCTCCTTTGGGACTCCTTCCCTGCCAGCTCCAGAATGAGTTAGGGGTCCTTTTTCTGAGCTGCTGTCACCCTCCAGGCATACCTGTTATGGTATGGACTCTCCCTGGCACATGAGAGAGTAACTGTGTGCCTGCCTCTCCCACCTGGCTGGGGGCCCGTCTGGGCCGCGACTGTGCCCCCTTTCCCATTGCAGCCACGGCTCTTAGCGCAGGGCATGGTACATAACAGGTATGAACAAATGGGTGGCTTGCCTAATCGTTTCCACTTTGTTCTGGACCGTGTGACTGTTAATTTCCCTGCTCGGCAATATTCTGATCTTGTGTCTGTGCTGTCCCTTTGATTCACTGGCTACAAAAGTTAAAAGAGGTACTTTGACATCGATTAGGTTTTTCCTTTATAGGTGTTTCAAATCATTTGATTTCTAATCCCCTCTAGGCATGCAAAACTCCATTTTTTACTCCTGGTTACAAGTTTGTTTCTCTGACCCTGTAACTAACTCCCAAATCTCATGGGCTTGACACAAAGTTTATTTTTTAGTTTTGTCATGATGCAGGGTTCCTCATCGAGGGGGTGAGGTGGAGGGGGATTCCTCATTGAAGGGTGGTTCAGTGACCCAGGTTCCTTTCACCTTGTGGCTCTGCCCTCTCTTAGGTCTTGAGAGACATCTCCATTCAGCTGCTGTAGAAAGAGAGAGAGAGAGGTTTGCAGATTGTGAAACAGGAGAGATTGTATACAGGAGCTTCTCCCAGGCCAGGACTGGACATGGTACCAATCACTTTTGTTCACATTTGACTGGCCAGAACTCAGTCACAAGGCCATGTCCAACCACCAGCGAGGCGGGAGACTATGTGTTACCTGTGGCCCCAGGATGAAAAAGAGAACACTGATGTTGGTGAGCATTACCATTCAGTCTTAGATTCTGACCTCGTGGGCTCCTATGCTGTGTTTCAGATCCTTTCTTAGCCAGAGCTTTGCCTTCTCATCTCTTCTTTCTCTCAATCTAGGTTTTTGCATTTTGCTCCTTTTCTTCCCTTTTTCTCAAACCCTGTGGTCAGTTGTTGGCTAATTCCTTGTTCCTTGCTCATTCGGCTAGACTTGATGCCACATCTCTCAGGTTTCCTAGCAACCCTCCTTGTCTGGCTCCCGTGTCTGAGACTGGACCATCTGATCCCTGGTACCTGCTTGCCATCACCATGTGTGTTCCTTGGATGAGAGCCCACCTTGGTCCAAGAGAGGAGAGTCTTTTAAATATATCCAGTGCTTTGAAGTCCTTCCTATGGGTACTGGTTATGGATTGGAACTCTATTTTTAGAGACAATTAGAGAATGTAGACAGTTGCAACGAGAGCCATAAAATAAGCAAGACACTGGAAAATACAGCTTTGGGAAGCCAAGAGAATCAGTGCTGTGTAACTCGAAGGAGACAAGCCTGAAGGGAAGAGCCAATCTTTACATATTTGTAAAAAGTTGGTTTAAAAATTATTTTAAAGGTGATACAAGAGTAGGTGTTCTTCTGTTACTCTGAAAAAGAAGAAAGTGTCTCACATTTTAGTTTGAGATTTTTAGGTAAGAGACAAAGAGTTCATGAATTCCAGAATTTGGGGATGTGGGGATAGGTTCCTGAGAGCTTAAGTCATAGGCTTTCCTGGAAAACACTGTGAGTGGGAGAGCCCATCTCAGGTGTCTCGTAAGCGACCTGCTGGATGGCGGGACATGGTTGAGCAAGCTCAAAATCTTTCCTCATTCTGTAAATCTAGAAAAAATAAGCTGGGTGTCAAGCTTTTTTGCCTCATGTGTTTTTCAAGAGATGCTCATAGTTAAAGTATTTGCCTCTGGGTAATATTTCCCAATGATTTCATAAGTGGAAGGGGGTATTGTCTTGTAAGGTTTCAAGTACTACGATGCCTGAATTCCATTACTTATTTTATCATCCCCTCACTCTGCAGGTTACCAACTTGGGCATTCTTGAGATGGTTTGCTTATCTAGTAAGTGGAAATGGGATGGAATGAATGTTCAGGAAGTTTGTATGAGAAGTGATTCATGTTTCTAACATGCTTTAGAATATGTAAGTAAAACATCCTATACAATTATACTGGTGTCAGGTACAGTTCTCTGGATCTTTGGTTCTCGCCTTGGGACATGTGTGGTTATTTGCAAACACTACTTCTTAGAAATAGCTCCTTAAACTTGTGAGCCTCTCCCAGTGAGGCCTGAAGTGGTAACCTCTGTGGGGTTGGGGGCTATGGAGGAGAGAGAGGAAGCTGGAAGTGAACCTTAGGCTGGGGACCTAACTGTAGAGGCTGTGATCACGGTGGTTAAAGTACACACTCTGCAGTCAGGCTGTTTGATTTGAACTGGTGGCTTTGTACAAATTAGTTCTCTGTGCCTCAGTCTTCTCATCTGTAAAGTGGGCATAGCAATATGCTTACCTAAGGATACGCTGAGAGGATTAAATAAATTAATATATGTAAAATTGTAAGAACAGGATCTGGCCCATCTAATAAATGCTCTGTAAGTATTCCTTTTAAGCAAGAATTTCCGGAAGGTACCCCTGTCTTGTTTCCTCCATTATTACCTGAATAGGTCCCTCCTCTAACATTTCGAAGGTCCCAGGACTGACTTTAAGCTTACAAAGAGAAATAGGACCTTTTTACTGTTTTCATGTTGCCTTGAGTTATGTCAGATGACTATCAACACACAGTAACCGACGTTTCTATTGTTAAAATTTAGTTGAAGTGGTTATTATATGTAATCACAGCATCCAGGGAGTATCAGAGGATACCACTGCGTGAGGCTTGCACTCTGTTGATATTCTTAAACCAATCAAGAAGATGCTAAATTGGTAAAGGACGGCTTTCAGACCTGTATTATGACTTCTGGTATGGTCTGTGGGGATCTGAGATTTTTGTCCTTCATAGTCTAACCAAATTGAAGCTGGTCCCTGTTTCCAGTGAATCATTCTGCTTTTACCTCTGATTTTGTGTTCTTGAGTGATTTCCCTGTTTAATGCCCCATGAAGAAGGCTGGGGCAGAGTGTAGAGAAATGATATCACACGAGCATTTAGAGAATAACCACACTTGTTCGCTTACAGCCGAGGGCCTCTTCTGAAAGCCCTGATCCATTCTTCTGTGTCTGTTTGGTACTTGGTCTAACATACCTGACCCCATGGAGGCTGGCAGGAGAATAAGCACCACTTTGGAAGAATAGAATCCATTTGTAGGAGCTAAGGTCATACTCATGAAAAATTAAACTCAAGAAATGTTCATTGAGCACCTCTTATGTGGAAAGCGCCGTGCTGGGTGCTGTGTGATGTGCTTGGAGTAGTAAGACTTGACTCCTGTCCTCAGTGAGCTCACAGTCTGCTTGGGAAGACAAACGCCCAAGTGAGGGCAGGAATCAAGGCACGAGTAATGGGAACTCTCACACATGCTGTGCTGTAAGAGGCCTCGGGGCCCCAGCTCGGCTCATTTGGTGTGTGTTACACACTCAGACCCTTTTTGTTATTTTTTAATTTGTTTTATGGTGGTAAAAAACACATCACATAAAATTTACTATCGTAACCACTTTTAAGTAAATAACTCAGTCGTGTTAAGTATATCCACATTTTTGTGAAAATATATCTCCGGAACTTTTTCATCTTGAAAAATGGAAACTCTATACCTTTTAAAGAATTCCCTTTTCCGCCAGTCCCTGGCAACCACCATTCTACTTTGTTTTATGAATTTGACTATTTTCAGTAGAATCATGTGGTATTTGTCTTTTTGTAACTGGCTTAGTTCACTTAGCATAATGTATTCCAGGTTCTTTCGTGTTGGAGCCTGTGCAGGATTTCCTTCCTTTTTATGGCTGAATAAGATTCCATTTCATGGATATATCTCATTTTGTGTTTCCATCCGTCAGTTTGCGTAGCTCCCATCTCTTGGCTCTTGTAACTAACTCTGCCATGAACACGGACATACAAATATTTTTTCAGTTCCTTTGGGTACATATATCCAGAAGCGGAATTGCTGGATCCTATGGTGATTCTGTTTTTAACTTTTTGAGGAAACTGCATATTGTTTGTCACAGTAGCTCACCAGCTTGCATGATCACCAGCAGGGCACAAGGCTTCCAGTTTCTCTGCGTCCTCGCCAACACTTACTATTTTCTGTTGGTTTGGCAGTAGCTGTCTTAGTGGATGTGAGGTGATAGCCCAGTGTTTTGATTTGATTTTCTTTGGTTATTAACTGAGCATCTTTTCAAATACTTATTGGTCATTTGTATATATCTTCTTTGGAGAAGTGTCTGTGCAAATCTTTTACCCATTTTGTAGTGTCGACTCCCAGAAACTTTTTTTCTGTTCTACTCATACCCTGTCTCCCCTTGCCCCAGACGTCTGGATCTGGCCTGCCTCTGAGGGCCTGGCAGGCTGAGGGAAGCAAGGACTTTGCCCTCGAGGCGTCCCAGGAGCACAGCTGGCTCATCACCATGGGCGCGATAACCACGACTGCTCAACTCTGCTGCTTTCAACTTGGGATGATTCTACGCACATGAGATGCTGAGGGTATGGGTTTCCTGTGGCTGCTGTAACAAATAATCACACTCCCAGGGGCTGAAAAAACACAGCCCTGGAGGTCTGAGGTCTGAAGTGGGCCTGCTGTGCCGCATTCTTCTGGAAGCTCTCGGGGAAGCCTCTGTTTCCTTGCCTTTTCCAGCTGTCGGAGACCCTTTCCTCCATCCTCAGAGCCAGCTGTGTAGCATCTTCTCCTTTCTCCTCTCCAGCCTCTATTAGGAGGACTCTTGTGATTATATCAGGCCCACCTGGATAATCTCTCCAACTCACAATCAGCTCAATCACACCTGCAACATTTCTCTGACTATATAAGGTAATGTATTCAGTTTCCAAGGATTAGGACGTGGATATCTGGGGGCGGGGGGCGGGGGGATGTTTAGCCTGCCACTTGGGGCCTTGGGCACTTAAAGGGCAGCGGGTAGAGCAGTTTTGAAAGGCCAGTTTCTCATTAGACAGGCTTCAGCCTTGACCCAGGTTAGTAGAAACAGGGTGTAGGAATCTGGAGGCTGGGTCTCAAGTTTTGGCTTGACCTTGACCTGGCTGTGGAAGCTGTGGAAGCTAGGGAACGTGGCTTGCTTTCTCAGGGCTTGAGTGTCAGTATCCCTGAGGGGAAAGGCTGGGGCCTGAAGGTCTCTAGGGTGCTCCGAGCTTGCTCCCCTTCCTCACCCCCGCTCTCCTTTGGTCTCCTCACATGACTTTCTCCTGTTGGCTCAGGGAAAGCCTGAGGCGGGCCTGAAGGGGTAGAAGAGGACGGCTATGTGAGGCTTTGTGAGGATGGCTCCTGGGTGCCAGTGAAAGGGGCACGGGGAGAGCAGAAGTGAAAGGCACGGGGGTTTGCTTTGTGGCCAGCCTCCTTCTCCAGCCCTCACAAGACGGGTCCCTGGCACAAACGAGTGGAACTCAGACATGCCCAGGAAGCCTGACTGGGTCACACATAACTTGCACAGTAATTTCATACAAAACTTCAATTATCCTTCTTTTCCAGTTCAAGCCTGATAAGGTCAAATATTTGTAAGCCACCAGCCAGATGGAAGCCATGGCCCCCAAAGGCTTGGATGTTGTGTAACCCCAGCTGTGTGGTGACCGGCCTGGGCTGCTGTATTCGGGGAAGAGGGAGAGAGTCTTGCCAAATCTGGTGCTGGCATTGAGGGCAAGGCGTCACTAGGTGTTGTTGGTTCTCTTTGGGACGGGCTGTCCCTCTGTGCTCTGGAGTGGGCTGGGAGAAGTTGCTGGAGATCCGGCATCCTCCAGGGGAAGGAGGGTGCAACTCCCCGTGTCTCACGCCAGCCTTCAGTACTGCCAACTCGAGACAGCGTTGGCTTGAAACAGTTAACCTCCGGTAAGCACACGCTGGTGTTAACGGATCCCATTTGTCCTTGTGAGATTATTCCTGTTTCACCCATAAGCAACCTGATGACCCAAGAGGTTAGGCGAACTTAGCAAAGGTCACCCAGCTCAAAAGGGGAGTGGTGAGACGGAAACTGGGATCCGTCTCATTCCAAAACTCATCTTCTTGGTCCTTTGGCTCTTCGTATCTCCCAGGCTCATCTTTTCACCTGAAGCCGTTGCCCTTGGGAGTGGAGTCTGGGAGCCATGGACGAGGGGGAGTGAGGGGAGCCACAGTCTGGAGGGGCTGACAGCTTGAAGAAGCCCCGTGCTCTGATGGAGGCCAGCAGAGCGCTTTAGAAAGTGAAGCGGCCTGGAGCTAACCTTTGGGCCAGTCTCGCCTGCTTGACTCGGTGGCTTTGGTTTCACGTCCAGATTTAGTTGTGGACTCTGAAAGGGCAAGGTCCCTGGCTGGGCAGATGTTACCGGAGCGCGTGTGGGTGGGTGTCTCTGTGTGTGTCCGCGTGGGCGAATGTGCAGCCCAGGGAGGCTGGTGGTTTGTCGAGGCGGGGAGAACATCTCACGTGTCTGAGGCCCCCACTGTGCCTGCCCCAGTGGGGCCCACACCCCCAGACGTTCCCAACCCCTTCCCCTGTGCTGGCACAGTGGGGGCCGCGGCGTGGGAGGAGATGGGGCTCTGCTCGCAGGGTTATGTCTGAGCGGGGCTGGGGGAGGGGGAAGCCACACATGTGCTCCACGGAGATATAAGGAAGGCAGCGGCAAAGGCTGTGGGCAGCACAGAGGAAGGTGGTGGGGCTCTGTGTCTGCAAGTCCCACACCGGGGACACGCATGAGTTCGTACGTGTGTGTGCCCCAGGGTGAACGTGTGGTCATGGGGGATGTTGCTTCCTGCACCTTATCCGTGGCAGGCAGCAGCCGCTCTCCCTTGCTCCATCGCTGACGCTTTTACACAATCGTGTGACCGCGCATGATTCGGGGTCAGTGTGTGGGGGGCTCCATAACTCCTTGGCTCGAGTGGGAAGTTGGACCAAGCATTTGCTATCCTGAGTGGGAGTCCTAAGCTCCTGGTTTTATAAAGCAAACTGCCTTTCTTTATAAAAGGCAAACAGTGATGCTCAGCAAACAGTGGCTCAGTCGCAGCCTGCCAGGGGACCACCCAGCAGCGAAGCTATGTTTAGTCCATGCGTGTTTTATATTAAAGGGCGCTTTAGCGGAGTACTGAGTGCGTAGAGCAGACAAAAGCAGATGCCCCGTTTGCCCCAATCATCTTCTCCACCTGCTAACTCTGACCTGGAGAAAGATGCTTCCAAGACACCCCAAAGATTCCACATCTCTGTTTTTATCCTTCAGGAGCTATTAGCTCCCATTTCCCAGGTTGGGAAAACCAAGTAAATCTAGGAAGGCTGCCGAGGGAAACAGACATGCAAGGAGAGCTAATGAGCAGGTGACTCTGGTTCCGGCAGCATCCGGCTCCCAAACCTGAGTGCATCTGAGAGGACCAGGAAGAGCAGCTTGCTAAGTCAGTGTAGTTCAGAAGCCGGGCGCTGTGGAGGGCAGACACTACATATCGCGCTCTCGAGTCGTGGCCATCCTGGTCCGTGTTTGCTGAGACTGAGGGGCGGGGGTTGCCCTAGGTAAGTGGCTGCCCTATTAGGCAGGTGCTTTTCAGAGTCCATTATTTATTAGCATAAAGGAGGGAATTGAGGAGGGGGGTGGGGGCACTGAGCATCCCTCTAGGAAGCCTGTTTCTTTTGCCAGCATGTTCTAAACGATAAACTCTTCTGCCACCCACGTGTGAATTCTAGAATCAGTGAGTGCCAAAAATTATATAGGATCTTAGAGATCGTTTGGTAAACTCCTTCGTTTTCCTGACGAGGTAAACGCAGAGAGGGGGAAGAATTTGTCCAGAGTCCCAGGGCTCTCTAGCAGAGGAGGGAGGAGACCCACGTGCCCAGCCCTGGTCCTTGGTCTTCGCAGAAGAGCTGACGACGGAGTGGGATAGGCTGGGGCCGCATGTGCTTCAGTGGAAATGTGGAGGGTCGTGACCGGCTGACTCTGGGTGGTGTCTCTGCTGAGGTGCCTGCAGAGGCCTTCGGGGTGCTGAGCCTGACGGCTTTTCTCAGCCCGGGGCCTCCTCATGCCTCTCCTTCGTTGATGCAGGCCCTGGGATCCAGCTCACGTTAATAACAGCATCAACAAGAAAAGCAATACCGATTCATGCCTACTGTTCACTGAGAATTCATATATGGCTGCACCATGCCACGTGCTTGTAAATGTCTTAAAATCTTTGAAACAGCTCAGCGGTCCCTGAGTCTCTGAGCTGTTAACTAAGTTGCCCAGGCCCACCGGCCTTGTAAGTGGCCACACGGAGTACAAACTTGGGTCTCATGTGACTCCCAATCTTTGCCTTTAGCCACTAGGCTCTGTAGCATTTTCTGGCTGCCACTATCCACTTAATTCCGGGGCAGCCTGTCCCTAAAACTCAATATTTACAGATCCCATGCTCTTCTTTCCCGCTCTTTCCCTGCTGTCTTCATAGGCCAACAGTAGATTCTCATTGTCTTAACGGTTCCAACCCTCCTAATTACTGTGAGGACATAGTCGGAGGAGAGCCACATACACAGGGTGAAAAAGGTGCAGAGATGACAGAGTTTTACAGCATTTCTGCAGCGCTAGTTTCTGCTCCATTGAATCATAACTCCATTCCGAGATGAAGAATGAAGGTGACGTTGACCTCTGCCTTCTAGTTTTGGGTTTTCAACAGTAGATGTTCCCACATCTCCCCATCTGCTCCCTTTTGGCCCAGGCTTTTGATGCATGTGAGGCCTGGGGAAGAATCTGGGCAACACTAGAGTCCCATGTTGGGAACTTGGGTCTCCAAGGACCCCCAACCTAGGGGGAGTCCTTGCTCTGCCACTCTGCCACACACAAGGGTGGCCCTTGTCAGATGTTTTTCTCCATCCTCCAAGGAGGAAAAGATGGAGGAGAGAGGCCAGGAGCGGTCAGGTACTGCTGGCCTAGGAGCCAGCAGAAGGAAGAGAAAAGGCAGCTTGAGGCTCAGGAAGGAGAGGAAACACATACACACCTGGGGGGTGGGGGAGAGAGCTCAGGGGGTTCCTGGCTGCAAGAGGCTCTGAGGAGGGAGTGTGGATTTAAGATGCCAGAGAAATTGGAGGGCTTGGGGGTGGCTGAGTCTGTCCTACCCTGGTCTCATTGGATGGGGGCCATGTGCTCCTCTCTGCCTAGGTTTTGTCATTAGCAGTGGGAATAATGTCACTTGTCTCCTCACCTAAAACTATCAGGATGCTGAGGAGAAATCCCATTCCTTCAGTGAACTCTCTTTTTATACCTGATGTGTGTCAGGCGCTGGGCTAGGCACCAGAGCTGTGGAGATGAACGTATCATGGCCTGCCCTGGAGACACGCCAGGTGCCCAGAGCAGAGCCTTTGGACAAGACGGAAACTGTGGAGAGCCAGGGATTGATCTAACGTTCTGATCGCCCATCTCTCCTGGCCCAAGATTTGACGCCTGATAGTGAATGGTGCTTGGGAATACCGTTGATGTATTTGGATGTGAGTCTGGTTTCACTCAGTTGTGAAGACATGTTTGTGTATGCGCATGTGTGATTTATTTGAGAATTGGAAACAATTTATGGCCAAAATTCTTCACATCCTTTTCTGGGCCTGAGACACGTGCTGAGGGCCCGAGCAGAAGGCCGTTTAGGGAAGCACGTGGGTAGGGGTAGAGACTTGTCCTGCCACACACCTCCCTCCGGACTGGGCTGAATTCACCCTCACCAGCCCTTCCTGAGGGACAGCTGCCTTCGGCTTCCAGCTCTCTGTTCCTCAGAAGGCAGCCCCCCACTTCCTAGATCTCTTTGCTCTTGGAATCTTCTTCCAAGGGCTTCAGGTCCAACACTCCTCTCTCTCTGCTCTTTATAAAAAATTAAATTAAAATTTTAATATTATTGTAGTATGGAAAACTTGCATAACAAAGTTTACCATCTTAATGTATTTTTTTAGTGTATAATTTAGTGACATTAAGTACATTCACATCATTGGTTTGTGGTCACCATCATCCTTTTTCATCTTCCCAGTGAAAGTTCGTACCCATTAAACACGACCTGTCCCCCTTCTCCCCCCGTCCCTGGCAACCACCCCTCTACTCTCTGTCTCTATGGCTAGGACTCCTCTCGGTACCTCACAGAAGTGGGATCAGACAGCATTTATTTCATGACGACTTCACTTCAGCTTCACTTCAAGCTGACTTCACTTAGTGTCATGTTTTCAAGGCTCATCCATTTTGCAGCCTGTGTCTGAATTTCTTTCCTTTTTAAGACTGAATAACAGGCCATTGTATGTATAGACCACGTTTTGTTTATTCATTCATCTGTCGATGGACACTTGGGCTGTTTCCAACTTTTGGCGAGGGTGAATAATGCGGCTCTGAACTTTGGCGTGCCGTTGGTGTTTGAGTCCCTGCCCTCCGTTCTTTCGGATATAGACTCAGGAGTGGCCTTGCTGCATCATATGGTAATTCTGTGTTTAACATTTTGAGGAACCCCCAGATTGCTTCCCATAACCACTGTACCATTTTACGTTCTCACCAGCAGTGCACAAGGCTTGGCCCTCCTCTGCTTCCTTGACAACGCTTGCCATTTTCTGACTTTTTAAAGAATATAATCCTAATGGCAGGGTGGGGGGGTGAAGGGCTCTCTCTGGCTTTGGGAACTTCCACATGAACCACATGGAGCCCCCAGAGGTCACGGGGGAAACCCTGGAATAACAAATTAGAAACGAAACAAGGGCTGGAGGGTCCTATTCTCTCTGTTGCCCTTCCTCGCTCAGCGGCCCCTTGGGTTGACCTTGTCCCGTGAGCAGATTGGAGGCCTCTGAGGATGGCCACGCACACACTCAAGCCAGCAGCCCAGCCCAGGAGCAGATGGCGCTGGATATCAGGCTGACTTCCTCGACCCTAATCTTCAAGGTCTGTGGGGAGGAGATCCGGGCACCGAGTTCCTGGGTAGGAGTTAGACTGGCTGGGGAGGGGTGATGGGAGCAGGGAGATACCAGACCCAAGAATTCTAGACCTGAGGCTCTGAGCTAGGAGGCCTCTTATGGTGTTTGGTTGAGCCTCCTTATTCTCAAGAGGAAGAAACCGAAGGCCAAAGAAGGAAAGTGATCTGTCTGACCCGCGCACAGAACAAATGGGTGTTGAAACGGGGACTGGAATTCCGCTCTCTTGACTTCTGGTCTGGTTCTTCTCTCACCAAACTCGGAAAAAAGTCAAGGTGGCTTCATAGCTCTCTGAAGCTTCGTATTTACCAAGAAACAGCAGGCTGTGGGGGTGGGGGGCAGGGGGGACACTTGCTTAGTTTTTCGCTGCCTTCCACCTTCTTGTCTGCCTGCTGTCTGGCAGAGGTTTTGTGGGGATTAATGAGATAAACGGCTTTGACTTTTCCAAATGAAAGAAGCATTATACTTTACACAAAGCATTGTTACTAAGTAGCCCGTGAGTGCAAAGGAATAAGGGAGTGTGTTTCTTTGGTCCCACCTTAATGAGAATTAGGAGGAGGACAGGATGGGAGGATATCAGGAGGAGGACAAATGGGCCACGTATGGGTGTGTTTGCGTATTATGTTTTTAGTGTGTAAGTATGTGCAGTCGCCCCACCCCTCCACACGCACACAGTGCAATCCCACGGATAATGGAAGAACTTCAGAGCCTTTCACCAAGAGAGGTTCCTTGGAAAGTGGAGCACTGTTTTCAAGGATCTCTGGAATCTTCTGTATTCTGAATTCTCTGGCTAGATTCACTTTTTTACAGATTGACACTATTAAATTTGTGTGTGAGATATAGCCGTTTTTAAGAGGTGGTTGCTTAACAGGGAGGGTGTGCTTCTGGGAAAAAAGACTTTTTTTTTTTTTTTTAATAAAGCAGCTTTCATGTTTTATTTTCCTTCATTGATAATGAGGCATTCTTCTTTGATGCCCTGAGGCTTTATATGTGGACATTAGGAGCAGGACAAATAAGAAGGATTCTTATTAAGTATCTTTATATTTGGGTAGTACTTTCGTAGACCTAATCTCATTTAGTCTTTACAACTGTCCTGTGAGTAATGTATTATCATCTGTATTTTACGGATCAGTAAACTGAGAAGTGTGCATAGCTTTGTGCTCGGCAGTGTGGCCGGCGGGGGGACAGGGCCAGGGGCCTGGGCTCTGATGCTGCGAGGTTTTACTCCAGCAGAAGGAAGGCCCTTCTCTCCTCCCAGGGTCTCATTCTGCTCCAGCTTCTTCGAACGGCTGGTGCTGAGAGTGGTGGCACCCTTCAGACCATGGCCTGAACCCAGGGGTCCTGGTGTCTTTCCCCCACATACCAGTTCCTACCTCCTGGAGCCCGGCTGATATTTAATGGAACTGTTGCTATGAATCAAGATGACAAGAAAAAAGGAAGCATCTTGCCCATATATGTATCTTGGCTAATTTTCAAATCAACCGTTTCACTTTACCCAAACCTAGATACTTCTGTTTCCAGAGCACTGCAGCTAGAGACCCAGGGGTGCAATTATCCTTTGTCCCGAGTTTAGGTTCGAGGCAGCAGAGGGCCGCACAAAGGTGCCTGGTGACCTTTCATGGGACTCCGTTTCTCTGTGGCTGCAGGCAGATGCTTGTATTTTCCTGCGGTGCCGGCGATCCGGAGGAGGAGGCTTCATGCAGCCCAGGGAGGTGGGCGGCCTGTTTGCCAGGCAGGGTCTGTGGGCACAGCCTTCCCCGACCCCCTCAGAATGGGTCTGGCAGCGGCCGGGCAAGGATCTGGTAGCGGTCTGGCTACAGTAATTTTGGAAGTACACTTAAATGATAGATCAGGACCCTAACTTTTTTTCTTTCTGATCACCAAAGAATTATTTACTGTACGAAATTTGGAAAATAGGATAATTTCAAAAAGAGCTAGTACTTACAAGGTTTTTACTCTCAGCACTCTTCTGAGAGTTTTACATTTATTAACTCATTTAATCATCATAACAATGCCGTGTGATAGGCAGTGTTAGGATTTCTATTTTACAGATAAGGAATCTTGGGTACAGAGAGGTTAGGTGACTGTTCCAGTCACACAGCGACTAGCACAGCTAGAATTTGTATCTAGACTGCCTGGGTTCCAGGTCCATGGCCCTGAGTTCTGGGCTGAACTGCCTCTCTGCAAATAGATGGGCCACCTGAAAGTAATCACTAGTACCCTTCCTTCCTTTCTCCCCCACTTACTCCCCTCCTCCCCTCCTGTCCTCCCTCTCTCCCTCTCTCCCTTCCTCCTAACCACCCACCCACCCTTCCTTCCTTCCTTCCCACCATTTTTATAAATTTTTATTCTAGCCATTTACAGGACAAAAATCTAGATAGACATATAAGTCTATTAATTGCGCTTTTTCTGAGGTGGGGGACTTTCTAAGATACTCATTTTTAAATTTTTGGGCTTTTCTGTTTTTCAACAGTAAGTGTGTTTTCCTTTCAAGTTTAGTAACAACAATAGAGATCTTAAATCCTTTTTGTCAAGCTCTTGATCTAGAAAGATGGTTTTTTAAAAAGATTGATGTATAGTTGAACTATTAGGAATATTTGTATGTGTTTCCTTCTAGTCTTTCTTCTATGGAAAAAAAAGTGTCTTAAAAAATTGGGGTCCTGGGGCCCCTGGGTGGCGCAGTTGGTTGAGTGACTGCCTTCAGCTTGGGTCGTGGTCCCGGAGTCCCGGGATTGAGTCCCACATCGGGCTCCCGGCTCCATGGGGAGTCTGCTTCTCACTCTGACCTGCTCTCTCTCACTCTCTCTTTCCTAATAAATAAATAAAATCTTTAAAAAAAATTGGGGTCCTATAGTACATATATTTTTGGGCCCTATTTCTGTTGCTTAATATGTGAAATTTTTTTCTATATTGTTTTCAAAACATAATTTTTATGGTTTCTAAAATCCCATTATGTGGATGTGGCATCACAGGCCAGTCCCCCTGTGATGGGCCTATAGGTGTTGTTCAATTTGGTGTTGGTATAACTTACACTGCGGTGAATACCCCGGGTACATTGCTTTGCTGGAGTCTTGGGTAGCTTCTGAGAAGGGTAGTGGAATGATTGAATTCCTTAAAGACTCTCATTAGGAGTGCTAAATTGCTTTCCCTACAGGGCTGATGAGCCCATGCTTCCCGCTGGGCCAGGTTCTGGAGTTCAGCTTCCCTGTCCCCGGCGGAGCTGAAGAGGCTCCAGGCACAGTCAGACCTTCTCTCCCGCAGAACAGAACCTCTCCTGGCCCGGAGGGTCTGAGTCTGTGCGCTCTGAGCTCTGAGCCTCAGCAGGGCTGCAATGCCATATGTCATTCCTCTGTGGCAGTGTGGCAGGGCATTCACGGGCATAGAATGGAGTCAGAGGAATCACTGCTGCTTCCCCAGAGTGCTCTGCCCACTTCACTTGGCGCAGGATATGGGCAGATGAGTATTAGCCCAGTGAGTCTTCCTGTCACCCCATCCTCCCAGCTGTGGAGAAGGAAGGAGGTTGGGACCGCTGAATACACTAAAAACTGTCCTTCCAAGATGGCGCTGCCTCATATGTTCTCGTTCTGGTGATTGTCAGACGTGCAGAGACTCTGTGTCTCTGTTTTCCTAACAATAAAACGGGGCCAAAGCAGCTTTGCTGTATCTGTATGTATTTGCTGTAACCCTCTGTATCTTGGGGCCAAAAGGTGAAGTAATTAAAAATGTCATGGGATGGGGCGCCTGGGTGGCTCAGTTGGGTTAAAGCCTCTGCCTTCAGCTCAGGTCATGATCTCAGGGTCCTGGGATCGAGCATCGGGCTCTCTTCTTGGCAGGGAGCCTGCTTGCCCCTCTCTCTCTGCCTGCCTCTCTGCCTACTTGTGATCTCTCTCTCTCTGTCAAATAAATAAAATCTTAAAAAAAAAAGGTCATGGGAAAAAATGTAATGGGATAATGACACTTTTGGGATATTCACTCACTCGTTTAGCACATACTCCAGGGTCTTCTGGACTCTGGGGAATATAGTGGTGAACAAAATAGACAAAGGTGACTGCTTCTTGGGGCTTCCCTTCTGATGAGGGGTAAGAAACAAATATACACCTAACATATGAAATAAACGCAGACGGGGCTCAGCCAGTTGAGTGTCCAACTCTTGATTTCTGTTCAGGTCATGATCTCAGAGTCATGGGATCGAGCCCCCTGTTGGCCTCCAGGCTCAGGAGGGTGTCTGCTTAGGATTCCCTCTCCCCTTCTCTGCCCCTCTACCCTTTCCCCCACCTTGCACACTCCCTTTCCCTCTAAAGAAAGAAATACACACACACATATGACATACTAATCTAAAATAATTGAATAACATCATCTCTTTAAACTTCTGTGTAGAACTCTCTGACGGCCAAAAAGAAATTCTGCAGAAGAACTTCCACGTGGCAGATGTGTTTTGAGCACCTACCAGGTGACAACAAGTCTGCTGGGTTTCTGAGGCCACAAAGCTGTGTCCTGCTCTCAACGAGTATATGGGTTGCTGGGAGAATATGAGAAGGGCCCACATACCAGAGTGTAACCCCTCTCAGGCACTCACTGGCCATTGCGAAGGAGACCCAGAGCCAGCGCGTGGTCTTCTCAGTGTTTTGTCGGGCTTGTGGCATCATTCCTCCTGCCTGTCCCCAGACGTCAGCATCTGAAAGGGTTTTCTATTTTTCCAGCTGGTTGGTATCTGACCTCAGGGCTGCATCTGTTTCTTTCACTAAAATGGCTACTTAGCAGCAGCCTTGAAAAAGTAGAAATGTTGACTTTTGATAAACTTGAATTGATCCACTGGGTCCTGTAATTGAGGTTAGCCATCACCAGGGGGTGATAGGCGCCTTCATTCAAATAGCAGGAGGTTGCAATTGCCCTCCTCTCCCTGCTTGGACAGAAGTGGAAGAAATTTTTTTTTTAAGATTTTATTTATTTATTTGACAGAGAGAAAGAGATCACAAGTAGGCAGAGAGGCAGGCAGAGGGAGGGGGGAAGCAGGCTCCCGCTGAGCAGAGAGCCCGATGCGGGGCCTGATCCCAGGACCCTGAGATTACGACCTGAGCTGAAGGCAGAGGCCTTAACCCACTGAGCCACCCAGGTTCCCCGAAATGTTTTATTATCTTTACAATTTATTATCTTTGGCTGGAGACTGTGGTTTAGTGTGTGTATCTATCAGTTTGTTTTCTAACATTTTTCTTTGCCTGCTCTCTGATGGCAATATGACCTTGAGTAACGTGTGGGAAAATGGCTTTTTGGTTAGTGTCCTCTAGCCGAGGCAATATTGGCAGGTCTCTGCAGGGACTTCCATGGGAGTCCCTCCGAGGGTTCCTTTTCCTTTCTTTCTCTCCTTTTGACTAGCTGCCCTGTGGAGAACAGAGGAAAGATGATTTAGTTTGCTGGATCACTAGAAGGTGTGAACGACAGTGGCTTGACCACTCTTCCCATCAGCTTGGGCTTCTGAAATAGTCTAGCTTCTTTGCCTTGGCCCCATCATTAGAGAAGAGTGGGATGTAGAATAGGAAAGAGATGGTTTTATTTAAGGAGGTGTCTGAACGATTTAGTCGGGGGGATGGCTGCAGCTGTCCTTGGGTCCCTGTCTTTGTTTTGGAGCAGGATGACTGCTGTGGTCACAGGCCTGTTCCGAGCGTCCCCATCTCTCATGAGCAGTGTTTGTAGAAGGGTGGGGGAAGAGTGCAAGAGAATGCTGTTGAAAAGAGTGTGAAAATGGCTCCGGTGAGAGGTAGACGCAGCAGATGTGACATACTGTGAAGACCCTTTGGGTGCTTGGTCTGGGGAGAGGGTTCCACTCCAGCTAGGATGTCCTGGGCTCTCTTGGGACCCACTCAGGTTGGGCAAAAGCTTTAGCCTCCCCATCTGCCTCTTGGGATCATTACTTTCTCTTTATTTGTTAAGAGGATGACTTTTGGTTGTTGATGTTGTTTGTTGGGTCTCACACTCTCTTATGCTTTGAACACATGACTTTTTGCATAGAGTGATTATTTCCTGATCAGAAAATCCACCCACCTATCAGCATCTGAATCAGTCCTTGATTTCTTTTTTTCAAGAAGTTCCATCACAAATTATGCTCTTTCCATCAAGACTTCCTCTTAATGTAGGCCTGCACTGTCCTGTATGATAGCCACTAGCCATCTGTGACTATTTACATGTAGATTAATTGAAATTAAATAAAATTTAAAATGTAGTCCTGTAGTTACACTTGCTACATTTGAAGTGCTTAAGAGTCAACAGTGGCTGGTGGCTACCATGTTGGACATTGAAGAATTAATAGAACATTCTCATCATTGTAGATGTTCTATTAGACAGTGAGGCTATAGACCTCACTATAGTCTCAGGCAGAGTTCAGACCTACAGTAGACACTGCCATAGTCTTTTTGAGAGGAAACATAGTTAATACAGGAATTTAAGGGCTTACAAAATCATGGGAAGGTTTGGGAGAGTGGGCTCTAGGTTGGACCTCTAGGAATGACTTCCAGAACAAAGCTGCAGAGATGGCCCACCAAGGGGACTGGGACTGTGGTGTAATTAGGGAGCCAGGGAATCTGGAAGCCACTGTGCCAAGAGCTGGCTCCAGGATCACACCACCTTATCGATGTTCCAGGTATCAGGAAAGCATTGCCAGAGCCTCGTGAAATAGATGCCCTCCTCACCGTACGTAGTTTTATTCACTTCTTGAGTTGGCCAAACTCCATAGCCACATCAGGAAGTCCAGCTACAAGGGAGACTGGAAATTAGAGTTTCTAGATCTTTGGCATCCGCAGGATAGGCAGGGACAGCAGAAGGAGGTTGGAACTGCTGCTGAGTTAGCCCACCGGTCTACCCCATCTGCCGCATGGGATTGAGCCAGGCCTGATCCTTCTCTGCAGGAGCACCACCAGGCTTAAGACAGACAGGGCCTTGGGTATCTTAAGACCAGGAGACAGTATCTTCCCTGTTCGAGTTTCCCAGCTATCTCTGTAACACTCTAGACGGAGAAGATTAATGGCCTCCTGCTTTCTAGTCATTTGGCCTTTAATGGGCAGAGAAAGCGCAGTTGCTGTTCCAGGTTGGCTGCTGCACTCTTAAACAGAAGGGAGGCCCCTGGCCACCACAGTGAGATGACAGACAGTGAAAGCGAGATGTGTTTCTGCAAAGGTCTCGGGTGGCACCCTGGCCCACGAGAAAGCATTTCATTTGCTCTGGAGAGATTGCTAAGTGAGAGGATGGTTAGGACCTCAGGAGGAAATGCATTTTCAGTTCTCTCCCTGCGCAGTGAATTGCTGCTCCTTGCTCTCCGTAAATCAGTCTGGGCTGTGGTTGTGGGTACAAAGTCTCGTCTTTGGCGGTGACCTCCCTTGCGCATGGATGAAGGCGCTAAGGCTAAAAGGGAGGTTGTGTTGTCCAAGCTCATCTGCAGTACTGTGCTTTTCTCCACACATGTGGCTAATTGGGGCTCTCTTTATCATGCCGGAAGTTTGGGCATCTCTATTCAAGCGTAGTGTGGAGGCAAGGAAATAGGGAGGCCATGGGCAGCCAGTGTTTGAACTCTGCTTATTTACATTAGAGAATCAGGGTTGGGGGTTGTGAGAAGAAATAATTTAAGCCCAAACCTGAGGTGAGAGAAGGAATCACCAAGCCAGAAGCAGAGGGAATAACATTCTAAGTATGTGCAAAGGTACTGTGGTGTATAAGAAGGGAGCATTTTGGAGGAGTGAAATGAGGCCAGTATGTGAGGATTGCATTGGACCAGGCTGAGAGGGGAATGAGATGAGCTCAGAGAAGCGGCCAGAGCCAGCCTACGTGGGCTTCATAAGTCATGGCAATGAGTCCAGATTTTGAAGAGATTTATCTAGGAGAATGACAGGACTTGATTTATGATTTATATTTCTAAAAGGTCACTCTGGTTGCTCCATGGAGATTGGATTGGGGACAGGCAAAGAGAGAGAGAGAGAAATGTCAGGGGGCCAGTGCAGCATTCTGGGCTGCGGGGTGGCGAGGGAGACAGAAGTCATGGCTCACAACCTCTTCTTTCAGAAATCTCCCCAACAACCGTATCCAAGAAGTAAGTGGAAGAGCCCGAATAAGCCCGTGCTTTAGGGCAGAGACAGGCTGAGTCCGTCAGTTTCTAGTGTTTGCCTCTTATCTGCCTTCATCTATATCATGACATCACCATATTGCTGCTGTTAGCAAATAGATACCAAACATCTTCTGCAATAAGGCCCTGGATCACATGCAGGGATGGAGATGGATTAAAGGGAAAAAAAATCCACTCTTTCCTCATTGAACACCTTCCGGGTCCCTAGCTCCATGCCTCACTCACGGGGGAAGCATCAGCCACCGCCTCCTGACTCGGACTCTTTCCTTGGACCTTGTGGAGCAGACTAACCTGTAGCCGGCCAGTCTATGTAGGGGTCTTGTCCCCGCCCCGGTCCCTTGGGGGATCCCGACGGGGACGCCGGGTGCGGGCAGAGGGAGCTGTTGCTGAAGTCAAGGGAGCTGGGCCATTTGACAAATGGGGATCATTTTCTTCTGTGGGAGGGTGAGGTCGCCGCTGCGGGCACCCACCTGTCTGTGTGGGGCCTGGTCTGCTGAGCCGCCGCTCTGGGGCTCATTCAGGGACAAGAACATCCGTAAAAATAGTTCAGGAAGGCAGGAGCCAGAGCAGGCTTAGACTGTGGCATCTTTTCAGCTGTGGCAGCCAGGAGACAGAGCTTTGAATCAGCTTTATAATTTGAAAATTGGTCTCTTTGCACCGGGTGGTTATTTCGTGCTAACAAAAGCCATCAGGGACATGGTGCTACTTGCCCTTCCTCCTTGGCACTGCTCTGGGTTCAGAAATGTTGAGCCCAAGGTGGTGATTTTCCATTCCTGGAATTCTTGGATGGTGGTGCCCCCTTCCTGAGTGGGACCCGGAGATCCTAGGGGAGCCGCGGGTCTGGGTAGGGAGCCATCCCCGTGGATGGGGAGGAATTGCTGGGAGAAGGGGAGGCTAAGCTGGGCTTGAAGCATAGTCCTAGTAGAGGCTAGCCTGGAGGGGCCACACCTGTCTGGCCCGTGCGTGGCTCTGTGTTTACCGTGGCAGTGCCCTTAGTCAGCTCACAGGGCCGTGACAGTGCTCAGTGTCCAGGACCAAAATTATGGAGGCTGTTTTTTTGTTCTCTGGCTGGGGAGAGGTTGACATTCCATTTTCCCCCATGGGCTTCTTCGTATGCACCTTCTCCAGATGGTGTGCTTCAGAGAGGTCCCTGTGCTCTGGGAATGTCACCCACAGCGCAGGGTGGCTCTGAGGTCAGCCTGCCAGGACATGGCTCTCAGAGCCACATCTTGGCTCTGCGGAGCCCTGGTCACCTTGCTCCCCATGTCATTCCCTTGGGATGCATAGGATGCACCCCACACGCAGCCTTTCTGAGGTGACGATGTGTTCTCATGCTGGTTCTTCCTGCCTTCTTCTGAAGCATTGTCTAGCCTCCCCAGGATGGCTTGGTTTTTGGAACCGGCAAGTGGTAGGAGAGAGCAGGATGAAGGCAGTGCTTGGGAGTGAGTACAAAGATAGGAGTTTGAAGACAGTAATCTGCAAGAAGGGGTCAGGTGCCTCGGAGATTTGGGGTCTGGAGAGACTGACGGTGCTGGGGTCTGCTGCTTTTACATATGTGCAGGAAGAGAAGTTAGTCTCCGAACTAAAACAGAGTCGATTACGTGCTGTCCGTGCTGAGCAGGGAGGGAGTCTAGGAAGGAAAAATGATACATCATGGACTGAATGGACTAAATGAGAGTTCCAGCGCTCCCCACAAACCCAGTAAGACATGAGGTTAGGCCACTGGTCACTGGTCACTCCAACGCAGCCGGTAGAAACGGGGACACCTACTTTCATTCATCCCAGAGGCGCCCCGAGGGTTACTGAGGAGGCTGTTCACACGGCAGACCCCTTCCTGTGGGATCACGCCAGATGTAAAGGATGTTCTCGGGTCAGAAACGCAGCAGCCCCTTCAACCTCAAGGCCTGTAAACCCAGTAGGAGACATGAGCTTTGCTTGTGGCCGTGGACGTGAGTGCACACGTGTCTGTGCATGTGGGGCACAGGGCTGAGTTCTGAGGAGGCGGAGTAGAGTCTAGCAGCGAACCAGGAGCCCCGTGCATGCTGCAGAGATCTTTCATTGTCTCACTTTGTGACCTTTAATGAGTCATACACTCCTTTGTTTTCTTACGTGTTAAGTGGAGATACGGATGCTTGCCGGTTACTGAAGCAGTTCCGATGCTTCGGGTGCCTTTATTAATTCAGATACTATCTTCTAATTCCTCCCTCTGGGGTATTATAAGAAACACGAAGGCCCCAGTCACATCGGGGTCTTCTTTGCTTTATGCTTAGGATCCACACAGTGAGTGCAGGGAGGACGACAACCGGGTATGTGAGAGAAAGGACTTCTCATAGCAAGTGTTGGGTTCTCCATGATCCTGACATTCTGGGTAAAATACTTTACCCCCGGGGGTGCAGCAGCTGCCTGGAGCAGCTGGAGCAGAGGAAGGGAGGGGCGGGAATGGAATAGACGGTGAGACAGGGGCTGTGTCACATTGAGAATATAGCCATGAATTGAGTCTAGCAAAGAGGCAATTTTCCAGGCCCTGGGGAGTGGGGGCGGGGCTCTAATGCTACAGGGACCAGATGGCAATAGTGCAGGAGGCAACTGTCAGGGGACGGGAAGGCAGTGGGCCAGCTGGTACTAAAGAAGCCCTGATGTGCTCATCTTGGTATCCCATAGGGCTGGTAAAGTCGTGGCATCTGTGATACCATTCCCTACCGGTTGTACCCGTGGCAGACATCACTAATCTATCATGACATACTTTCCTCTTGTACGCAGGGAAGTCTCAGAATCCTTTAGCGCCAGCATTTTGGGCAGTCATGTCAATCAGGTGGCATAAGAGTAGAAACTTATTTATTGTCTGTCGTGGGTGTGATGACAGAAAGGACATAGATTTTGGAATTCAGTGGAAAGGACAGCCCAGACAGGTACAAGCTTTGTAGCATCGAACAAGCATATTTGTCAGGTCTTTTTGGTTGCGAAGGACAGAAACCCAATTCGAGTTAGCCTAAGCTAAGTTACTTAAGTGATATAACCGGAAAGCTCAGGAGCCCAACGATGTTGCTAGGCTCTGTCTCTAGGACAGAGTGTCTCTGCGTTCTATCTGGCTAAGTCGGGTCATCGCTGACCCCTGGGGCGGGATGCGGGGGAGGGCAACAAGGCTGGTGGTGGAGGTGATGGGGTCTAGACAGCAGGTCACACTGGGAACAAAAGTCATCTGGAAGGTCAAACATAGAAGGATCGATCCAAGATAAGGGTGGAGAGGGATGGCTGGGAGAGGTGCCAAGTGTTCATGTGAATACTAGTGAGTTGCAGGAAGGAGAGGGAAGGGGCTCCCCAAGGCAGTTTGTTCTGGGCCCAGAACCTTCCCTGAAAGAGCCTTGTGTACACTGAGCAGAGGGGAGGGTCATTGTGGGGAGCCTTGGAAGCGACATACCTGCTCCAGCCACAGTCCTCTGGGCAACTGACGTGGCACCAGGTGCCAGGCTCTCCGCGCCCACTGTCACCCCATTCTCTGCTGCTTCTCTTGATCCTGCTGCACCTGACCAGGTGACAAGTCTCAAGGTCGTGCATCTGTTCTGGGGCAGTAAGGTCTGGGACTGGGCTGAGCTGATCCTGGGTAAACCTTGTAGGATTCTAGGGTGAGGCATCCAGCTGATCAGACCGAGGAGTGCCCGCCGAGTGTGCGTCGTGTCTTAGGGGCAGTCTTGAAGGCTTCAGTTGCCCTTACCCCAGAGAAGTGCGGATGCCTCTGCACTGGATTTTATTGGTTCCCAAGCAGGTTTCCTCCCCGTGTCCCCTCTGCCTCCCACCCTGTCAATCCTGCCATGCACAGTTCCCTTTCCCTGATAGCGAATGCTGTATCACGAATCACCCCGAAACAAAGTGGCTTGTGGCAGCAAGCACCTGGCTGCCTGTCCCAGTTTCTAGGGGTCAGGAATTGCTCGGGCTCTCGCATGAGGCTGCAGTCTGATGGTGAGGGCAGCAGCTGCGGGCTGGCCGGGAGTCTCCCCTGCACGTGGGCTCTCCGCGTTGGCTAGTTTGGGTTTCCTCACCCCATGGCAGCCTCAGGGTGGGCACTGCATTGTTTTGAAAGGCACAGACTGTCATTTCTTATGAACTTTATTGGTCGGGTGGTCACCAAAGACCAACCCCATTTCAGGAGGAAGGAGTGTAGATGCTCTTTCTTAATGGGAGAGGTGTCAGAGGATTTGCTGACATAATGTAAAACCATCACAGCCCCTGGCCCCCTCCTGTTCAACCAACACTTATTGCCCAGATGGGTTTGAGGTACCGGGAGGTGACCTCACTTGAGTCCAATGCCTTCCTTTCATTATACTATTTTTATTTCTGGAACTTGGGTGCAGAGACTTGAATGAATTACACGCTTCAATTCATTGTGCATATGTCATCGATTCATGCAATGACTCTTCATTCATTCATTCATTCACTCTTCCCTTTTATCCCTCTATCCTACTTTCCTTTTTCCTCCTTACTTCCCTTAAGCAACCATTCTAGGGACGCCTGGGTGGCTCAGTTGGTTGGGCAACTGCCTTTGGCTCAGGTCATGATCCCAGCGTCTTGGGATCGAGTGCCGCATCGGGCTCCTTGCTCCGCAGGGAGCCTGCTCCTCTCTCTGCCTCTGCCTGCCTCTCTGCCTGCTTGTGTTCTCTCTCTGTTAAATGAATAAATAAAATCTTAAAAAAAAAAAAGCAACCGTTCTATTATATTAAATGCATATCCTTATTTGTATGTGTTCTTATAAAGTAATTGACATAGATCACATTGCATATGTACCGTTTTCCGTGTCCTCCTTTTCCCACTTGCTCCGTGTTTCCAGGTCCATACATGTGCCATGCATGTATGCTGTAATGCATACATCTCCTGTCTGGTCACCTAACATGAGTCAGTGAGACTGGAGAGGAGTAGCGACATGTCCAAGGTCACACAGGCAAACTGGGACAAGAATAGTTTTCCTGACTCTTGTTTTCTCAGTAGCACACACTCATGTTTTCACGGTCCACCTCCCAGGCCCTCACAATGGTTCGAAATAAGATTTTTTTAAAAAATTGCGAGTCTGGGTTCCTTTTCCAAGCTCTCCTGTTTTCTCCCTCGTAACTGCTGTCCTCTGCCCTCTCATCCTTCAGGGTCCAACTATGGGAGCCCTCGCCCAGCTCACGCCAACATGAATGCCAATGCCGCTGCCGGGCTCGCTCCCGAGCACATCCCTACGCCGGGGGCGGCCTTGTCCTGGCAGGCGGCCATTGACGCGGCCCGGCAGGCCAAGCTGATGGGCAGCGCCGGCAACGCGACCATCTCCACGGTCAGCTCCACGCAGCGGAAGCGGCAGCAGTACGGGAAGCCCAAGAAGCAGGGCAGTGCGACGGCCACGCGCCCTCCCCGCGCCCTGCTCTGCCTGACCCTGAAGAACCCCATTCGGAGGGCGTGCATCAGCATCGTTGAATGGAAATATCCTTTGTGCTCGGGCCTGTGCGGCCTGCCCCCGGGGGCCCCAGTGGGGCTGGCCTCACGCTCACTCCCAGGGATACACATCTATATCCCTAGGCGCTGTGTAAACACCTAGTTTTCTAGTCTCACGTCGCTGAGCCTGTCCAGGGATCCGCTGGTGTGGCAGGTTACGTGTTGCTTACCCCCTCGCCTTGTTTGCCTCCCGTGTCATGGCCCTGGTGTAGTTTTGTGACCTCCGCTCTCTGTAGGAGGAGGGATCCCCAGAAGTGCGAGAGAGTAGTCGTCAGTGACGCACCCTGGCTCTTGGCTCAAGGCCTAGGAGCAGTGATTCTCAAACTTAGCTGCCCATTGGCATCGCCTGGGAAGTTGTAACAAAACACAGGTGCCTGAGCCCCACCTGGGCACAATGATTCTCTCGTGCAGCCAAAGTGGAGAGCGCTGGCCTGGAGTTTTAAACACAGACCCACTTTGCATGCATAGAACCCAGTGAGTGGGCCCTTCCAAGAAAATGACTTTGAAGGGCCAGGCTCTCACTGTGGAATCACAGGCCCCTTAACATCATGGGAATTGTGGGGTGGTGGAGATTGAAAGAAACTTCAAGGTCAGTGGGTCCAGCCCTGACTTGGCCCAGTGATGACATCGAGCCCCACCTGGTCATGCGGTTAGTGACAGACAGGACTGGAACTCTGGGGCTTAGGGTTGGGCATTTTCATAATAAGAATTCATTCAGGCAGGGCTGTCGCGTCTCCTGGGGCTCAGGATGGGAGGGTTCCATGCCATCCATGAGCTTCCGTGGAAAGATTGAAAAGCCTTAGTAGGTAGGGGTTGAAAGGCAAAAGAAGATGGGAGGGAAGAGCTTCTGTTTAGCAAGGAATGTCAGTTCTTGGGAAATGGAGGACGGGAGGCCCTCAACTCAAAAAGTAACTTTAAGAGAAGGCAGCGTAAGCCGCATGGTGCCTGGAGAGCTGGTCATCTGTCCCGCGTGGCCAGGCGGGCCTCCCGTTCCCAGAGGACCGGGTGAGAGGCCCGGCTCTGGGCAGCCCCAGCGTGCTGCTGTCATGACGGCTCCATCAGAACCATGCAGTGGGAGAGCTGGGGGCCGTGCGGGTCAGGCTCCCCCAAAGGGGAGGGCCCTGAGGCCTAGAGAAGCTGAAGATCTGGCCCAGATCACACAGCCTGCAACTCATAGAGCTGGGTTCCAAATCTAGGTTCCCCAAGTCCCCAGTCCATGCAGGTCCCCCTCCCCGTGCACCCGCAGAGTAGAGGGGACGTACTAGGGAGGGTGTTCTGGGAACACCGTCCAATCCACAGGGATGCGGAGGGACCTGGATGTGGGGCCTGAACCACGCCCCATCATGGCACTGCCCTCTGTGTTCGGACTGGTCACGGGCCATTGGAATCAGCAGAGCTCCCATTTCCTCATCTCAGTGGCAGTGGAAGCCTGCTCAGAAAAACATGTCAGGAGACGTGTTCGTGTGTACAGGTCTGATTTCCCCTCCTGGGATGGACACTGTGCAGAGTAGAGCGCCAGGTGGTGACATCGTGGCCTGGGAGGAAGGGAAGAGAGGAGAGAGCAGCACACCTGGCAGGAGGCGGAGTGTGGGAGAGCGAGGGCTCTGTAATGGCCGTGTCTGGGGCACTGTCCATGGAAACTGGTCCCAGAGCCACAGGGGGCCTGAGGCAGGGACCCGAGAAAGGACTGTGACTGAGTCAGCAGCAGCGTTAGCCAGGCTGTGTCACCCCACCTGGGGGAATGTGCCCTCCGTCCCTGTGGGAAAGGAAGCGGGCCCAGCCTCTGCAGCGCCGGTCGGTTGGCATTCCCAGATTGCCCTGGAAGGGTAGCTGGACGGGGCAGGAGGTGGTCGGCTGGACTCGCCCGTCCGCATTCCTGGAAGGAGTGGAATCCGATGCTGTCGTTAAGAAGGAAAGACAGTTTAAAAAATGATCTGGCCGTCACAGTGTGACACAGTACGTTTCCAGGTCTTACCTGGCTTCTCCTCCACTTTGCAGCTAGTGGCTTTTCTTCTCTGCCTGATTGGTTTCTTTCTACATTACCGTCTCCAGCAGTAGCCAGGGACTTTTAGCATAAGATGATGGATGGATAGCCTGGATTGGGGGAGGGTGTAGAAGGGATTGTGTAAGAAACACCCAAGCTCAGCCGCCACCCACTGTGGTGGAAGGAACGAGTTTGAGGACAGGTGATGAGGTCTGACTCAGTTGAATCGATGTGCTGTAGCCCAGGTCAGGGCGGGGGGCACAAGGGACCAGGAGATGGGAATGAAACTGACCAGCCCCTGGGCCGAATGGGACTTTTGTAAGCAGGTGGGGAAACGGCTAGGAGGGAGGGGGTTTCGTGGTAGGAGATCTAAAGCGTGAACTTTCTAAAAACGCTCAGGGTGACTTCAGGAGAGACCAACGTAGAGATCAGTGTAGAATAAGTAGTCCTTACAAACTCCGACTTCGGAGCCGGACTTCCTGGGTTGGAATCCCATCCTGCCACAAGCTGTGTGACGTGGGGCAAGTTAGCGTCTCACCTCTCTGTCTCCTCAGAAATGGGGATGATAAGTGCACGTCCCCTTCAGGTGTTTGAGTGGTGCAGAGCAGAGCCCAGCACCACACCGTGGAGGCAGCCACTGTCCCGTCTGCTGCTGTCACTGTCTCCAGCACCAGCAGCGTCCTTACCGGCTCCTTGGCCAACTCAAGGGGCAGCGCGGCCTATCGGAGATGGGTCAGTAGGTGTGGTTCTGGCCCTGCTACTTGTCAGCTTAGAACCTGGGAGAGGCTGTTTTGTTTTCTGTCAGGTGGGGGGTTAGCCTGCACGTCATCTTCCTGATACCAAGGCACACCCAGAAGACGACAGCTTCATGAGGTGTGCTGGTAAGTGGACCCCCGGCGATGCCTGTGCGGCCGACGGGGATCCATGACGAGCACACCGGCTAGAGCCATGACTCAGATGCCTTCCAGGCCCAGAGTTGCCTGTTAACGCAGGTCAGAGGCCATTCACAGTGCTGGACTCTGCGCTTGGGGTTCTAGTACTGCGTGGGGTCTCGGGAAAGTTTCTCAGGCTCGCTGGGCCTCAGAGGTTTGGACGAGATGATCTCTAAGGTCTCTCTTCCTGCTTCAGTTCATTTACCTCGTGAGTACAGGTTTCCCGGGGAGAGGAAGTGTGTCCCTTCTTCCAGAGGTTTCCATCCTCTTTCCCTTCCTCATCTTGTTGGGCTCAATGGACGAGGCCGGAAACATGGCAGTGCTGGGGAAGTGGGGGAGGATGGGGCCCAAAGAGCATGAACTGGCCTTCCCCTGAAGCTTCCCCTTTCTGGCCCTCAGCTGTAGGTGCAGGGTGGAAGGACAAGTATCATATTAACTCCTTTTTCTCTGGAGAATGGGTTCTGCCTGATATTTTGATAAAGAAATCTGGGCCCAAGAGCCTCACCAGGTGCACGGCTGCTGGTGAGTGAAGTTGGCTTGTCCCTCCAGACCCCGGCACACTCCAGTGGAAGTCAAGAGGACCTAGAACGTAAGCCCTGTCCCCTGAAGGCAGGGCCTCCACCGACTGAAGAGGGTTGAGGTATTCCACATGGAGCTGTGCCTTGGAGGGAAGATGGTGGCCCTGCCCTGAAGGCACAGGACACGGGCTGCCATGCTCTTGAGGGTCCAGAGCCCCCAGCCGTCGTCAGGCTCTGTGGAAGATGTCAGGAAATAAAGTAGGAGAAAAGAACAATAACCACTCCCAACCTCAGATTAAAAGATCAAAAGTAAATCTCTGAATTTTGAAGGAAAATCTTGACGTTAAGTCTGCCTTAATTCTGTCTCGCCTCTCCCGCCCCCCAGCTCAAGTCCCCAGGTGGGGGGGGGGGCTCGTGGAAACCACGAGAGAAGGGGTGTCGGGGGGGGGGCGCCCGTCCCGACCAGAGCAGGCCCTGCTCTGTAGAAGCAACCCCAAGCACACACGGGGGAAAACCAAGTCCAATGCAATCTAAATAAATAAAAGAAGAAGAAAAAAAGTTTTTAGAAATCTGTGTTTACTCTGGCACGCGACTGGCCTCCACTGCTTTTGACATATTAGGAAAAATTTTGGCGGGGGCCCATTAGAAGCACTTAAAAAGGCATATGTTTCTTTTCAGAATACAAGGGGCTTGGAATGTATTGTTTAAACAAAATTCTTAGGAATATTTGATTCATTTTAAAAAATATGTGTATGTATGTTTGTTTCACTTGTGCTTTCCGCAGCATTGACTTCCTTAACTCTCTTCCTCAGACCATTTGAAATAATTATTTTACTGACTATTTTTGCCAATTGTGTGGCCTTAGCGATCTATATTCCCTTTCCAGAAGACGACTCCAACGCCACCAATTCCAACCTGGTAAGTCCACCATCGCATCTCTCTCTGCTTTTCTCCCTTGGTGGAGGACCAAGCTTGCATCACACGGATTCCAGGTGGAATGTGGGGAGAAGTGAGATGTGCGTGCGACACGCACAAGGGTGCTGCCGAGCTCAGATCTCAAGTGCTACTGCTCTTTATTCAAATCAGCACCTGTCTTATCACAGCCTGTTTTCAGAAAGAATATTCCAATGAGGTGGTGGTGAGCTGTGTGTGTGTGTGTGTGTGTGTGTGTGTGTGTGGAGGGCTACAAAATGTGCTGCCTAAGTTGCAAGTGCAGGTGTTTATAGGAACAAGCTTTTATTCTTGGATCATTTTTGTGTTTATTTTAGGTGACAGTGTCCCATTGGTAGGGGTTGTTCAGTGATCTCTAGTATCACTGCACGAGAAACAATTTCTAGGAAGCTTTTAGGAACGTTTCCTTTTGTAGCCAAGATGCATTATTTAGTTGAAGAGGTTTTATTTTCTTGGGAAAGGCGGCTTTCCATTTGGATTGTTGGGAAGCCAGTGCTGCTGGCAGTTTGGGGCTAGAATTTGTCCATGGAAAAAGCACGGAGTGTGTTTACTTTTGGCCGAGCGTGAAGTCATTACAGAGGCCTTTGCTCCGTCTGGGCACGGGACGAAAAGAGCTCTGGAACGCAGCTGGCAAGATCAGGGCAGTCCGGGATGCCTCTGCCACAGGCCGTAGGACAGCCCTCTCTCCTTCTCCCCTGTAGAGACCCCATAACTTTTCTCGAGATTCCCACCAAGCGCGTCTTGCTCTGTCGTCAGCACCTTCCTCTAATTAGCGAGATTGGCCTGTTTGGTGAGATTGTTCTGAAAAGAAGCAGGGGGGCCTACCAAATTCTCCTTTCCCTTGCTGCTGGCTGCGGGTGGCAACACGGCTTGCATTCTTTTGCTTCTTAACCTTGACATTTCCTTTAGCCTCAGTGACTGAATCCTGAATCGGAGGCACATTTTCAACTCCTCTGCCGCGTTCCGCAGTCGTGACAGTTAGGCCCAGTTCCGCCCTGGGTAAGGTGTGTGATGTGAGCCGGGCTGCTAACTGCGTCTTAGGGCTCAGTGGGGGCCTCATGTGGGGACAGTTTCCAGAGCTGGCCCTGGAGCTCCGAGGGACGACACAGGCAGAGTCGGCAGGCGGAGCCCTTGCTGCTGTCCATGCGGCCTTTTGAGGCGTGACCTCGTCTCTTAACAGGCAAGAAATCTTCCCTGTGTCAGAATAAGTACAAGCAGAAGTATCTCTCGAATGGCTCTTGGAAAAGCAGGAGCAGCGTCCATGGGCTGTCCTTCTCTGCGTCTCCCCCTCCCTCTCCCAGCACAGGGCCTCCTGAAACTCCCGTAGCCTCACACTTAATCTGCGACTGAAAAATAAGACTCTGGGTCTTATTCTGAAGACGGTGAGGCTTTGGGTGGCCTACAGGCAGAAGCAGTGAGGGAGGTGGGAAGAGAGTTTTAGGGAGTTTGCATTTAGTCTCTGCCCCAGCCCCTTTGGCCAAGCTCCCTGGGGTATTAGCAGCAGTGGGGGGCGGGGAGAGGGTTGCCCAGAGAGGGGGCCCTGGACTGGCTGTGGCCTGGGTCTGGGAAGCTCGCACTTGGTGGGGGCAGCCGGGCCAGGGGGACCATGAGCGGTGTGTTGGGCCTGCTCCAGAGCAAGGGTGGAGGTTGCCGGTGCAGAGACAGTTGGAGGGACGGTGGATTTTTAAAAATCCCACTGCAGAGTGCTGGAGGTGTTCTGTAGCTAGGTGCACAGCTGTGTAACTGCACTAAAAATCCTTGCATCGTACACTCGACAACGAGTGACTTTGGGGTGACTTTTATGGTATGTAAATTATACCTCCATAAAGCTGTATTTTTCAAAAAGAATAACACCGGCATGTAAATTAGGGCCTCACAGGATCTCCTGTGTCAGTTGCTCGTTGCTCTTTTCTTCCTTACAAATGAGGAAGGAGGTTACATAGATGGAAGGAGAAAGGCAATAGGGACAGCCAGCGAATGTTGTCCTGAAGTTACACTAGGAATTTGGGGTGTGCGGAACAGAGGGTGCAAGGTTGGAAAGGGCCTTCTCGTTGCTAGAGCAGTTCCCACCTCTTTCAAGCCACAGCTTGGCTAGTGGGCTAGTGACTTACTGAGGGAGGAAGTGCGCTCACGTTTCCTTTATCCCCAGTCCAAACACACACACACACACACACACACACATAGACACACAGACACACAGACACAGACACACATGTGGGCACAGGAGCATACAGACACACACACATACACACACACAGATACACGTGCAGACATACATGCACAGATACACAGAGAGACACAGACATACACACACAGACTCATTTACACACATAGACACATACAGAAACACACACACAGAAATACATACAGACACACACAGACATGTACACACAGAACACATATGCAGATACACACATAGAAATAAGCACAGACACACATAGAAACAGACACATAGGGAAGTACACACACAGATACACATAGACACAGACACAGACATAGACACACAGACACATATATGAACATACACATACACACATACACAGAAACACACACATACACACATGGACATACATACACGGACATTCATATGGACACACACAAAGACATAGGCATACTCTTCCCTAATTCTGCTCTATCCCTGAGCTTCCTTTAATATATATGTAGTTTTTAATTTTAATTTTTAAATATTTTCTCAGGAAGAATGTGTATTTGCTACTTCGGCCTGTTCATTTTTGCTCTCTCTTCAGCTCTGTGCTCTTTGTGTCCTGTCCCCATTTCTAGAAAGAAAAAGATATGAACCTCAGTTGGCAAACTCAGGAGGGAAAGAAATGCAACTTGGTTTTGCTTTCCTCTCACTGACCATCCGGTCTGATTTGTGACTCTTGTTGGCCGCGGCTGTAAACCTCACCCCTGTTAGTTCAGGGCTCTCTGCCCCTTCCCGGGAGTTGTAGCTCAGGGTCACTGCATTATGGAGCCAAGGGGACATGCTGCTCTTGGCGTGGTTGACCCATGCTGTTGAAGTGGCCTTGTCCCTTCTGGAAGGGCCTTGGTCTTTGGTCCATGCGGGCAGTGGGCTCTCTTGTTCCCAACATGGGGTCTCTTGATCTGCAGCTCCGGACCTCTCCTGGCCACGCTGGGGCTGTGGGGTGAAGATTTCACGGGCCCTCTTTCAAGGACATATCCCAGGGTCTCACTCATTTTTGTTTCCTGGCTGATGCTCCCAGGTTTGCCATCTTGGGATCTTTGTTTGGGGCAAGGTGGCCCAGCAGAAGCCCCCGTGGTTGTCCGGACTGTCCTCAGTGGTCTGGCTTACACTTCTTGGACTCTGAAGCCATGGTGTGACTGCTGTTTTCTGCATCCCATTGTGTCATGCCTTGCCTGGGACACTGAAGGCCACTGACCTGGTGGCCAAGGGGTATTAGAAAACCCCTGAAGCAACCAATGGAGTTAAACCCACATTGGTTTATAGGCCAGGCTATTGTTCTGCTCCTTGGATATAGCCAATATGAGCCTTGTGATTTGGGCCCTCCTTCTGCCCCTTCTCCCTGCAGCATCTTATGTTGTGAGATGCCCCGCTGCAGAACTCTTTTGCCCCTTGGCTTTGGGACAGAGTTACTATTAAGTCCCCTCCTGTTACCGCTTTTTTCCTGCTTCATCTAGTTTCTCGTCTTGCTTCTACAGGAACTGTGACTAGGTCGCTGTCCGGGTCCTCTTATTTTCTCTTTTAGTGGTCTCCCCTTGGTGAGCTCAGCTTCTTCCACAATTTCATGTTCCCTTTCTAGGTAAGTTGTTCTTAGACTCAGGTGTCCAGCTCTGAACTCTTCCCTAAGGCCTGGACTAGTGTCTCCTACATCAGAGAGGCCCGTGGACTAGTGCAATGACTCCTGAGACCGCTCTGATTGTTACAACCACTTGATAGCTTCAGTGGAAAGATGTCAATGTGGGATAGATCTGATTCAGGTTTAGTAGTTCTGGGGCATGGCCCGTGAATATGCATTTGAAAAACTCCTCATGCACTGGGCTTGGGGGGCTAAGGATCAGTCAAGTTTGGGAACTACAGGCTTTTTGGATAGAGCTAAATTTTTAGTTGGGCTGATGTGGGTTCGTGCCTTGGCCTTACCACTTTGTCTCTTAATCTGGATCTGCACGTGGAGTCGTTTCGTCCTCTCGAAGCTCCGATCTCTGGTTTGATAGACGGAAGTCACGCTCCCGCCTGGGGTGCTGAGGCAGAGAAGGGCCAGCGGGTGTCCGGAAGCGCCCAGTGCGGTCCTGGCCCACAGTGAGATGTGCGAGGATGTCCTGCAGACACCTCAGCCAGACATGTCCACGTGGGACCCAGCTTCTCTCTCACACAACTGGTCTCCTAAAAAGAAAGCAAAAGAAACGATGCAGGAACATTGCTTCTGACCCTTTCCTTTAGCCCGGTCACTGGCTATGGCGACATTGGTGTCATACAGAGTCACCTCGAACACCTTCTGCCCCTTCCCGTGCTCATCGAGCAGGGCCTCTCTCTTGCCGGTATCTCACATTTAGCTTCCTTCCTAGTTCCAGAGTCATTTGTGTGAACTTTCTGGGCCTCCGCTTCTTTGTCTATAGAATGGGAATATCTACCTCGTAAGCTGCTGTGAGGATTAACGAGGTAAGATGTTTAGGTGTCTTAGAAGAGCACCATGGGGAGGCCTCCGTGTTGGGAGGGGCAGCGTTGTTACCATCACTCCATGGACAGCATCCCAGCTCGGGGCCATCACGGCCTTTTGCCTGGACTCTTGCAGTCACTGCTTGCCTTGTATTCTGCCTCCGGTATCTCCTTCCATGGGTCCCTCTTGTGCTCCTCAGTCATTTGACAAACATCCATGCCAAGAGCCAGGCACGGTGTTTGGGATATTTCAAGAAGCCAGACAGGGAAGATAAACATGTACAGATGTTTGCAAATAGTGGAAGGTCTTACAAGGGGTCAGGGTGTCAGGGAGGAAGCATGGATTCATTTTGCTTTTGGGAAGGGGATAAGGGAAGGCCTCACATGGGAGATTGTATTTGAGTTGCATCTCCCAATAAGAGGTGATTTTCAGGCCAAAAGAGTTATTTCAGGCTGAGGTGTACACATGTGCAAAGGCCCTGTGGTTGTGGTTGTGACTACAGTTTCAAGTGAATGAGAAGAGAAGAGCCAGGTGCTGGGGGGCTTCCTGCCCCTGCCAGTGGTTGAACTTAACTGCAGGCAATGAGAAGATGCTGAAGATCTTCAGAGCAGGAGAGGGCTGGGTCTGGAAATATATGTGGGCAAATGTGCTTTTGCAGCATAATGAAGCTGGCTTGGACGGAGGCCTCACAGTGAAGAAGAAAAGAAACTGCAGAAGTCCGGATGATTGTGACAGGGATAGAGAGGAGGGTGGTGGGTTTAGGAGGTAAACTTCCCCGGACCTGTGCCTGGTTGGATATTGCAATATCCAGGGTTGGATATTGCAGAGAGAGCTGTCTCCTGGGACGGTGATGTGCCCTTACCTGGGAGGACGTCCGGAGAAAGGTCACAGGTAAGGGGAAAACACTGAGGGGTACCTTTCGAGCTGTGTTAGCGAGAAGGCCATGGAACATGCAGATGGAGGTGTCCAACAGGCAGCAGATACGGGGTAGGGGCTCAGGAGGCAGCTGCTGCTGAAGAGGGAGGAGGGAGAGGACAGAGGGGAGAGCCTCGGGCCCTGCTTGGAGCACCAGCAGGGTGGACGGCAAGAGGAGCTGGTGTGTCAGGCTGCAGCCACCGAGCGGACAGAGAGAGAGGAGCCACGGAGGACGTGACAAAGGTTTGGCCTGAGAGGTTAGGAGGGGAACCTGAGGGAGTAGAGCCTTAGGAGCAGAGGTCAGAGGGTTCACAAATGTAAAAGAGAGACTATTGCTAGCTCCGACTTGTCTCTCTGGGAGCCCCGGGGTCCCAGGAGGACTGGCCTGCTCGAGGGGGAGGCCAAGCCCAGGACCCAGCGCGGGAGGAGGGGATGTAGGTCCGCATCTGTAGTCTCACCAAAGCCCTGAGAGAGTAGACACGTAATCCCTGTTTGTTGAACGTCAGTGTCGTGCCAGAACGTGGTCCCCATGGCTTAGGAACCCCTAAATAAAAGCGTGAGAATTCTCCCATTACTTTCATGGCGCAGTCCCATCTTTTAAATAAGGAAGTGCTATTTCAGAGCTCTGCTCTCAGAAACAGCAGAGGAGGGACGACAGCGATCAGACCTCAGTGGGTAAGAATCATATTCTGCATATGATTAGAATGCACACTCCCAGGCCCTGTCCCTGGAGCGCCCCCATTCTGTGTCTGGAGGGGGGTCCAGGGGTCCCATTGGCAGCGGCGGCCCCCGTGACCGATGCAGGCCAGGGACCGGGGACTGCTCTCCGGGGACGGTGACTCTGAGCTTGTCATCGTAGAGTGGACCCTCCTCCGGCTCGCCCTCCCCAGTCTGCCACTGCCTACCCACAGCTCTCTCTGGGCCACGCCGGCTGCCGAGAGGTTTCCCACTCTGTTGGGCTCAGAACAGACTGTTTAACGAAGCGCGCTCGCGCTGTCACAGAATTAGCCGAGAGTCGTCTTCTCACACACACTGGCAAGCCCACACCTGCCCCTGCTCCTGCTGTGCCTTCCCTTGCAGATTTGTCAGCTTCCATACATTCTCCGTCACCCTCTCCTTTCTTCTGCCTCCTTAATATAACCCCCATTTATTTTTCTAGCGCTTGGCTTTCTTCTCCTTCCGAGACATGAAAAGTATGCCGGGATAGATTTTTTTTTTTTTTTGGCTCTTTCTCTCATTATTTAAAGAAAAGTCTGTTTTATGCTCCACCTCACATACACTTTTGCACCCAAATCCATCATCTTTGTTATCTTTTCCTCATGTTAGCGAAGCATCCTGAAACCGAAGGGGCCCATGACACGACATTTCTCTCTGTATCATTCACAGTCTTGTCACTGGCGGTGCCATCTGCCGTGTGGCTCGTCATTTAGACCCTGTCCCACCGATAGCCATCACCTGGGATGTGCGGGGTATGTAAGCTGTCTGTCGATCCTCCTCTGGGCACAGGGCGAACTCACTGCGTGTGGAAAACCCCCAGGTCTCTCAAACTCTGAAATCTTCGAAGACTTGGCTTGGGTTGAAATAGTAAGAGAATATATTTGGCATTTGACCTTGTGCAAAAAACAGCGCTTTGTACCTTCTGGAGCAAGAACCAGGCTCTCGGCCGAGGCAGAGAGGCCAGAAAAGGACTTGTTTTGGGGCTGGGCTTACTTGCATCTCCGTGAGGGATTGGAGAGAGCTCAGGGGGGTGGGTTCCTCAGAGGCTCTTGAGTTACGTCAGGAAGAGGGTTGGGGTGTCAGATCTTCCCATTTCCTGCTGTAAAGTTGAGGCAGCGATGAGAGTTGGCGTCCTAGGCTGGCCGTGAGGGTTAAATGAGTTAATTTATGAGAAACGCTTAGAACCATGCCTGCCGTAGCAAGCGCATGTCATCCTTTAGAACCAGAGGCCGGAAAGCCGTCCCCTCCACCTGGTTCCTGGGGGTAGGTCGGGATCTGCGACACTCAGGCTCGCTTTTACTCCAGAAGGGTAAGAAAGGACACCAAAGGGCCTTGTTTCTAGCAACTCTGATGTGGCAAGATGGACACATGTCCACGCATGTCTCACCCTCACCATCCGACTGCACGGGAAGCAAAGCGGAAATGTATTCATGGGGGAGAAAATGAGCCCTCAAGGGACAGCCCTGAGTGGCCTGTAGGGGTCTCTGTCCCCCACTCCCATGGATGTTTTGTGCCTGGAACGAGCATGTCTCTGTCCCTTCGCGTTCACAGCTCGGGGAGCCCAGGTGGGTCTGAGCACTTCCCCCGTCCCCAGGCAGGCAGGGCTGATGACACTCCACCGTGTAGTTTAGGCCCCTACAAGTCCTGAGATGAGTCCAGAACCTGCCCCTGGGCATGAAGAGACCCCAGTCAGAGCTTCTATCTGAGCAGTGAATAAAAATGCCAGTTTGGAGACCCCTCCTCTCCCCGCAGCAAGCTGTGATTTCTTTTATCATCAGGTTTGTCTAGAAGCGAGATGTCTTTGTACGGTTTCATGCGTCAACAAAATGTGATCTACTGTTGCTACCTCATACGTGTCCTCCTAATGCCCCAGATGCACACACTCGGCAGAAATACTGGGGTTATAGATGCGCTCATAGCTAATCACAGGTAACAAACCGCGTAGCTGCGGCATCATCTGCGAATCTTCTCTGTGCCCGTGTGCCCCATGTGGGGCATGGGGAGTGGGGCTGGGGGGAGGCAGCAGGGCTGAGCCGGTCTTTAGATATTTATTTATTTATTTTTCCTAAGTAGCAATTTTTACAGAGAGCACATACGTTCTGCAGAATACAGCATATAGATGATCACTTCTAACTACTTCTTGTGTGAATGAATAAACACAGGACGGATGTCCGTGGAGAACCGGGAGCAGTGATTCTTTTAGTAAACACTAACTTCTATTATTTGTAACATTTCTCCGTTGTTCAACCAACATAGACTCCTTATGCTCTTAATCTGCACCTTAAAAACAAAAAATAAGATGCCGGATTAAGGTAAACTTTGGCGCAGTATTTATAGGTGAGAGAATTAGCAGGACGCCGTGTTTCAGACCTGAGTGAGGTCTTCCGTCTGAGGTTCTGACTGAGCTGGGCTGAACGGGACCCTGGTGCAGGTGTGCCTGAAAAGCTCTTCTGGAGCTGGGGCTGCGGACGCTGAGCTAGGCAGGGGTACCCGAGTGGTGTGGCCTTAGGTGGGTCACTTAACCTTCCTGTTTGTGTCTCTGCTGGCCCGTGGGAGTAACCGGTCCTGTTTTGTCGTAGTAATTGCCTTTATGCAGTGACCAGCAGGTGCCAGTGCTTTGCAAACACTCTTCCTAATCCCCACAGCAATAAATTACAGTATCTATTTACTTCTTTCCTTGGGGGCGGAGAATTCATCCCTTTTGTTTGCTGCTTTATCCCCCGGGCCTTGAGCGGTAACTGGTGCACATCGGGCTCTTGATAACTGTTGGAGGAGTGAATACAGGGTGTATCCCTGTGTTTCAGGTGAGGACACAGTGTCTCAGAGAAGTCAAGTGACTTGGCGAGTGAGGGGCAGGATTGTAATTTGAACTCAGGACCGTATGGGACCGTCATTTGGGCGTTTTGCTCTGTTCTCTGGGGTGTGTAGGGTTTCCGTGAGCATAGAGGGAGGTAGAAAATGTTTCAAAGATTAAACCCTCCACAGTTATATTAACAGGTATTTAAAAAAAATCCAGGGGCGCCTGGGTGGCTCAGTGGGTTAAAGCCTCTGCCTTCGGCTCAGGTCATGATCTCAGGGTCCTGGGATAGAGCCCCGCACCGGGCTCTTTGCTCAGCGGGGAGCCTGCTTCCCCCTCTCTCTCTGCCTACTTGTGATCTCTCTCTCTCTCTCTCTGTCAAATAAATAAATAAATAAATAAATAAATAAAATCTTAAAAAAAAAATCCAACAAACTTGGTTCTGTTGCAAAATGAATTTGGTAAGCCATAAGCAACCACAGTGAGTTTTTCGTAAGATTCCTCGGAGTCTTTAACACGTTAGTAACACTCCCTATTTAGTGCTTTGAGTGTATTAATGCATTCAGGCGTCATAATAAGCCTATGAGATGGGTACAGTTATTATCCCATTGAGCAGACGAGGACACTGAAGCTCAGAGAATTGAAGTAATTTGCACCGGGAAACGCAGCCTCGAAGTGAAGGTGCTGCCGTGTAGACAGAGGTGGTCACCTCCGGCGGTGTGTTCTCAGCCTCCTGCTAAGGTGGCCCCCCTGCAGGTTAAGGTACCCTGGGCTCCCTGGGCCTCCCCCAACCTTCCCACCGCAAGACAGCCTGGGGTCTTGGCTGTCTTGGCTGCTTCCTCGGAGCGCACTGCAGTGAATGCCCTGCTCAAGTACCCAGTGGCTTGACCCCCACTTGGGCGACAACTGGCAGGGGAAGGGCCCGAGCTGGGAGCAGGACGGGACACACTGCAAGGCCAGCGCAGCAGGGGAGGCCAGCATGGCCCGCCGGGAGGCTGCCTCAGGGACGTGACCTTTCTCAGGTGACGGCCCGCTCCCTGATCAGGCGGTCGAGGGGTGCTTCCAGTCATCGCCCTAAACCCTCGGCGGGCGCCCCAAGGCAATTGTTCGACTCAGTGTTTCCTCACTAAATATTTCAGAGGAGAAGGCATTGTCCGCTCTGTGTTCGCCAGCAGACGGGGAGAGAGGAGGGGATACTTTGAAGTCTAAGTATGGTGACACCTCTTGCTCCATTTTTATCCGTCTGCCTTCATTTTGGGGGGAAAATGTTCCATATGTATTCACACCCTGGGTAATGGAACCCCTTTCATGTACCAAGCTCTTTTTAATGGAAGTGTATTTGAAGAAAGTCTTTCTAGAATGTAAAATGCAGATCCCTGGATCTTTAAAAAAAGAATCCTCAGCATACTCCATGCTTTTTCTGGGACTGCACAGTCATTGGGAAGAGTTAATATATAAACTCCTGAAATTCCTTAAAGCCAACGAGAGGGTGAAGGAGAGTCCAGATGGCCCCCGCGCACTGTGACCTGCGAGGGTCTTTGGGTGCCGTTTTCATACGCCATCCCAGTTGGGGTGTCTCCTGCTCCAGGAGTGGCCCTTTTCATTTGCTGTTCCCCCTCCGCAGGGAGTGTAGACACTAGACCCCCAAAGCCGTCCTAACCATGGGCAAAGTCTGAGTAAACAGATTCCAATTGACGAGGCTCCTTTATGGAGAGGGGTGTTAGCTTTAATGTGTGGATTTTAGAAAATTGCTTTTGGCTTCTCAGAAGCCTTTTCTTGTCTTTATTCCCTTTGTTCTCACTGACTTCTGTATGATTGAAGTTGCTGGGTTAGTGCCTTTCAACAAGCAGGGGTAACAGCAGCCCCGTCGACACTCAGAGGCCCCACCCGAAGTGCTGCCCCTGCTCTCGGTGCCTCTCAGTGTTAACTCTCTCAGTCCTCTCGCGAACTCCAGGAGACCTCTCTTGTTATTATTACAATCATCTCATTTTCAAGTTCAGGGAAGGGAGGCACAGAGGAATGAACTAACCTGCTCCAGGAGTGTGGCCCCTCAGCCCACGCCCTTCGCCGCTGCACTCCGTGGCTTTCCTAAGGTGTGTAAGGGCCGGGTGTTTTTCTAGAATATGGTCCTTTAGTCAACGGGGGCACAACTAGCACGCCTGTCCCATAGGTGGTGATCTGTTGAGGGACAATGGTGCGACCACGGATGTAGGGGATAAGCCCCTCAGGGGCAGTGTTGTGTCTGTGACAGTCTCCGGGGCACAGTCCACAGCCCCTAGCCGGTGCCCTTTGGTAAGTGTGGGAGGTGGGTGAGGAGGACGCTCATGTTTACCCACTGCTGCCTGAGCACATTTGGCTTTGATACCCGCATTCTTTCAAGGACCTGTGACTCACAGAAGTTGACATCCTTAGCCAGATAGGCCACAGGCCTTCTAAATAGCTGAGAACCTCCGGTTGAAGTGGGGGACCCAGAATCAGCCTGACTTTCTGAGACGAGCTTAAAACCCTGAATGAGACTTCTTGGGGACGGAGGGATTGGAAGAAGTTCCCGAGAACCAGAGAGGCCCCACATTGGAACGAAGGGCCCTCTGGGGGTCCCGGTCAGCGCAGTCTAGTGGCTGGGCCGGCAGAGTCAGGTGTGGGGGACCTCAAGAGCACCCGGCCCCAGGTGCAGGCCATGTGCCTTTCATGGTGGGTGGCTTCATGGGATATGGCCAGCACCCGGGGCCCTGCAGGAGATGGGAAAACATTACAAAGCCACGGCCTAGACCCTGGGCAGTGTGATGGCCGTAAGAGAGCCCTGGGCTTGCCGTCACCGTATTGGGTTCTATCTGCAGTTTGGCCAACAGCTGGTGGCATGGTGCGTCCCTCTATTTCCCTAACCTTTAGACACAGCCATAGCAGGTCTCAAATGACAGGATGCACATAAATGTTCTGGAACATGCAAAGCGCCCTATGGATATCTCTGCGTTCTCACAGTAATGGTTATTAAAAAGAGACAGATTTGGTCTCTGATCTATGGACTCCTTGTTTTTCTGGCATGTTCCCCTGTGAACCTTCTCTTTTAGCCTCCTCTCAAGATAACTTGGAGATGCAAAAGAACTAAAAGCCAAGTTCCAAATTTAGTTCCTGACCTTTTCAAGATGGATGGTGAGTGGTGTGGCCGTAACCTGCTTGCCGCCGGGAGCCTGGGAAAGCCGGGCGAGGGGACAGCTGTCTGATCCTGGACCGGGCCTGGGACCCATCGTGCCCATGCACAGCAAGCCCCTTGCTGGGGAGCTCATGCTGAGCTCGTCTTGTTTTCTCTTTGGGGGCTCGTTCAGCTCAGGCACAGCTGAGCTTAAGGGACGGGTCGTTCCTCAGCACTGTCCCACAACTCATAAAGCCGTCCTCACGTACAGAGCAGAGGAGACGTGAAAACATGGGAGTTTCTCTCTCTGTGCTCTAGGACACGGCCACATGCCCTGGGAAGGGCTCTCTCTCTCTGGCGCCTTTGCGTCCTTAGGACCAGGGTCAGACCTTGAGAATAGGAAGGATGTCCAGAAGGGGACCTCGTGAGCTGAATCAGACCTTCTAGAGACTGGCGCACAGGGTTGTGGGATTTGTGGCTGGGTCCAGAGCGCACAGACCTCAGAGCAGCCCGTGCTTGCGGATCGATGTGTGGGGGGCGGCAGGCAGCAGGGGTGGGTAGTATGCTGGGAGCTGGGCTGTGTTCACGGCTCAGAATGCAGTCAAGTTTGAATTGTGGCAGTTGGACAGGGCTGGGGAGGAATTCAGGCAGAAGGAGGCTCGGCGGCGGGGGCGGAGTGCAGGGACGTGTGTGGTCTTGGTCTGCAGGATGCCACTGGCCTACCTTGTTAGGTAACTTGGTGGCTGAATTCTGAGATGACCCCTGGGGCCCTGCGCCCTTGCACCATCAGTGTGCATCACCTTGCACCATCCTCTCCTCTTGGTTGTGGGGCTGTCCTGTGAAGAGGACAGGACGGCACACCTGTGCTGGGACATGCTATTCCGCACAGTGGCTTTGACAAAGGGCGAAAAATGGAAGCACGGAGGTTTGATCTAGTCAGGTGACGCTTCCAAAGGGACGAGGTCCTTCTTGGTGCAAAGATTCAAAGTACAGGGGGATTTGATGTGTGAGATAGGCTCTGTTGTGGGTTTTCAAGGAGGAGGGGTCTTGTAGCAAGGATCTGAGCTTGACTTCCAGGAGCTGAGGGCGACCTGGGTCGACAGCCAGCAAAGAACGGAACTCTGCCACCAACGTGGTAGAGCTTGAGCGAGGACTTCCCTGTCATTCACTGCCCCGATTTCATCCTGAGCAGACAAGGCGGCCCCTCTGTGTCCAACCTACAGCACAGCGAGGTAGCAGGTGGGTTTTGTTTCTGGTGACTAAGTTCATGGTCATCTGACCTGCGGCAGCGGAAACCTCCACTTTTTTTTCCACACTCACACCCCAGCATCGCTGGGCTTGCCCGGGTCTCTGCCCCTTCGCTGAGCAGCTTCTGCTCACATGGTTGTGTCTGGAAACTCTGTTTCCTCCACTTCGCCTGGCTGAATGCGACTGGCCCTGGGTGTCTCAGCCCAGATCGCGCTCCCCGGAAGTCTTCTCTCTGGTTGACTGTTGCATATCCTCAGGCTCAGGTTAGAATCACCTTTTGCGGGAAGCTTCCTCTTCCCTTTCATGGCTCTATGGCATTTGCTAGCTATGGTGGCCTCCTTTGTGCATGGTTTCGCTTTTGGTGGTCTGCGTTCCCTGCAGTCCTGAGGTCAGAAGCAGATCCTCCTGATGTAGTGTCTGAAGGTCAGGGGTCGCCTCGCGCTGTGTCGTGATGCCTGCGTCATTCACCTCCCTGCGTGTCATCACACAGGCATTTTGTCCTCTCACGTCGTCACAGGAAGGGTGAGTACAGCACAGTAAGATACCTTGAGGGAGAGAGACCACACTCATAACTTACTATAGTATATTGTTATAATCGTTCCATTTTATATTTAGTTGTTAATCGCTTATGTGCCTCATCTGTAAATTAAATTTCATTGTGGAGATGTCTGTATGTCTAGGTAAAAACATCGTACACATAGGGTTTGGTGCCAGTCGTGCTTTCAGGCACCCGCTGGGGGTCTTGGGACCCATCCCTGCAGATGGGGGGGGTGACGGTGTCTCTGATCGAAGTGCTTTGCTCTCCTGTGTATTTGTATGTGGCTCTCACGGTTGGCATGTAGGCCTGCTAGAACAAATTACCACAGATTTAGTAGCTTAAATTATTTTTTTCTCTCACAGTTCGGGAGGCCAGATGCGCAGGACCCAGGTGTCAGCAGCGTGGGTTCCCTCCGGGCACTCGGAGGGAGAGCCCGAGGCTTGCCTCTGTCCTAGCTCCTGGTGTCGCTCCTAGCGCTCGCTGGTGGTTCGCTTCTAGGCATCTCGCTCCAGTCTCTACCTTCCCGTGGCCTTTTCCTCTGGGTATCTGTCCCTCTGTGTCCAGATTTCCCTCCTCTTACAAGGCCATCAGTCATTGGATTAGCGTCCCCCCTCCCTCAATCCAGTGTAACTTGATTCTGTCTGCAAAGACTATTTCCAAATAGAACCACGTCCACAGGGACCAGAGGACACAGTGCGGCCCACGACACTCCCTCACAGGAGGCTGTGCGTGAGCTGGGATCATGTCTGTACGGTCCCAGCATGGTGCCTGAATACCACAGGAGCTTCGTGTGTATCTGCTGAGTACCTGACTCGTCTGTTCTAGGCCTTGCTTCGCAGGGAAGGGTGTGCCTCGGTGGGGGTGCCAGTGTGGGTGCTGACAGCGTGAACCCCCGGTGCCCTTGTCACAGCAGCCCTGCCTGGCAGACGGCGGCTCGGTCCCTTCTACCTCAAGGCTCTGAGATCCTAGCTCCGTCCTACAGCTCCAGACCTGCTCCTCCCCTCCCTCTCTTGCCTCCTTGGCCGACTGATCACAGATGTGTGCACCCAAGGAAGGGAAAATGCGGTCGGAATTGGAGATCCATGTATAGGGCAACCCTGCCGGTTCCACAGCCCTGGTCCTGACGCCTCACCTTTCTCTGTTGACCTCTGAACACACTTCTGGAAGCTTCCTTCCCCTTTGCAGGCCCTTGCAAGAGAACAGAACCTGCCATCCCCACACCTAGAACAAACCTCTCAGCACGGCTGAGGCAATGCCTCTCCCTCCCGTCTCCCTAGCTGGTGTATTCCATCTCTCTGGAAGGAGGGTGAGGGCAGACTTTTCCTTTGGTGGCACCCCCAGGGCAGAGGTCAGCCTTATGTGAGTCCTAATAACCTAGTCCGCATGAGATGTACTTGACCAGAGGCCTGTCCTGGTCTTTGGAGGCGTATGTAATGTTAGCGGGGCATCCGCTCCTTCCCATGATTTGGGGGGTGCTTCCAGGTTGGCACAAGACTCAGGTACAGGAGAGAGAGCCCTGAGTTGGGGGGGTGCCTGGAATGGTCCTGTCCCAGCCACCGCCTGGCTGTGTGCCCTCTGAGGTGACACCTGGTGTTGACAAGCACTTCTTTTTTTTTTTCTCCAAATATGTTTATTTTTTCAGTGTTACAAGATTGATTGTTCATGCCCCACACCCAGTGCTCCGTGCAATACATGCCTTCCTCAATATCCACCACCAGGCTCATCCACCCCCTCCCCTCCAAAACCGTCAGTTTGTTGCTCAGAGTCCACAGTCTCTCCTGGTTCATCGCCCCCTCCGATTTCCCCCCATTGAGCCTTCCCTTCCTTCTCACAATGCCCTCCATGTTTTTCCTTATGCTCCACACGTAAGTGAGACCATAAGATAATTGACTCCGTCCGCTTGACTTATTTCACTCCTCATAATCTCTTCCAGTTCCGTCCATGTTGATACAGAAGTTGGATATTCATCCTTTCTGATGGAGGCATAATATTCCATTGTATAGATGTACCACATCTTCCTTATCCACTCATCTGTTGAAGGGTATTTTGGTTCTTTCCACAGTTTGGC
>CM052807.1:29644152-29658753 GCA_028533885.1 Nasua narica | reverse complement strand
GCTGTATATTTAATTTTCTGAGGAATCTCCATACTGTTTTCCAAAGTGGCTGCACCAACTTGCATCCCCACCAACAGTGGAGGAGGGTTCCCCTTTCTCCACATCCTCTCCAGCATTTGTTGTTTACTGTCTTGTTGATTTTGGCCATTCTAACTGGTGTAAGGTGGTATCTCAGTGTGGGTTTTTTTTTTTTTTTAAAGATTTTATTTATTTATTTTAACAGAGAGACAACACAAGCAGGCAGAGAGGCAGGCAGAGGCAGAGAGAGGAGCAGGCTCCCCGCCGAGCAAGGAGCCCGATGTGGGACTCGATCCCAGGACGCCGGGATCATGACCTGAGCCGAAGGCAGCCGCTTAACCTACTGATCCACCCAGGTGTCCCTCTCAGTGTGGTTTTGATTTGAATCTCTCTGATGGCTAAAGATGATGAACATTTTTTCATGTGTCTGTCAGCCATTTGTATGTCTTCTTTGGCAAGCCTTCTGATGCCCCAGTTCTGGGCCTGAGGTGGTGTCACCTCATTTAGCCCTCCAGCAGCCATAGGAGGGGGAGGTTCCGTTATCCCCACGACAGAGAAGCAGACAGGCTAGAAAAGCGGATGACCCGCCTGGGCGATTGCACCCGGACAGTAAGAACCCAGAGGCCACGCTCTCGGACTCTCCTCTGCAGCTTTGGCCAGTGGCCTCTGCTGGCTGAGCCTCATCCCTAAGGTGGGGAGCTGAGATGGTCTCTAAAGTCCCTTGCAGTCTAATGTCATATGAATTCCTTCCATGAATTCCACCAAATACAAGCCATTGGCAGCACCAACATCAGCATTCCAAAGAGAGGAAACCGAGCATACACACAATAATTTTTAGGAATTAATCCCAAAGAGGGCAGATTAATAAAAGCCTTGGTATTCCCCCTTGCTCCCTCTCAAATTCTATATTTGAGGGGAACTTTAAAGGGCTTTGTTGAAAGACTCTCAATATGGGATTTCCTGGCTCTTGTTGGATTGTGGGAGGGGTAGGCTTATGCTAGAGGTGACACTGTCCTAAGTTTTGCCCTGACTATCCTCCCCACGTCCACCCCAACACCCAGTGGGTCATGCTCTCTGTATGCTGTTAACTGTGTCTTTAGTTTACTTTCAAGTTGCCTAAAGACATTTGAGTATAAATTTTAAAATCCCTGGTATTAGCTGTGTTTAAAGAAAATAAGGGGGGCCCTGGGTGGCTCAGTTGTTAAGCTCAGGTCATGATCCCGGGTTCCAGGATCGAGTCCTGCATAGGGCTCCTTGCTCAGCGGGGAGCCTGCTTCTCTCTCTGCCCCTCCCCCCTGCTTGTGCTCCCTCTCTCTCCCTGTGTCTCTCTCTGTTAAATAAAATCTTAAAAAAAAGAAAAAGAAAAAGAAAATAGGCATGGTCGGCAAGTTAGCTGGTTCGTCCAAACAGCTGCTGTTTGAGGTCAGCCCCGTGTGGTCATACCGGAGGCATAGGCATTCCTGCGGAAGCACTGAGAATGCAGAGCTAAGACCTCCTCAGCCTCTCGGGGCTAACCTGTAAGATCCCCATACGAGTCTGATTCTAATCATAGTCCAATATGATCCCATTCAAGTATGATTAGTACAAGGTCCAGAAGGATAGGACTGGTGTGAACCAGAGTGGTAGGAAGTCACTGAGTCGCTGCCAGGGGGGCTTGAGTGACACCTGGACGGCTGCGGAGGACTTGGCTAGAGCAGTGGTAGCAGTGGAGGAGTTCCAGGTAAGAAAAACGAGAGAGACGATTCCACGCTACCTGTGCGATTTTGACCTATAAGCACGGGGTTCTCAGGATTCAGTCTAAGAACATCTTTGGGGTGATCTGCATTCATCCATCAACTAATACCTACTGAGCGCCTACAAGACACCGCAATCGTCAAGATACACAGTTCCTGCCCTCGTGGGGTATCATACTATCTAAGGGGAACAGGTACCTACCCAGCATCTAATTAAATATTAATTAAATATAATAATTAAATAATAGTTCAATTATAACTGGCCTCTAAAATGCTCATGTTCATGTTTGGGTGTGCTTCTGTTTGCTTTAAAGTGATATTTACTTAAGCTAGTGAAGAAAACAAAACCTGAGCTAATGGTCCCTTGATGGCATAGAAGGGATGACTGTCTTGCAAAGATGACGTTTCTCTTAAGCGGTGATTAAAACAATGTTTTAGGGTGGAATCTTGGAATCGTGGAATTTTCGTTCTGTTAGAAGTGGCCCCTAGGTCATAGAACGTGTGACTTGCAATGTTGAAGGGTTGAAGAGTGAGGGGGAAATCTTGATCTCTGCTGGGGAACAGATTGTGACTGCTTGAACTAAGGTCCACCTTAGGTACAAAGTCCTAAGGTGTCCTAAGGTATAAGGAGAGGATCCCAGAAGGAAAGAAAACATACCCAAGAGGAAGGAATGGAGCCACATCAGAGACTGAAGGGCATCCCTATGAGATTATTCAACAGGAAACTTAATTTGCATGCAAAAAATGTTTCTACTGTTGAAGGGTTGTTTTAACTGTGGGAAGATGCCTGACCCTCTCAGTGCCGCCTGCTGTCATTTTTTACATATCAGGACGATTTGAAATACTGGGTTGCCCAAGTCATTTTTTTTCTCCCTGTTGCCAGCCATTTCTAGTAAAGCTTGTGGATTTTTTGTTAAAAAAACAAGTGGGGCACCTGAGTGGCTTAGTCATTAAGCCTCTGCCTTCGGCTCAGGTCATGATCTCAGGGTCCTGGGATCGAGCCCCACATCGGGCTCCCTGCTCAGCGGGGAGTCTGCTTCTCCCTCTCCCTCTGCCCCTCCACCTGCTTGTGCACACGCTCTCTCTCTCTGTCTATCAAATAAATAAGTAAAATCTTAAAAAAAAGTCATTTTACCCTTTTGGAATCAGGAGGATTTTCTGCCTGAATAATTATCTTTTTCTTTTCCTTTTCTCCAATGTCGTATTCTTAGGTTTGGCCTTTTGGAACTAAATAAAAAAACTCTTTGTTTACTCTGTGGGCCTTTGCTTATGTTAGAACTGTTTTATCTCAGACATTTGTAATTCTATAAATTGAAATCAGCTTTTCTTAAACTTGTGGATTTTTTAGATTTGAAATCTACTCTTGGTTATATTTGCAGTGACCATGCACGTCTTGCAGGTTTATTCATTGGTTTGTCTTGTTGATTTACTTCTTCATCCTTTACTCATTCAGCTACCATTTATAAACTTCCTTACTATGCACCAAGCCTGGGCAAGGGGCATTCAATTATAGAAAACGTTGTGGGGAAAACTAGATTAATCTCTACTACGGTAAATGTCAAGTGTTGCCAAGTGTGGGGTTTGGTGGAAGGTGTGGATTTTCTTGGCGTTGGTCTTGCTTGCCTGAATTCTGATCATTGGCTGGCGCCCAGCATTTTGAGTGTCTAGAAAATGCTGACTGACCTGGACTAGAATACTAGCCTGGCTATGTGCCCTTGGGCAAGTCGCTTAACCTTTCTGAGCCTCAGTTTCCACCTGTGGCTTAGCGCTAATCATACCTGCTTAACCTGCAGGCTTTCCGTGAGGAGCATTACCTCACTAGAGATAATGTTTCTAAAAGCTCTTTGAAAATTGTGTAGCATTATTCAAATGGAAAGTATGGTTATTTTTACTATTGCAGGCCTACTAATTCCACACCCGGGGTGGGGACAAAGGAGAGAGGGCGTTATTGTCACCACTCTGCTCTGTCACCGTGCTGGGCGTCGTAGGTATGTTTTGGATCGCAGGGGTAGGGCCCTTGCAAGCAAAGGCTGGAGCATGGTTCCCACCCTGGGGTAGCTGAAGCCTGAGCCCTTGGGGGACCAGAACCAATTAGAAAATTGTGGAGTAGTTATTGAGAGAAGGTGGAGAGGGCTTGAGGATCTCTCCGGGTCTTGCTCCAAAATTCGGGTCGTGCTCAGGGAAGGCTTCGCTAGGCAGGTGGCCCTCGACTTGGCTGTCATGAGCATCAGAGTCAGAATCACCTTCTTACATTGTTAATGAAGTCAATATTTATTGAGAGGAGTGTGTGGCAGGGGGACTTGCAATTTGGTTGGGGAGTCAGGATGCTCACATAGAAAGGATAACTTAAGAGTACATCCCCCACACTGGGGCAATGAGGGGAATGGCAAGTGCCACAGGAAGCCAGAGGAGCAGGCAGCCCAGGTGTGAGGTTGTCGGGAAAGGCGACTGAGCCGCAGCGGCTCCTGACCTTAAAGGAAGGGCAGGATTCAGACAAAAGCAGAACCATCTGGAAGGACATTCCATGTTTCTGCTTATTTGATGGCATTTAATTATCTGTTTTCCCACTGAGCTCGAAGAGATTGGTTTCTACTCTCAATACCTGATTTTGTTCACCTGCCAGAAGGGGAAGCATCATAAAAGCCAACTCAGGTAGCCCTCTGCACCATTTCCTCTCTTCTCTATGGAAGGGGTTCTCTTGTGATTTGCCTGTGACTTTTCAGGCCCTGAGTCATTCAGGATGAATGTCCGAGGTTAAGAACAGTCAAGTAGGACTAGGTGTACCAGAAGGAGGACGGGGGAGGGAGGCCAGGAACAGAGAGGGAGGAGGTCAGCCTGAGGCCGTCCAGTTGTGGGCAAATGAGAGAGAATGAGAGCAGACAGATGAGTCCCCAGTGAGAATGGTTCAGTCCCTCAAATGAGCAAAGCGAATTCATTTCACTGTAAGTATGTCTCTGTCCCTTGCTCTGTTCTTATCCCTATCTTTATATCTATAAAATCTAGGGCTTTAAGGATGAGGGATGGCATCAAGGAGAATTAAAACAAATCACTGATACGGGGTGGCAACCCCCAAAATGTTGAGATTCACTTATCTAGTGTTTCAGAAGCTACAAAGGAATTGAAGCCTTTGATTTCAAGAAATGGGGCCAACCAGAGAGAAGGAAAGCTAGGAACTGTATACTGCAGGGGCTGAAGGTGGAGGTAAATTCTACTGTTGCTGAAGGGTCAGGCTTCTTTCCAGACAGCTCCATTCGGGACCACGTTCATACAATGGGAGGTTTATTGACAAGTTCCTCAGGGAGCCTTAGGGAGTGAAACGCTAAATATGAGCAGAGCACACACTTGGCTTTGCTGGTGTTGGGGCTTCACTAAAATTACCTGTTATTAAGTCCTTTCCAGGGACTCATGGCCTCTTTTTTTTAAATTTTATTTATTTATTTGACAGAGAGAGAGATCACAAGTAGGTAGAGAGGCAGACAGAGAGAGGGGGGAAACAGGATCCCTGCTGAGCAGAGAGCCCGATGCGGGGCTCAATCCCAGGACCCTGGGGTCATGACCTGAGCCGGAGGCAGAGGCTTTAACCCACCGAGCCACCCAGGCAACTCATTGCCTCTTTATGACAAGTGTTAAGGTAATCTTCATTAATTTAGTTATTGACAGAAAAGGCAGAGAGGGAGCTGGTGGGGAGAGAAAAGATCCAATTAGGCTCCGAATTAAGTGCCTGACTAGGACTAGGAGCTGAAGAGAGAATGGAGAGAGAGCAGACGTCTTAGGACAATAACAAGCAAAAGGGAGTAAGGAGAATAGGGTGGCCAGATGGGAAGGAGAAGAAATGTGAATTATGAAGGGAAAGGAGACTTTGTTCTACTTTCCCGAACCTCTTTAGAGACTTCTTTTGGTAATTAAATAGATAGCAGGTTTCCTCCCGGGTGCATCATTTCAAAAAAAATCACCCTTTAACACGTGGGTTTCCATGTTCTTGATCATCGTCCTCAGATTACTATCATCAGCTGCACGGGGTCCACTGGCCAGCGACTTGCCACCCGGACACCTGGGCGTAGTTAACAGGCCGCTGGGGGTGGGGGTAGATGCCCCTGAAAAATGATCGTATGTTCACATGTATATACGTACCCATATGTACTTATATAAAATGCATCAGAGCTTTAAAAAATTGTTCAAGGAAGTAGCATTATAAAGTCATAAAGAAATCTCTGAAAGGACCTCACCATAGAGAAAGAGGAGGGCAAAAGCCCAAATATATCACTCTGCAGCAAACCAATCATCCACTCAACCACAGAAATCTCTGATAAATCTCTCGTGAAATAAACTCCCTTCTGCCTGACAGTTCTCTTTGGAAATGTTCTCCTTGCCTTTCATATTAAAATATTGCCTTGAAAAGACTTGCCATGGAGATATTGATCCCACTTATGGGCAAGGAGACATCTGAACTTGTCTTCCAGCCTCCGCTCCGAGATTCCACGTATTAGCCTCTGCTGGTCGTGCTTGTATATTTTACAAACTCTCTCTATGGCCAGACCAGGGCTCCTGGTTTTCGAGAATGCGTTATGGTCTGGGGGCTCTGGCTCACAGCTTCCATTCAGCTGTCATTTACCTTTAATCTCACTGATGACGATTGCTGTGTTTACAATTCTAGAGCACATATCGTGTGCCAGGAACTTTAATCTTAATAACAACTCTGCAACTCTAGAGTTTTCAGCTCTTGTTCGCAAGCAAGGAAGCAGGTTTGGAGACAAGGTACGAAATGAGGGAGCCAGGATGTGACCCACGTTCTGCGTGACTCTAAATGCTGTTCTTCCCAGTTCTTCCCAGTGTAATGTTTACAACTATGTCTACCCCAGATATGTTGTCAGAGGGGCCTGAGAAGGGAGATGAGGGGTCTGGCGTTTGAGACCACAGGTGTGAGCGAGTCCCTGGGCGGGGACTTGTGCCTTCTCGGCCCTGTGCTCTCCTAGAAAGCATCCTACCGGCAGGCAAGCAGGTGTCTGTGGGAGTCATTGCCTTGCGTCCTGTCTGGACCAACCCTGAAATTTGTTTCGTGGCCTTTGCAGTGGAGATTCCACATGTAAGACTTGATTTTTCCCATGGTCGCCAGGGACATGATGTCTTTCATTTGGAAAGGTGTGGCCTTGCGGGTCACCTGAGCGGCAGAGGAAATCTTGCAAGATACACTAGGGCTTATGTGGAACGAACTTGGAAGCTGATGAGTTTGCCAGACCTGGGAGCTCAAAAAGGGCAGTTGAATGTCTGAGGCTGAGGAAGAGAGGGCAGCTCTGACCCGTTCTGGGATTTTGTGCTTTGTTCTTGTGACCCTTTGATAATGCTTGGATAAATGCACATGTTCGGATTCGTGCCAGGCTGGTATAAAGAATTGAGCTGAGCATGCATCCATTCTAGGCTCAAAGCCAAAAGAAAGAGAGACAGGCCTGGAAAAATATCATGGGAAATGTCATCGTCCCTTCCTCCTCCTGGACTCACTTAAAAAGCCCAGGACCCATTTAATATTTTGATTGCAAGAATTATCTCTCCTGATGCTGTTTTGCAAAGCAGAAATCGAAGAAGATTCCAGCTGTAGGAATTCCTATAGTAGTAGAGCAGACTCCTGTCTTTTCTGGTTTTCAACAGTATCTTAATTTTCCTGATTATTTACTGTCTACCATACCAAAAGTTTCTTGGATCAGGGCTGCCCTTGGAGTAAGAGACAGTGGCCTAAAATGCAGAGGGAGAAGTCTGTGTTAACTGAGGACAGCAGGTGGGACCCAGACTTAGGGGAACCAATGCCCGAATAAGGAAGTCCAATTCTCAGAGGGCGTGTGAAGGTCCAGGCTGGGGCAAACCCCAGCAGGGCTGCTGGGGAAGTGGTGAGTCTGAGCCTGAGGCACAGGCTGACGTGGAATGTTGGCATCGTGGCTTAGGAATATGGAGAGCAGGCTGAATTTAAGAAACTGGACTGGCTTTATGAGTCAAGACGGTATAGTTGGCAAAAAGCAAAGATAAGGATGCAGGTAATGACAGTTGGTGATGGAGTATCAGGCACAGAGACCATAGAGAAGTCCGAGATCTAGCAAGGGGAATGGGTAACAGAGAGCTGTGACATGGTGGTAGAATCTAGGCAGTGAGGGGCTTTCCAGGAGATGGCACTCAGTCACAGGGTTGGCTGGCCTGCGGCTTGCAGGTTGAGATAAGTCGGAGTCTGCCTGGAATGTAAGAATGAGTGGCAGAAGAGGACAGGTTGTGCTGGCCTTGGTCTCTAGGGGAACCACGGCGTGGAAGAAGGCATGTGTTCGTTAATTGACTGATCAGCAGAATTTAAGAGGAATAAGAGTGTTCACCCTGAACCTCCCACCACTTCCTGGGGCATGGAGCAGAGGGGAGGCAACACAGAGGGCATTCCAGGATGATTCTCACAGACTCAGATTCAGGAATACCCACCGAAGAGGAAGAAATCTCTTTATGTCATGCTATCCTGCTCTCTGAATTTCCAAACAGGACTCTAGGCTATAAAGCAACATTGATGACCACAATGCTTTCCCTCTCCTCTAGAAAGTTAGGTGGCTTTGAAATAGGTAAAGCTAATTTTATTCCCTCTCTGAGTTCTGATGGAAAGGGTGTTGGCTGAAAAACATGTGGGCTGGCAAGCAGTGAAGACTTATTTTATTGATACCTTATAGACAATGACAAAGACTCAAAGTTTAACCCACAAGTTTGAGTTTTCAGTTTTTTCCTGCTTCTCTCCTTCTCAATGGAGAACTATGTTTATATCTCCTATTTTTTTTTTTAATCTAATAGCCATACTTTCAAAGCACTTTGAGTAAGCCTCGTGGGAAGATGACATGTGAACCACAGTGGTAAATGTTCTCTCTGACAGGTGCCAAGGGCCTGGGGCAGCTCATGTCTTTGTGTCCTGCATATTTTCCTTTGCATTGGCTCTTATGTCTGAGTTCTCTGTTGGTCTGTCTTTGGCAGTTAAAGGGAGGGGTAAGTCCAAAATTCATTGGGTTCCATTGAGCTTGTGTATTTTATTCACAACAGACTCTCCCAGTGGTAGAGGATTCTGTGGGCACAACTGAACTCAACTGTGTTGTGGATCACTGGAGCCAAAAGAAAACCTGAAGATCATCTTGAATTCCCTGACCTTACAAAATAAGGAAACTGAGGTTATGTTAGATTCTGCTCAGGTCGAAGTAAAATGGAAGTCATTTGTACTGTGGCCCGTGTTCTTTGTAGACACCACTGGCTGGCCAGGGATAGCTAGAAAAGGCGTTTGGGACGGCAGGGCTGGGCGTCTGACCGAGGAACCATTTTTATAGACTTAAAGCCGTGGTCATCATTCATCACATATTTGCATAGGTTGGGAGTAGCAGAACCAAAAATAGTCTTTCCCTTTTCAGGAGCAACTCTGCATAAAAGACTCCCTGGCTTTGGACTCTGTCCCTACCATATCCCTTTCAGTAGCCAGGCCGAGAGATCTGGCCAGGAGACTGGGTGCATCCCAGCCAGAGAACAAGTGCTTGTCATAGAGTGAGTCGTGAGGCGGGGCACGAAGCCGGCACAGAGCCAGCTTTGCCGAAATGGTTTCGTATTGATGAAGAAGGGAGATTTATACCTTATTTTGACCTCCGTCATTATGAAAGGACTACAGGAAAGTAGGGATGACAGCAGGCCACTCTGGCAGACACATTAAGCTTGTTTTCCTCCATCCCATATACGCAGGCCAGTGGAGCCTCAGGAATCCATTGCTCATATGTGGGTGGATGAGCCAAAGATTGGGTGGAGGCCCATTCTGGTAGCTCATTACCTGACGCTGTATCTTGAACCTGGGCCGCCCGAGGGATACAGAGTGTCTCGGGGGATCTGAACCACGCAGTGACGTGGCAAGCGATGGCCTACTTACACTCAGCCTCCCTGGGCAGATTTGAAACCCTCCTGTTGCTGGACTCGAGTGAGAAGTTTGGAACTCAGTCTGTCATTGTGAGTTGTGGTAGCACTTGGTCGGCTTGAGGGCGATGTCAGAGTGCCGTTTTGGGGTTAATCCCATCACCATGGACCGCTCTATGGTGTGTGCACCTTATGGTGGAGGTTGTTCACACCAACCAGGTCACAGATGCCACTAATGAGAGACACGAGTCCTTGTCACCTGCTATCTGTCCTCTCTATCATAGTCATGGACTTTCTAGCTGGGCATGTGACTGCGTGGAATGATGAGCTGCAGTCGGCCTGCGTCTCTGTGGTCAGTGAGGTTGTGTGACCGAGCTCGGCAGAAGTGACGTGTGGGGCGTCCGGGTGTCGCACTTGGGGGGAAAGGTGTGCCTGAGCTTTCCCCTTCCTCCCTTCCTGCTGGCACGAATGCCGTCGTGGTGAGGAGCCGCTGTGGGTCATGTGGACCCAAGCAGAGCCCTGGGGATGGCGGAGCAGCGAGCACAGAGGGCCCATGGCTCCAGCAACCAGTTCCCCAAACCCCCGGTGTGGGCCGGCCAGCCACCCGTCACAGTCACTGGGGTGCGGACCGGCGGGATGGGCGCCAGGAGGCAGCCTCATTTCTGCTCTAAATTTAATCACAAAAGTCATTGTCCACTGGGGCAGGGGAGGGGTGGGTTCTCCTTTCCTCCTCTGCTGTGTCCCTTCATCCCAAAGCAGCGCATCGCAGCTTGCCTGAGGGGCTGGCTCCTCATCTTGAGACCAACGGCAGCCCTCCTTTCACAGAAGCACTCCACTTCCATAATCCGTTCTTCTTAGGATGGGGCTAAAATGTACAGAACATAAAATTGACCATTTTAAGCAGTCGAAAGTGCATAAACAATGCAGGGGCATTAAGTGCAATGGTCCCCGCCATCCATCTCCAGAACTTTCTCATCTTTCTGACTTGAGGCTCTGGAACTAATAAACACTAATGCCCCACCCGCACCCCCCTCCCTGGCAGCCGCCACTCTGCTTTCTGCCTCTGAACCTGACTTCTCGAGGTGCCTCAGAAGTGGAAGGGTACAGTACTTGTCCTTCAGTGACAGGAGGCCACCTGGGGTTGTTTTTTTTTGTGTTTTTTTTTTTTTTTCGTTTTATTGTGGTTTTCAGATACTTTTTTTTTTTTTTTTTTACAAATTGAAGGTTGGTGGCAACTCCGCATGGAGCAAGTCCCTCAGTGCCATTTTTTCCAACAGGATTTGCCCATTTCATGTCTCTGTGGCACATTTTGGCAATTCTGAAAATATTTCAAACTTTTTACTATTATTATATTTGTTATGGTGATCTGTAATCAGTGATCATTTTTAAATCTTTTCTTATGTTAGTCACCATACAGTACATCATTTGTTTGTCCTGTACGGTGACTAACATAACAAAAAAAATTAAAAATACATCACTTTTTATTATTAAAGTATACGTTGACCTACAACGTTATAGCAGTTTCATGCCCACGACATACTGAGTTGACAGTTCCGTACATCACTCAGGGCTCCCCATGAGTGAGTCTCCCACCAGTCGTGGTATTATATTATATATTATATTATCGACTGTATTCCTTACCCTGTTCTTTTCTTCTCCATGAACTATTTATTTTATAACTGAGAGTTTGTACCTCTTAATCCCCCTTATCTATTTCACTCATTCTGCCCAGCAACCACCAGTTTGCTCTCTGTATTTTTTTTGTTTGTTCACTTGTTTTGTTTTTTAGATTCCACATAGAGATGAAATCATATGGTATTTGGCTTGCTCTGTCTGACTCATCTCACTTAGCATAACACCCGCTAGATCCATCCACGTTGTCACAAATGGCAAGATTTCATTCTTTCTTATGGCAGAGTAATACTGCATTATGTGTGTGTGTGTGTGTGTGTGTGTGTGTGTATCATATCTTTTCATCCATCAGTGGACACGTCGATTGCTTCCATATCTTGGCTCTTATAAATAATACAGCAATAAACATAGAGGTTTATCTTTTCTAATTAGTGTTTTCATTTTCTTTGGGTAAATAACCAGTAGGGGAATTCCTGGATAATTCTATTTTTTATTTTTTTGAGGAACCTCCATACCGTTTTGCACAGTGATTGCACCAATTTACATTCCTGTCAATAGTGCACAAGGATTCCCTTTTCTCCACATCCTTGCCAACACTTGTTTTTTGTTTTTTTGGTACTATTCGATTACTTGTCTTTTTGATACTATCCTGACAGGTGTGAGGTGATCCCTCACTGTGATTTTGATTTGCATTTCCCTGATGATTAGTGCTGTTGAACATCTTTTCATGTGTCTTTTGGCCATCTGTACGTATGTCTTCTTTGGAAAAATGACTGTTTGGGTCCTTTGGCCATTTTTAATCGGATTATTTTTTGGTGTTGAGTTGTATAAGTTCTTTATATATTTTGGATATCAACCCCCTATCTGATGTATTATTTGCAAGTATTTTTTCCTATCAGTAAGTTGCCTTTTTGTTTTGTTGATGGTTTTCTTTCTTTTTATTTTGATATGTTCCCAATAGCTTATTTTAGCTTTTGTTTCCCTTGCCTGGAGGGGCATATCCAGAAATATGTTGCTAAGGCCAATGTCCAAGAGATTACTGACCAAGTTTTCCTTTAAGAGTTTAATGGTTTCAAGTTTCACATTTAGGTCTTTAATCCATTTTGAGTTTCTTTTTTGTGTATGGTGTAAGAAAGTGGTCCAGTTTCATTCTTTTTCTTTAAAGTTTTTATTTAAATTCCAGTTATTTAACATACAGTGTAATATTAGTTTCAGGTGTACAGATAGTGATTCAGCACATCCACACAACACCTAGGGCTCATCACAACAAGTGCCTTTTTCAGTCCCCATCACCAACCAAACCCATCCCCTTACCCTCCTCCCCCTGGTAACCATCAGCTTGTTCTCTGTAGCTAAGAGTCTGTTTCTTGGGTTGCCTATTTCTCTCTCTCTCTCTTTTCCCTTTCCTCATTTGTTTTGTTTCTTAAATTCCACATATGAGTGAAATCATATGGTATTTGTCTTTCGCTGACTGCCTTATTTCACTTAGCATAATACTCTCTAGCTTTGTTCATGTGGTTGCAAATGGCAAGATTCCATTCCTTTTTATGGCTGAGTAATATTCCATTGTCACATAACATGACATCTTCTTTATCCATTCATCTTTATATTCTTTATCCATTCATCAGTCAGTGGACACTTGGACTGTTTCCATAATTTGACTATTGTTGATAATACTGCTATAAACATCTGGGTGCCTGCATCCCTTTGATTTAGTATATTTTTGTATTTGCATAAATCCCTAGTAGTGTGATTGCTGGATCATAGGAGAGTTCTATTTTTAATTTTTTTGAGGAGCCTCCATACTGTTTTCCACAGTGGCTGTACCAATTTGCATTCCTCCCAACAATGCAAGAGGATTTCCCTTTGTCCACATCCTTGTGAAGGACTGTTGTTTCTTGTGTTGATTTTAGCCATTCTGACAGGTGTGTGGTGGTATCTCATTATAGTTTTGGTTTGCATTTCCTTAACAATGATTTTTGTTGAGCATCTTTTCATGTGTCTGCTGGCCATCTGAATGTCTTTTTTGGAGAAATGTCTGTTCATGTCTTCTGCCCATTTTTAATTGAATTATTTGTTTTTGAGTGTTAAATTTTATAAGTTCTTTATATATTTTGGATACTAACCCTTTATTGGATATGCCATCTGCAAATATCTTCTTTCATTCCATAAGATTATCTTTTAGTTTTGTTGATTGTTTCCTTGGTTGTGCAGAAGCTTTTTATTTTGATGTAGTCCCAAGAATTTATTTTTGCTTTTATTTCCCTTGCCTCAGAAGACATATCTAGAAAAAAGTTGCAATGACTGATGTCAGAGAAGTTATTGCCTATGTTCTTTTGTAGGATTTTTTTGGTTTTAGTTCTCAGATTTAGTTCTTATCCATTTTGAATTTATTTTTGTGTATGGTATAAGAAAATGGTCCAGTTTCATTCTTTTCCATGTTGTTGTCCAGTTTTCCCAACATCATTTGTTGAGGAGACTGTTTTTTCTATTAGGTATTCTTTCCTGCTTTGTCAAAGATTAATTGACCATATAGTAATGCGTTCATTTCTGGGTTTTCTGTGCTTTCTGATCTATGTGTCTGTTTTTTTTTGCCCGTACCATACCGTTTTGATTACAGCTTTGTAATATAACTTGAAGTCAGGAACTGTGATTCCTCCAGCTTTGCTTTTCTTTTTCAAGCTTGCTTCACTATTCAGGGTCCTTTATGATTCCATATACATTTTAGGACTGTTTTAGTTCTGTAAAAAATGCTGTTGGTTTTCTGATAAGGATTGATTAAGTGTGTAAATTGCTCTAAGTAATATAGACATTTTAACAATATTTGTTCTTCCAATCAATGAGCATGGAATTTCTTTACATTTCTTTGTGTCATCTTCAATTTTTTTCATCAATATTTTATAGTTTACAGAGTATAGGTCTTCCATCTCTTTGTTTAGGTTTATTCCTAGGTATCTTATGGTTTTTGGTGCAGTTGTAAATGAGATTGATTCCTTAATTTCTCTTTTTGCTACTTTATTATTGGTGTATAGAAATGAAACAGATTGCTGTACATTGATTTTGTATCCTGCAACTTTACTGAATTCACTGATCAGTTTTAGCAGTTTTTTTGGTGGAGTCTTTTGGGTTTTCTATATATAGTATCATGTCATCTGCAAATACTGGAAGTTTTTCTTCTTTCTTGCTGATTTAGATGCCTTTTATTTTTTTTCTCCCCAAATATGTTTATTTTATTTTTTCAGTGTTACAAGATTGTTTATGCACTACACCCAGTGCTCCATGCTATATGTGCCCTTCTCAATACCCACCACGAGGTTCGCCC
>CM052807.1:29577066-29643652 GCA_028533885.1 Nasua narica | reverse complement strand
CCACCAACAGTGGAGGAGGGTTCCCCTTTCTCCACATCCTCTCCAGCATTTGTTGTACTGTCTTGTTGATTTTGGCCATTCTAACTGGCGTAAGGTGGTATCTCAGTGTGGTTTTGATTTGAATCTCTCTGATGGCTAAAGATGATGAATATTTTTTCATGTGTCTGTTAGCCATTTGTATGTCTTCTTTGGAGAAGTGTCTGTTCATGTCTTCTGGCCATTTTTTGATGTGATTATCTGTTTTGTGAGTGTTGAGTTTAAGGAGTTCTTTAAAGATCTTAGATATCAGCCCTTTGTCTGTAGTGTCATTTGTGAATATCTTCTCCCATTCTGTGGGTTGCCTGTTTGTTTTGTTGACTGTTTCCTTCGCTGTGCAGAAGCTTTTTAAAAATCTTGATGAAGTCCCAAAAGTTTATTTTCGCTTTTGTTTCCTTTGCCTTTGGAGACATGTCCTGAAAGAAGTTGCTGTGGCTAATGTCATAGAGGTTACTGCCTATGTTCTTCTCTAGGGTGTTGATAGATTCCTGCCTCATGTTGAGGTCTTTTATCCATTTCGAGTTATCTTTGTGTATGATTTAGACGCCTTTTAATTCTTTTTTGTCATCTGATTGCTGTGGCTAGGTCTTCCAGTTCTTTGTTGAATAAAAATGGTGAGGGTGGACATCCCTGTCTTGTTCCCGGCTATAGAGAAAAAGATTTTAGTTTTTCCCCATTAAGGATGATATTAGCTGTGGTTTTTCTTATATGGGCTTTATCATGTTAATATGTTCCTTCTAAACCTACTTTGTTGAAGATTTTTACCATGAATGGATGTTGTACTTTGTCAAATGCTTTCTCTGCATCTATTGAAATGATCATGTGGTTCTTATCCTTTCTTTTATTAATGTGATGTATCACATTGATTGGTTTGCAGACATTGAACCAGACTTGCAACCAAGGAATAAATCTCATTTGATTGTGATGAATGATTTTTTTTAATGTAGTGTTGGACTTGGTTTGCTAGTATTTTATTGAGGATTTTTACATCTGTGTTCATCAGGGATATTGGCCTCTAGTTCTCTTTTTCAGTAGTGTCTTTATGTTTGTTATCAGGGTATTGCTGGCCTCATAGAATGAATTTGGAAGTTTTCCTTCCTTTTCTATTTTTTGGAATGGTTTGAGAAGAAAATATATTAACTCTTCTTTAAATGTTTAGTACCTGTGAAGCCTGGACTTTTGTTGGGAGGTTTTTTGTTTTTTTTTTTTTTAAATTACTGATTCAGTTTCTTTGCTGGTTATTGGTCTGTTCAAATTTTCTCTTTCTTCCTATTTAAGTTTTGGTAGTTTATATGTTTCTAGGAATTTATCCCTTTTTTCCAGTTTGTCCAATTAGTTGGCATATAATTTTTCATAATATTCTCATAATTGTTTGTATTTCTGTGGTGTTGGTTGTTATTTCTCCTCTCTCATTTGTGATTTTATTTGGGTTCTTTCTCTTTTCTTTTTGATAAGTTTGGTTCAGTTTCATTCTTTTGTCCAGTTTTCCCTGTACAACTTGTTAGAAGGATTGTCTTTTCCCCAGTGTATATTCTTGCCTCCTTTATCATAGATGAATTGACCATATATATGTGGATTTATTTCATGGCTCTCTTTCTTGTTCCTTTGATATTTGTGTTTATTTTGGTGCCAGAGCCATAGTGTTTTAAATACTGTAGCTTTGCTTTATAAGATATACTGATATCTTGACGCTTGGGATTGTGATACCTCCAGCTCTTTCTCAAGGATTGCTTTGGCTATTTGGGGTCTTTTGCAGTTCCATACAAATGAGGATTATTTGTTCCAATTCTGTGAATCCATTTTCCTCTATGAAAAATGCTATTGGTATTTTGGTAGGGATTGTATTAAATTTATAGATTGCTTTCAGTAGTATGGACATTTTAACAATATTGTCTTCCAATCCATGGGCATGGTATATCTTTCTATTTGTTTGTGTTTTTTTTAATTTATTTCATCAGTGTTTTATAGTTTTTAGAGTATTGTTCTTTCACCTTCCTGGTTAAATTTATTCCTAGGTAATTAATTCTTTTTGGTGCAGTTGTGAATGGGATTGTGTTCTTAATTTCACTTTCTATGACTTTGTTAGTATATACAGATTCAACAGGTTTTTGTATATTAATTTTAGAACTTGCAACTTTACTGATTGATTTATCAGTTCTAATAGTTTTTTTGGTGGAGTCTTCAAGGTTTTCTTCTTTCTTTTCTTTTTTTTTCCAGGGTTTTCTATATATGGTATCCTATCATCTGCAAATAGTGACAATTTTACATCTTCCTAACCAGTTTGGATGCCTTTTATTTCTTGTCTGATTGCTGCAGCTAGAACTTCAAATACTATGTTGAATAAAATTGGAAAAAAAATTGGTGAGATTCAACATCCTTGTCTTATTCCTCATTTTAGAGGAAAAGCTTTCCATTTTTCACCACTGAGTATGATGTTAGCTGTGGGATTTTCACATATGACCTTTGTTATGTTGAGGTATATTCCCCCAAAACAACTTTGTTGAGAGCTTTTATTATGAATGGCTATTGTATTTTGTCAAGTGATTTTTCTTCCTCTATTAAGATGATCATATGGTTTTTATCTCTCTTGTTAATGTGATGTATCACATTGATTTGTGAATATCGAACCACCCTTGAACCTAGGCATAAATCCCAGTTGATTGTAGTGAATGATTTTTGTAATGTATTGCTGATTATGCTTGCTAATATTTTGTTGAGGATTTTTTACATCTCTTTCATCAGAGATATTGACCTGTAGTTTTCTCTTTTTGTGGTGTCTTTATCTGGTTTTGGGATTGGAATAATGCTGGCCTCATAGAATGAATATGGAAGTTTTCCTTCCTCATCTGTTTTTTTTTTTTAAGAATATTGTGAGAAGAATAGGTATTAACTCTTCTTTAATATTTGGTAGGATCCACCTGTGAAGGTGGATTTGGTCCTGAACTTTTGTTTTTTGGGAATTTGTTTTTGTTTTTTTTGTATGTTTGTTTTGTTTTTTAAAAATTTTATTTATTTATTTGAGAGAGAGAGAGAAAGCATGCACAAGCAGTGGGGAGCACTGAGGGAGAGGGAGAAGCAGACTCCCTGCTAAGCAGGGAATCTGATTTGGTGGGCGATCCCAGGACCCTGGAATCATGACCTGAACTGAAGGCAGACATTTAACTGACTGAGTCAGCCAGGCACCCTGGAGTTTTTTGATTACTGATTCAATTTTGTTACTAGTAATTAGTCTGTATAAATTTTTATTTTATCCAGATTCAGTTTTGGAAGATTATATGTTTCTAGGAATTTATCCACTTTTTTCTAATTTGTCCGATTTGTTGGCATATAATTTTTATAATATTCTCTTATAATTCTTTATATTTCTGTGGTTGTTATTTCTCCTCCACCATTTCTGAATTTGTTTATGTGAGTCCACTCTTTTTTCTTTATAAGTCCAGCTAAAATAAAGGTTTATCAGTTTTGTTTATCTTTTCAAAGAACCAGCTCCTGGTTTCACTGATCTGTTCTTTTCTTTGCTTTTTTTTTTTAAAGTCTGTTTCATGTATTTCTACTTTCTTTATTATTTCCTTTCTTCTACTAGCTTTGGGCTTTGTTCTTCTTTTTTGTAGTTCCTTTAGATGTAAGTTTAGGTCGGTTATTTGGGATTTTTCTTATTTCTTGTGGAAGTAAGAAAAAGGGCATTATACACTTGCTTCTTACAATTGCTTTTGCTGTGTCCCAAAGATTTTGGACCGTTGTGTTTTCATTTTCATTTGTCTTTATATACTTTTTAATTTCCTCTTTGATTTCTTCATTCGCCCATTGGTTGTTTAATAGCATGGTGTTTAGCCTCTATGTGGTTGTATTTTTTGCAGTTTTTTTTTCTTGTAATTGATTTCTAGTTGTATACCATTGTGGTCAGAAAAGATACTTGATATGATTTTGATCTCCTTAAAGGTATCAAGACTTGTTTTGTGGCCTAACATGTGATCTATCCTAGAGAAAGTTCCACGTGCACTTGAAAATGATGTGTATTCTGCTGTTTTTAGATGGAATGTTCTGTATATACCTGTTACATCCTTCCGGTCTAACGTGTTGTTCAAAGCCAATGTTTCTTTGTTGATTTTCTGTCTGGATGATCTGTCCATTGATGTAAGTGGGATATTAAATTCTCTACCATTATTGTATTACTGTCCATCTCTCTCATTATGTCTATTAATATTTGCCTTATATATTTAGATGCTTCTATGTTGGTACATAGGTATTTACAATTGTTATATCTTCTTGTTCGGTTGATCCCTTTATCATTATTTGGTGCTCTTCTTTGTCTCTTGCTACAGTCTTGGTTGTAAAGTCTGTTTTGTCTGATACAAGTATTGCTACCTTGGCTGTTTTCAGTTTTATGTTTTTTGTTTTTGTTCTTTGTTGTTTTTTGTAATCCAGTTTTTACTAAGGTAGGAAAGAGGTGGATGAATTCCTTGCTAGAAAGGAGCCAGGGTCTGTGTTTATTGGGAATGTAAAGATTCCAAACTGTAACCAGTATAGGATATGATAGTTTTGTGCTAAAACGTCTTCCATTTATTGTACCTTTTAATTTTCCTTACTGGGAAGTGAAGGGAGTGGTGTCTGCCTTCTTCATTTAGAGGTACACAGGCATGGACCATGAATAAGATAGTTGGAATGTAGTTGGCAAAACATTAAATACTAATTATTTCAGCAAAGCCAAATAATCACAGACTCCCTCCAAGCTCCATCACTTTAATTGTGCTTTCAGCTATCCTCGGACATTTCTTTTTCCTTGTCTCTCTTCTGCTCTCTGTTTCCCAAAATACTAGGCAGAAGTTTTTTTTTTTTTTTTTAAATTCAAGAAAAAGAGTTCACCTTTCTCCCCCATGACACTCTTAAGGTCTCTTCTCTGACTAGGGAGGTTTCCTGTGTAAAGTTTAACAATAGGGTTTTTTTTTCCTTTAGGCTCTCCATTTAAAAATCTTGGGGTTCTTCCTGGCAAAAGGAGGTTTAGTCATCTCCCCACAGTGATGAGTCCTATTTAGAAAACAAATAAATAGGAAATCCTGCATCCCACTCCAGTCATGCGCTGCTGAGACTGGCCATGGCAGGGGAGAGGGACAGTACACTTGGAAAGGCAGTTCTGAGACTTGGATTATCTGGCAGAGAGACAGAGGGTGGGTCATCAGAAAACAAAAACTTGCCAGGTTGTAGAAAGAGTACCACCTCAAGTGTCTAGAGCTACTTCCTTCCTGTGAACTCTAGAGTCTTCCTACTCCCTGCCCCATTCATGGCAGTCATGGCTATCTGTGCCCAGTATCCTGGTGCCCACTTAACAAGTAGGGATATTGAGATATTAGTGTAAGGGAGAATTGTCACTGAGGCCAATGTGGGCCACCAGAGGACCCAGGATCAGGACTCAGGCTTCCCAGCTGGGAGTCCTGTGTATGACTTTGGAGTCAAAGATGTTTCTCACTATAGCTGTAGTGAGATGTTTTTCACTACAGCTCCAACATTTTGGGGTTTGCCGTGGGGAAAATCCAAGGCCCTGGGGCAGAAGTCACTGAGGGTTTACCAGGCAATTTTACACTGAGAAGAAACTAAAGCCCAGAAGAACTCCTTCTCTCGTGACTCCTACACAGGCTGCCTCCTTCCTTCTCTCAATTCCAAAGGCACAGAATGTCTGATCAGAGAGTTTAGCATACTGCTTTGTACTGTTTTCTCACAGTTTCATGTATCAACCTTGTCTTGCCAATGAGACAGAAGCTCCCTGCAGGATAGATGGTAGGTGGGTGCTTTGTGATTGCTGTATTGATGTTGACAAAGCTCCCCAAGTGGGATGTTCCGGGGCTTGTTTCTTGAGGCGGCTCTGTGTTCTTAAAGAGCACATCCTGCCTTCCTGGGGTACAGGTGCAATCTCCCTCTGTTTACTGAGGTATCAGGAGATGAAAGATATTTCCACTTGGTGAATCCCATGGCACTGTGGGAAGACTGTTCTAACGCAGACATAATTCTCTTTACTGGCAATTATGCAGACGTGCACACACACACACACAAACACAGTCACACCCCTGATGGGTAAAGGGCCTTGTTTTGCATGGAGAACACAGAGCGTGAAGATGCATTTTTCGTGATGACTGTTCCTGTAGTGTGGGATTGATTTGCCTGTAGACAACAAGAGTTAGAGTGTTAGTACCCTTCAGGACCTTCAAGATCACGTTGTACTCCTGCCTTCCGCAGGTGAAGAGAATGTCGCCTTGAGAGCCTAACAGTCTGATGAGCTTTGTAGCTTGGACAAATAATTTTATTTCACTCGGGCTATGAATTCCTTGTCTGAAAAAAATAAGATTACCCTAAAAGGATCTTTAAGGATGTTTTCAGAATTCTAAACTAAATGAGTTTTTAATTGCCATTTTCTCACCGTTCTCTGGCCTTCTTAGAACTGACTGGAATAACTGGATTGTTAAGGAATTTCTGACCTCAATCCATTTTCCTCACATAAAGAATAATTGCTTGTAGAGATTCATGTCTCTTGGGGCTATGGCTGACTCAAAAGTGCTATAAGAATATATTGGATTCCTGAGAGAAGATGCCACCTCTTAGAAGACATCATCAACTCAAAACCAGGGCATCTCCTGATGAAGAAACAGGCACCAGGACTAGAGCAAATCCTCCCAGAGGTGGAAGGGTGAGCCAGCCATCCCTGGAAAGCCATTTTTAGGGGAGCTTTCCACTTGCTTTGAAAAGTCTAATTATGTTCTACACTTAAAAGAGAAATATTTTTGAATCTGAAGATTTTGTCTCTTAAACTTTGGGCAAATTATTTAACTTCACTCTTTTTTTTATATGCCATAAGCTTCCTTACATTCCATAGCTTCCTAACACCTCTCTTCATTTTTTATTATTGGTGTTATAAAGTGTATCTCATTAAAAGGTAAAGATGCAGAAAAAGACTGATAGCTGAGGCATAATGGTAAGAATGGATCCAACAAACATAAGATTGGGTGGAAGAGGCAAGACAAAACAAGATGTTCAGTAGGGTTCCATTCCTATAAAGCTAAAACAGGCAAAACAAACCTGTCTTTTAAGGTACATGTTCATAAGTGGTACAAGCTTAAAGAAAAGTCAGGATGTGGTTATAGCCAAAGTCAAGGTAGCAGTGTGAACGGTAAGGAGGGGTTGGTTCGTGACTGGGGACAGCTGTGTGGGAGAGGGCTGGCAGTGTTGTATTTCTTGATCTGTATGTTGGTTACGCGAGAGTTTGCTTTCTATGTATTCATTAATCTGTAAAAATATGTCTTATGCACTTTTCTGAATGTATGCTATATTTTTTAAAAATAGAATAAAGTGATATGGAAATGAGAAAAATACAGTAGTTTAGAAATTGCAGATAAATATGGCAGATTGAGTGCTCTCTTCCAAAACCACACTAAGATTATGGCAAAAGAATCTTTAAAAATGCATAAACCACAGAGACAAAATGAATGGAAAAGAAGACACCAGCAGCCACACATATATATATGGGCTATGATTTTATTTATTCATTTTTTGTATTTGAGATATGTTTTGATGACATAGTTGGCCTGAGAGTCTTTGCCATGGTCCTAAACAGCCATGCAACTGCAAACAACTGCTTTGCTGGGCTTTGCTTCTTGGGTGACTTTGCAGAGGCTTGCCCATTCCTCTAGTTTCTCATGATGACCAGTCTCATTTCGGTTGGTCTGGTTAGTGTTTGGCGCACAGTTCCTCTACCAAGTTTTTGTGTATAGACTTGCCACAGCCCGATGCGAGCACACACGAATTGCACACAAGATGCGCCATGGTGGATGGGGGTGTTCTTCAGCACCTCTCGTAAAGCAGCGTTAGTGTCCATTTCACCACCAGAAGCAGTGTGGGGGTTTAAGGTTGGAGCTGAATCCTGAATTCACCAGAGAGGCCCGTCTTCATACAAGCCAGTGGCAATGGGGGGACGCAACAACAATATTCTGAAATTGGGAAAGTAGAGGGACAAGTAGCAGCTGGCTTTACATATAAGAGATAGCCGAATCCTAAGCTGCACTGGGGAAGATCGAGACAATTAGACCTGCAGCCTACAGCTCCCAAAAGGTTTGGGAATTAGTGGTCTCAGGTGTCTTTGGAAATGGTGGTATAAATGGGGCTATAAACTGGGGAACTGGCTCAAGGTCTGTTGAAGGCAATTAGATCTCAGAACCTACTCCCATCCTAGCAGTCAGTACCCTTCCTCCGTTCAGCTGAACACTGGATGGTTGTTCTCTATTGAGGGTGAAGGAGAAGCTGTCTGGACTGGGGCATGGCTGGCACAATTAGGGCGGTGTATTGGGGATGAAAATAGGGCTGAGACTTCTGAGCTGTGTCCCCACATGGCCATCACACTGCCAGCCCCTAAGCCTGTACCCTCTAGGCAAGAGATTTAAACATCCTAGCATCCTTTAGGCTGGCAGAGTGGATTAGCCTAAAGAAGACAGCCCTAAATTGTCCTGTTGTCTACCCAAAAGGACAATTCAACCATAACCCTCTCCAGCAAAGCCTGGTTGATGAGGCCCCTTTACTGTTCAGAGTGTCCTGACAGTTTTTTGTTGTCTCACTCTTAAATATGATCAGTCAGTTAAGAAATGTTTGAGGAAGTTCCTTAAAATGAAAGTAGAAACCAAAGCAAACAAGCAAAGTAGGCATATTTAAAACAGAATATGTAAGGAGAAGAAAAGTTAAAACAAACAAACCACCAACATTCTTTTCTGTCTTTGGAGAGATGAAATGATATTATATCCCTGAAGCAGAAACTGATTTCTATGTAAAAGGAACATTCAAGAGACAAAAAGAAACGCAGAGAAGTTAAAAATGTGGTTAGTTGAGGGATGTGAATGGTTGGAAAGCGAAATTGTTGAATCTCCAAGAAAGTAGGGCAAAACCCCCCAAATCAGAGGTGGAAATTAGGAGAAAAAAATATGACAATTAGCCAATGGGTCCGAGAAGTCCAACTTGTAAATACTAGGAGTTCCAGAAAGAGATAACTGAAAACACAGTGGGGAGGAAATCATCAGTAAGACAGTTTTAGTTCATTTTCTAGAACTAGAGGGCATTGGTTTGCTGATTGGAAGGGCTCATTAAATGCCCATACAAATGGATGAAGTAGGTTTCAGAAAAGTGAGGACAATTGAGTCATCTTACAAGTTTCTAGAGAGAAAAAATAGGTTACAAAGGATCAGGAATCAACCTGGTTTAGGGTGTTTTATTAGAAGGTAAAATACAATGGAGCACTGCCCTCAAAATTCTGAAGGAATGAGATTTCCAGTTGGGAATTTTATATCCAACCAAGTTATCACTCACACAACCAAGTAGAACAAAGACATTTTCAGATAGGCAAAAATCTGAACAATAACAGCAACAATAACAAGCAAACAAATCCCAAATCAAAAACACCTCAGCGCCCATGCACCTTTTCTTAGGAAGCTCCTAGAGGATGTTCTTCACCATAAGGAGGACAAAACCAAGGGAAACATGGGATTCAGGATCCAACACAGGACAGAGGCCAGTGGAATACGTGAAGGGAGATCCTTCTTAGTCACGATAGCACAGATGTAGTGATCTAAATTAAATTATGATGTAGCTATTGAGGAGGATGGGGGAGACTAAACTGGAAGGAAAATATGGTAGGAAAGAAAGTTAAAAATTGGTAAGAAGCTTTATAAGCATATTATTTAAAAATATGGAATTAAATACTGAAAGAAGCAGCTAAAAAGCTGAAAGCAGTTGTTTGGAAGGGGAAGTGGGAGGTAGGAAAGCGAACTGTGGTTTTCTTTTGTGATGAGCCTTTTAGAATTATCTCTCTCTTTAAATTATATGGATGTATAACAGATAAGAACAAAAACTGGAAAAAATTAATAGCTGATTGTTGATTAGCAGCTATTTCCTTTGGAATTATTTCACATTTTAAAAGAGTCCCATGTTGTTTGTTCATTTATCCAGCAATCTTTTTTTGAGCATCTGTTATGTCCTGGACATTGAGGCCATTTCTTTTTTCAGTGTTTGCCTTTTTTTTTAATTGCTCCTGTTCTGGCCCTGCCTACTGGGACCCTAAGTTTAGGGAACTAGTGACACCCTGTCCTGCCCCCTTTTCTCCCTAGATGGCTGCTGGGTGTAGTGCGGTTGGAAATCACACATTTCTAGCAAGCACAGTTTGTGGTCAATTTGCTGAGCACAGTTCCTGACAGGCAGCAGGCACTCGGTGGATTGATAGACAGTCTCTCTGACGTGTGCTCCTCTCCTCTCCTCAGAGCAGACCAGAGTGGACCAAATGTTGACCTTCCCCACATCCCCAAATTATCCCTTAGTTTCGGCAGAAGAGGGCCAGTAGGGAGGGCCTGCTGCAACCCTCTCCAACCCACCCCCCATATTTACACCTTCACTATCACAGGTCTAATTATTTGAGATTTAGTCCTTTGAGTTTTGGAGGATATTTGGAATTTAGGGAAAGTAAAAATACCCCTAGGGGGTAAAAGACTATGAACCATTATCATGGTAATTTCCACCCTGGAGTTTCCATACTCTGACATCTCATCAAGGGCATAATGGTGGCCAGAGAACTCTTTTTAATATTTCAAAACACCTAATGGAAACTGCGCATTTGTTCAAGATAAGGCTATAAAGAGGAACGAAAATGTCAAGGTCCTTTCCTCTCAGCTGAAAGAGTATCCACTGACTGACTTGGCATTATAGCTCTGGTCATTCCATGCTGGTTAGGTGCTCTGGTTCACAGCCTTCCATCTCTCTTTGATAAAGTTAAGAGTGGAGGGGAGATAAGAATTATCAACACCATTTATTTGGTTGACAGAATCTTGCCAAGGATGGTGTGGGTGTGGGGTGTGTGAAAGGGGTCTCTGGGAATGGAGCAGGTGAGGGCCCCCTATACTGACCCCCTTGACTTTAGGGATTTGTTGGCAGCTGGGCTGAGGAGGGCCCCACAGAAGGCAGAAGAGGAGTGTGAAGATCACCTTCCACTCTGCTTCAGCACTGTGCTGAGGGCTGGCCCAAGGGGCTGGTGTTGCTGTGAAAGGCGCCCAGCCCAGCGTGTCAACTCTCCCAGCCATTCAGACCTTCTCGTGCAGCCTCATGGCAGCAGAGATAAATGCTCCAAGGCAAATGAGCCCAGAGAGAATAGGAGCCTCAAACCGTGAAAAATGATGGAGACTATGGCCTACTTTCTCGCCTTGTAGAAGTTACTTGCACTTTCCTGGGGTGCAGCCAAGCTGCTCCATGTGGGGAGCGGCACTGTGGATGGAGATGTGCGAACCCTGGTAGGCAAATGGAGGACGCCATGGCCTCCAGTGGTTCCAGGTTTTTGAATCCAGACCAAAGAAAGCCAAGCCGGCGACTCTATAGAAAACTTGACCTGATTGGAGACACAGGGGGTGGAAATGGTCTTGGGGATTTTTGTTTTGTTTTGAAGGGGTGATGTTTGGAAGCTGAGGCTCAGGAGAACGACATCCTGACCTTCTTGGGGCACTCACACCTACGACCTTGGTACTTAGTTGTTTTCTGTTGGTTTTGGTGTGTTCTATTTTTGTATTCCCAACCAGATTGTAAGGTCGCTGACGTCCATTTATTTACCAGTAAGCCTCAGTTTTCTCGTCTTTAAAATGGAGATAATTATGGCTATTTTGCAGGTTCACTGTGAGTATTTAGGGGATCGGTGCCTCAGTTTTGGTTTCATAACCTCCAATCCGCCTTTTCCCATCCCTGTGCTCTCTCAGAAAGGATCTTACTTCCAAAGAATGATATTCTCTAAGTGAGAGAGATGGCCACTTTCTTCAAGAACTTGGCAAGCATCTGAGAACCGCTCCCTCCCATTTGAGGACCCCTTGTTTCTGGCTCCGAGGTGCAGATCGTGAGCCCATCTCTTCAGTTGGGATGAGATTGCTGCTTTTACCTCCATAGACAGACAAATCCCACCCAGCTGGCTTTCTGCGTGGAGGCCAGGAGTGCGTGACAAAGTTGGAGGAAATAAACAGGAAAGTTCACAGATGGATGTGGTCTGTTCTTTCTTATTCACAAAACAAAACAAAACAAAGAAAAGAAAAGAAAAATGGGACATGCTTTTGAGGTACATTGACTCTGTCCATTGAATGTCCCTGGGTATAAACTAGTTAGAATACTACTCATCCAATAGGGAGACCTAGACATGAGATGAGAAGAGGGATGGAAGTGCCCTCAATTAATAGTAGAGGAGTCAACAAGAGGACTGAGGGGAGAAATTGCCTTCCTAACAAAGAGAGTTAGAAGTGATGGATACAGAACACCTAGCATAAAGCCTAGCCCATGGGAGGTGCTTCCCAAAGGGTGACTGTTATTATTAGTGGTGGCTTTGTCATTCTGAGTTGATGTCCATGCTGTAAACATAGAACTTTGTTGAGATGAAATTTCCTCCTCAGTCTGCTTTTGTGGATTTCTTTACTGAGAACGAACCCAAAGCAAATAGCCCTCTTGGTCATCCTCATTAAAACTAGAAAAATTTCTGTCCCTCACTTACCCATGTGTCTGGAAAAACCTTGGATATGCCTTCCCTATTTAAAATATGACCATTGAAATTTGTATGCTTTAAAATTTATAGTGAAGGGGGTACCTGGGTGGCTCGGTGGGTTGGAGGCTCTGCGTTTGGCTCTGGTTGTGATCTCAGGGTCCTGGGATCGAGCCTGGAATCGGGCTCTCTGCTCGGCAGGGAGCCTGCTTCCCCCTCTCTCTCTGCCTGCCTCTCTGCCTACTTGTGATCTTTCTCTCTCTGTCAAATAAATAAATATAATCTTAAAAAAATAAAAATAAAATTTATAGTGAGTTTCCTCGTATGTCACTTGCACCTCATAATGGCCTTATCAAGGATAGGAGTACGAGTGTCCTCACTTTAAAGACAAGGAAGCTGGTGCTGAAATGGCTCGAGCACCATGCCAGGTTCAAACAGTGAACAAATGGCTGAGACAGGACAGGAGTCTTTGGACTCTGCATCCTGTGCTCCTTTTTGTAATCCATAATGCTTCCCTGCTATCCACAGCCTGGTAATAAGACGTGTCACTTTTCTTGATGGGAGGCATCTTGTGTAGCCTTTCTGCTTTCCAAAGAAGGAAAATGGCTTTCAGCTTGTGGTGAAGGTTTTCAGAAAAATGGGATCCAGAAATGTCTTCGAGCCTGGTCCAGGTGCCAGAAGAGTTTGGCAAGTGAGTTTACCACTGCTGAGTCAGGCCCTGGTCCCCCTCTCCCGGGATTTGGATCGATGTCGCAATGACTCTGGCGGCTCCGTGCGTTTCTCTTGGCCTCTAAGGCATTCCAGTGATGCTGATGGCTTCTCAGGGTCAGGGCCCTAGTACAAAAAGCACGGCTATTTGTGGCCTATTGAAAACATAACTGGAGTCACCTGCATGCGAAACTGGCTTCTCAGTCTCTGGGGCCTGCAACTTAGCTGAAGTGAAGTGTTCATGTCAGTCTGTATAGCAGATATCAAAAGTCACATCTTCGTTAAGTTTCCCTGAGTAACTGGAAAACCAAGTTGTCGGCTACCCTGCCATGTTGGACCAAGCTGCTCAGTTTCTTATTCCATTCCCAAGGCTGTAGGGTCCCTGTTCCCTCTCTTTGACTCTCTATACCCCGCTTACCTGCAAGACCCTACTTCCCCCATGGAGTCTCCATTCCAGAACACATGTGACCCTGTTTTTTGTTGTTCACGCTGATGCTTTACTAAATATCCCCTCGCACTGTTGCATAATTGCTTTATGCACCGTTATTCTGGCTGCATTCTCTGCAGTCAGACACTGGGTCTGCCTTGTCTTTCCTCTTTCTGTAAGGGTCTATGTGTGCTGGGCACAAGTGAATGCAGACAGAGCCATTTGAAGACACATAGCGGATGCTAAAGAAAAAGCAGAGACCTGGGAATCTGGAGACATGGTCTCATTACCTGGGACGAATCCCTTCACCTCTCTGGGTTGCAGTCTTCATCTGTAAAATGAAAGATTTGAACTGGATTATCTCTAAGGTGTATGCCAAATCTAAAGTTCCAGGGCTACTTGGAAGTTGATCAAGAGAGAGTCTCATTGTTTTTACCTGTCTGCATGTGTTCTCCATTGTAACCTGTTAAGCTGTGCTTCGTGTATCACCTGCACCTCTGATTTGGCTGCAGGTAACTTAAAAAAGAATTGTCGTCCTCTCTCAGACAAAGGTCACAGAGGAGAATGAGGGAACACTGAGGAGTATTTAGATACAGATGGCTTCAAGTCCTGGGTTTAAATTGGAGTCCCATCATTTCTAGTTGTGGAATTATGAGCAGGTTACCTCATTAAATGCCACTTTTCTTATCAGAAGTATAGAGTTAATACTGGTTTCAGAAGGTGATTGAGGAATAAGTGAGATAAAGCATATTTGGTGCGTCCACAGTGTAGGTGCTCAGTAAACAGTGGTGGCAATAACAATTGGTGGAATTGGGAAGCAAAAGGGTGTGTCTTCTAATCATCAGTGAGCATTTTCTGATTTGTAAATTCTTGGTTGTATTTTAAGACAATGCCTTTATCATTTTAATAAGCAGTGCAATGATTTGAGGAAAATCATTTCAGTTCTAATAAGAAGACTAGCAGTACTAATTATGCACATGATAGCATTTTAACAGAGTTCCATAATTTATAGAATTGGGAGAGACTTACAAAAACATGGGTTGACTCTCTGGAGTTTCAGATTTCTGGTGAGTGATTCAAATGAACTAGTCTTGCTTCCTGCCAGTACAAATAAATCAAGTGTAAACCTTTGCTTTTTAACCAAATTGTGAAAAATGGAACAAGTTTAATGATAAGAAACTGTTTTAATGAGGCACTTCATCCTTGAGGTGATTTTCTAAGGAAAGACTCTCTAATTTGTCCCTGAACTAACTGAAAGCAACAGACCCACTGCTGTATTTGCTTTTTCATTTTTTTTCCCCCAGCTTCTCTGGGTTTAAGTAACTGAAGTTTCTCAAGTCTTAAAGTTGGAGAGTGGCTCAGCGCTCTAAGCAGTGGAGACTAAAAAAGGACTTTGGGTGTAAATCAAAATTTTCTAACTGCGTTGCTCTGAGATGTTGGGAAGGTGACATAAAGACCTTGGATATCTAAATCTTACCAAGTGCAAAAATGGCATGATGGCATGATGAACATAACCTGGCTTCAGAGAGTGTTAGTGAGGAAATAAGATGTTAGAGAATCCTTTAAAATGTATGTTGAGTGAGTGTTACCTTTCAAGTAACTTTTGGACAAAGTCCACGTGTGTGCCTGAAGTTCAAGTATTTTTACAATTTTTTGTAAAATTGTATTTTTTCCAGTACACAATTTCTTTAAGAAACAGAGAAAAGAGTTTGATCAAAATAATGCTTTTCATCAGTGGTGAGTGAGCAAGGTTTAGGACTTCCAGATCTCCCATGTCTTATCTTGACAATTTATGTTTTAACTGAGTTTCAACATTGGCTCTCTGAGTCAGAAAGAATTCCAGAAGATAAAGGAGAACCGGGAAGCCAATTTTTAATAAATACCCGGAGAGTAAAAAGAAATAATCAAAATGGCATACATTGTAGAGGGCATGTGGTGTATAAAGAAATAGCTTTGGATAAAACAGGGTAGAATGAAACTTCAAAGCATCTTCTGCCCGTTAATCCCATTAGTGTTTCAGTGATTTCTCAGAGATTGGTTGTCTCTGGGGAACTGTGTTACATCAGCCCTCAAACTGTTTTTCCAATCTCATTAGGCCCAGTGAACAGTCTCTACTGTTGGGATAATGGGCTTTTGTGCCACGTTTACCCATATTCCTTCAGCTTGTCCCCCATCCTCCCCAGTCCCCGCCAGGAGCAGAGAGATGCTTCCTTTCTCAGGAGTGTAGATGTGGGATTCCTACTCATAACCCTTTGAGTGAACAAAAGAAACTTGAACAAAATGGGGAAGCAGCATCTGCCCAGGTTATCTTTAAGTTGGCTCATCGATTCTTCATGTGGCTTGTAGTGTTTATTTAGATTTTAGATTTTATGGATAGATACACTGCCCAATTCAAAATGCCTCTTCATATTAGAAGTGAGATGCCTAAGGAGTGTCAGAAATGAGGGGAAAAACTGCTTTTCTTGAAGTCTCTTTCTTTGTCTAGTTTGGCAGGCAAAAGAGTCTGTCAATTGTGAGCCTTATAAATAACCTCATTGTTTTAGTTTTGTTATATGTAAAATGGCAATAATAATAGTGCCTTCCTCATAGGGGGTTAGTAGAATTAAATGGGCTAGATATTTGATAAATGCTTAACACTGTGCCTGCCTGGTGGTATGGCACTCAATAAAAGTTAGCTAAAATTATGTTAATCGTTCTAAGGGGGAGGGTTAGTAGGCATGATGGGAATTGATATTAAGGAGGAATAAGACCCATATTTGGGGAAAGTGGGGATCAAGGAGACTAGTCAACAGGATTTTGAATGTGGGAATTTGCGGGATGAGAGCCTTACCACAAGAGCAAGGATGAGATCCTTGCCACAAGAACCACCAACATTGGGTATAGCAAGAGAAAAGGACCTATGCAGTTTTAAGACATAAGCATAGTACAAGGGGGCTACCCATGAGTCAATGATACTCAAGCTTTTAGTATCACCCTCAGTCACTTTATTCATTGCTTTATTCATTGAACCCACATTTATCACCCAAACTGTGCTGTGCATTGATGTTATAGATAAAAACAATCCACTCCTTATCCCTAAGAAAGATGAAGGAGGAGGCGGGCAAGTTACCAATTAGACAAGTTGCTGAGTGATCAGGAAGAATGAGGCATACTGGGAAGGCTTCTTGGAGGACTTTAGACCTGAGATTAGATGAGTAAGAGTTATCTAGCAGTGGGAGAAGAGTTTTTCAGGTAGGGGTTGCTGTATGTGCAGAGGCCCAGATGACAGAACACCGTGTGTGATACATCCTGTCTGCTAATTCCAAGAGCTGAGTCATCTCAGGGCTCCTCTTGATTGATTGCCTATTCTCTTACGTATGGACTGTATTTTCATTCATCAAGCAATTTTGGATTATGTTCTGGACATTGTCAATGCTACATTGTAGAGCCTATAGCTTCTATTTGTTCCTCTGAAGAATGTTAATTTTTTAATTTAGCAGGTACTGAATTTGACTGAATTCAAACATCAAACTTCATTTTCCCTGTAGTGGGCAGAAACTGAAATCTCTGATCTGTTCTATTAATCTTAGCTGGGTTGTTTAGAATCTGTCCCATGCATGTATAGCTTAGGAGTCAGCTAGAAATTTGGATGCAGTTTATATGAAGAATTTAGAGTTCCCTTCTGAGACGCTCTCCTCTTTGGGATTTCTTTTTTTTTTTTTCAGCTGCCTCAAACTCTGTCTTCTGCAGGGTTCTATCTGGTTTGTGGTCATTTAGTAGGGTGCTTATGGGGGCCCTCGCTCAAACAAAAAGTTGCAAAACCCAGAAAACTTGTCCAGGGCTCCCTTTACCTAGTTTCTACCTGCTTTTGGTTGTCCTCTAGTGCACACAAATAGTTATTTTTGAGTTTTTATTAGATAATAGTTATCCAGAGAAGACTCGTCCAATATAAGCTACTTAACATATCAGAAGCAAAACATTCATCTGGATATTTCAAGAACTTCCAAGTGTGTGTGTGTGTGTGTGTGTGTGTGTGTGTGTGTGTGTGTGTGTGTTATAGGAGACTGGAGCGATATTCCACTTGGAGAAAGGCAGAGGCCAGGTCGTGTGTGTGTGTGTGTGTGTGTGTGTGTTATAGGAGACTGGAGCGATATTCCGCTTGGAGAAAGGCAGAGGCCAGGTCATCAAGAGCCCTGTGTTACACTAAAGAATTTGGGCTTTATCCTGAAGGGTGTGATGGAGAGCTTTAATTAGCAGAGTGAAATGATTAGAACTGTGTCTCATCTACAAGGCCCAGCATCTGTATAAAGGATGAGCCAGAGGAAGTAGAAAGATAGTTAAGAGGTTGATGTTAAAACAGAGTTTGGTTTTCTCCTTTGTAAGATGAGGGGTTGAGCTAAATGATCATTAATATCTTTTAGGGCTTTAATACGATGATTTTCCCACTAATGGCCTTCCTTGGCCTAACTGGAGTTGGGGGTTCCTGTGAATCCGTTGTTTCGTAGAGCGCTATACACAACCCTTTGAGCCCAGACTTCAGAAGATGCCAACAGAGAAGAATATATGTGGTGCTGCTCTGTGGTTTATGAATATACATTAAGGTAATGGGGGCACCAAGCAACACACAGAAGGTACCATAGTTGCTTAACAACCTTTGAATTTCTCTGGTTTTCCCTTTAGACCTCCTGCATCATTAACAGGTATTTGGTTATTCTGTGTTCTCTTAAATGGCCTACTATTGATCTGACTTTGACTTTTTTAAGTTCCCACAGAGGAAATGGGCCTATTAAGAACCAATGGTATAGACAGGTTGCAGTAGGGGTACCAAAAATGGGAAGGGTGGAAAAATATTCTGTTATAATTTTCTGAAAGTCCCAGGAGATGCTGATTGCAGTATGATGGGCATGTTGATTTAATTCTTCCTGGTTCTGAACCAATAGGAAGGTGAGGCTTCACTAAGCCTCAGAATGTTCTGTGCCTTCTAATGCCTCCTGGAGAGCAAAGAGCTCCTTTGTGTCAGACTGTGGATGACATGCTGAAAGGCGACCTCTGCCCTTGCTCAGGAGGGCAGTCCAGGGTCCAGTAGTTCACCTTTATCATAACACACTTTTATGTATTTTGCCTCAATAGGAGCTCAGGCCTTTTCATTCTCAAAACTAGCTGAGTATACCATCTTTGGTAAATTAATCCTACATTCAGTTCATGAAGTATTAGGTTTTAGGAGTTACAGAGGAAGCAATATAATTCTTGCATGCTGGTTCTTGCATGTAAATAAGGCTTTCCTCTAAGGGATTGCCAGGCCTGGTGCGGAGATTGGTGAGTTATCTTCTTGGCTTTTTATTGTGATGAATGTCATTTTACTCAGAGTTGACTAAATTCTATTGTCTTATATGGCTCTAAAATTTTTCTCTGATCTGTTTCCAGTCTGGAGTGTATGAGTGCATCAGTTCAGATATTTACTAGACACCTGGGGTTGACTTGGGGGTATTACAGTGATTAAGATGGAGTCCTTGTCCTCAGAGAGACCCTAGCTAAGTTCCTGCCACGGCACCTCATTGGCTGCTTGGCTTTCTACTCTGCAGACTGAGCTAATGAACATGGTGTGCTTTTCCATAGAGGTTCTTTTTCTTCCTTCCTTTCTTTCTTTTTTTAAAAAAGATTTTATTTATTTACTTGACAGAGAGAGAGAGAGATCACAAGTAGGCAGAGAGGCAGGCAGAGAGAGAGGGGGAAGCAGGCTCCCTGTTGAGCAGAGAGCCGATGCGGGGCTCCATCCCAGGACCCTGAGATCATGACCTGAGCCGGAGGCAGAGGCTTTAACCCACTGAGCCACCCAGGCGCCCCCCATAGAGGTTCTTTTCTACCACACTGTGGCCACTGAATTGGATTTGGTGAAAATATCAGGAAGTGGGATAATGTGCTTTTGGCAGACATGTTCAAGTTTGGTCACACTTGATATTTTTCCAACTTCTATTTTATCAGTTCTGGTGTAATCGGGCCTAGATTTGAGGGTGCTATGAGGCTTGTGCCAAGTTGATCTCCTACTTCCTTGCCTTTGCCCTTGAAGTTTCTGCCATTGGTGTAACTCAGAACATTATCATGGGTCATCCTGTGAGTTATCATGGGTGAAGGCATTGCCTGTAGAATTCTATTTGTGAAGGTCCATTATATTGGAAGAAGTTCATTGAGGAAGCATTTTGACTTATTTATGATGTTCCATCTGAGAACTAAGGATGGCAGAAGTGGGAGGTGGGGATGAGTTTCAGGGGTTGAGAGAAAGTGATTCAAAAGGGCGTGGAATAGGCAGAAATAGGAACTCTCCCCTGTCGCAGTCTTGGCAGCTTCTATGCTTATTATTATTAATATTTTTTTAACTTTTATCATAATAGATGCTCAGACAATGAAATCTCAGGCCCAGCTTTGGCTGGCAGTCAGATCTGTGAATCTCAGCCCTGATTTAAGTCTAGTTAGGACTGAGTCATTAAAGGGTTTTTTGCATGTTCAGATAGTGGGTTTTTTACTCAGTTTCATTCATTTCAATGTGGCTTCAACATGACCAGGTCTGTGAGGAAGGAGGCATCCTTCCTAATATGGGGATAAGTCCTCCGCTCTGAGAGTTCATCTACTGATTTAGATCAGACACCTGTTTTTAGAAGGACAAGTCTATTTCAGAGCAGGAGGGAGAGAGGAGCTTAGGCATGACCTAAGGGAAGGAGAGGGGCCAGGCTGTCCGGCCCCTTCATGTATGGTTGACTCAGCCAAGTTTGACTGCAGGACTGGGTCTTGGCCCAGGATGGAGAGTAGCCACTAATGAGGCAAGTGGCTTCAAGAAGATCAAAATAATTAGTTTTCACTGCTGTAGTGAGTCACCATCTTAAAGACGTTATGTTCCAACTTAAGAGTTAGGAAGCTGAGGTAGAAGACGCCTAGTTCCTACTCCCTGGGGAGTGCAAAGTGTGTCTGAAAAGCCGAGGGCTGGTGGAGAATGGAAGGGGGCTCCAGTTCTTTTCTGCTGCCTGTGCTTTTGCTTCCTTCTTCTTGCCTTCAGCGGAAAGGAATGGAAGAAGCATGGTGCCTTAGAGGCTGAGGTGGGTTGGAATGGACCGACTGGGAGCAGATGAGTGGTCTAGCAGAAAGGAATGAGGCTAAAGCTGCTACCCAGGCCTCTGGAGGCTGGAGAGATCTCGCCAGGCCCGCCAGGGCTCCTAAGGGATATTTTGGATGGCCTGGCTTTCCAACCCACACAGTTTGAGAGGGCTCAGTGTTCCCCTTGGAGGCGGGGAGGAGGGCTAGTGGCGTCTGCATCTGGAGCTCTCCATCTGTGTGACTCATGCAGCCTGTAGAATGCCCTGTGGCAGGGAGAGGCAGCTTGCACCCTGTGGTTAGTTTATAGTACGTGGCTTTCCAAGTACTGGGCTGGATTGCTGAGAAGTCTTTCCCCCAGGGTATCCCCAGATAGGTGAGGGGGAAATGTCAGTCTGGGATGCTGATTGTCATGTCCTCTAAAATTTAGGCAGGAGCAGCATGACCTGTCAGGGTAATAAGTTCTGTAGCTGTTTGGCCAGAGTTAGAGGTGTGTCCATAGAACAGAACTTTCCTTGGAGCTGAGCAAGTTGGCCCCTTTAGAGACTGAACCCTTGACCTTTGTTTTCAAGAGTCCCCCACTCCAGCCAACTTGCAAATGGGAGGCTGAGATGATACCATTATGGGAAGGACAAGTCAAAATGCATGTTCTCCTCCCATCACAGAGTGCTGGGTACCCTGCACAGAAAGTCGGTCAAAAAGAGCCTAGTAGAAGAACCCAGACAGAGGGGGCTCTGTTCAGGATAAGTAACTTCTGGATAAGTGACCTTCAGGACATCACCTAAACTTTCTTTCCACTTCTCCGTCTGTCCCTCTCTTCCTTTTGAGTGCTTGCTAGGGGTTGTAAGTGCTGAAAATGCAGTGGGAAATAATAGAACAAGGGTGACATTCTAGTAGGAGAGCAGAAGAAATGAGGTAAACAGCTAAATAAGTAAGGCTATTTCAAACACTGGTAAGTACTTTGAAAAAAAATAAGACGATGGGATGGACAGTGCTGGGGAAATGTAGCTATTTTGGGGGGTAGCACAGAAGGTCTCACTGAGGTCATGCTGTTTTGGGTATGACCGATGGCAAGGGGCCTTTATTAATAGGTCTGGGAGAAAGGAGAAGGAACACCAAATGGAATGGCCCTGAGATGGGAAGACCGGTAGGCAGATGGCCACAATGCCCTCCATGGGCCCCGAGCCTGGTCTCTGAATCCTACTGTGAGGGGAAGCTTATCTGGAATTACTGTGGGCAAGAAATACACTTCTGTTGTGTCACCTATACGCTGGTGTGTATTGGTTACGGCAATTAGCGTGACCCTAACGAATACAGCATAAACCTTGGCACCTAGTGGTACAGAAGGCCTTGAAGCAAAGGCTGAACCTGAGCTCAGGAAGGAAAGCCAGTTAGCACCTCAGCAACAGGAGGGCGCTCACCTCTCTGTCCTCGTGGTCTGAGCCAGAGGCTCTGTCTCACTTGCTCTAATGTCACTTCAGAAGGCAGCATTTCCAACGCTTGTCATGTCACTGGGAGCTCTTAGTCCTCTAATTAAGCAATAATGTGCTTGTCCAATGAGTGCCAGATGGTTGCCGTGAATCAAGACCAAATTATAATAGCTTTAAAAATTAGTATTATTAATGTTGATAATAAAATCTCACCATTTTATTTTTTTTTATTTTTTTATTATTATTATTTTTTTTTATAATAAGACCAAGTAGGTTTTATTACACAATACACAAACAGCTTAATAGGAAAATTTTTTTTTTCCCCAAATTTATTTTAATTTTTCAGTGTTACAAGATTGATTGTTCATGCACCACACCCAGTGCTCCATGCAGTACGTGCCCCTCTCGATACCCACCACCAGGCTAACCCCTCCCACCCCCTCCCCTCCAAAACCCTCAGTTTGTTGCTCAGAGTCCACAGTCTCTCCTGGTTCAACACCCCCTCCGAAAATCTCACCATTTTATATCATGTTTTTCTTCTGAAGAGCTCAAAATGCAAGTATTAAAATATATGTCCAAATATCGTACCAACGATGCCTTAGGAAGAAATGAAGACCCACAGAGAAGTTGGGAAAATGACTTCATACTTTAAAATAAGGTTCAATTTTTTCACCTGTCTTTTATCTCTGACCCCATAAAGATAGCTAATCTTTCCTAGCAATAAACCAGAATAGTGTGATGACAGAATTAGGGAAATGGGATTATCTTAATGTCACAGTAAGGAGACCCAGAACAAATAAGGGGCTGGAGTTAATTAGATAATACCAAATGTCAAGACTGGAGAAAACCGGAGTAGACTTGCCCCTGTGAACCTGGTCTATGGAGAGAGGATGTGGGATTGGAACAGGGAACATGGGAAGGGGAACTGGCCGGCTTTGCCCCTTGCCTCACAGGCGGGGAAGTGGCAGGTGACTGCAGAGTTGATGAGGAGCAAAGAGAGGGATTTATCAGGAAGCACTGACTTCTGAGTGGCAGACATACTTGAGGACAGGCGACTGACCTCCGTCTAAGAGAGAGAGCAAGGCTTACTATAAGGCAGGTAAATGATGGATTGACAGTGTTCCCAGGGACATCTCTCTTACTTAGGAGAGACAAAAGAAAAGTGTAAGAGTTTCTGTGTTCGGCTCTAACCCAGATCCATTTCTTCATTGAACTCAGAGATGCTATGGGATAACCCAGAAGAGTTGAGGCAGAGTGAACATTTACTTCTGAGGGAGCTAGTTGGGAAGGAGTTATGAGTCACAAAATTCAGAAGAGTTGCCGGGGACACCTTAGAGACCTTTACTTGGTCAGTTCATTTCCAGGAAGACCCATCTCCATAAACAAAAATTCATTAACCTTTTATTCAATGGTTATTAATTAAGCTATATGTGTTTTTCCTACCCTGGAGGAGCTTATCATTAAGATGATCATATAACTTATTATCCAAATGAGGATGCATTTGAGAAAGAAAGGGGGTATTATTAATAACTCTACGGGGACAAGAGGCACACACACAGAGTGGCCCTGGCAAACCGGGACACATGGAGACCAGACTTACGAGCTATCGCTCATTCACACGGAGGCCCAGTGAGATGCCTGCTCCACGGCCAGTGACTGTCTCCACCCATGGCCCCATCTCCTGCCGGAGCCCGTTCTCCTTACTGTCAGCCGGAGCCCTACTTCTGATGCACACCACCACCCTGGCCACTAAGTTCATGACCTCGGACAGATTCCTTAACCAGTCCTCGCATTCTATCTGTTAAATGGAGATAGCAAGGGTGCCTGCCTTGTGGGGCTGTAGTGCAGATAAACGAGCTCACAGAGATTGACACGAGGATGGTGCCTGACAGAAAGTAAGCACCACATACCTGATGGTCATTATGATTGGTTCTGTGCCAGCAGGTAGCATACCCAGTCTCTGCATTTACCCTTCCTCGTCTGGGGAATAGGGACAGGAATACCTACCTTTTATGGACTTAGAATTCAATAAAATGTAGCCCCCCCTTCCTCCTTACAATCACCAGCAGACATCAAAGGGTGAGTTTTAATACTTTCCACACTAGTTCACAGATTTATTATATAATATATTTAGATGTGGTTAAAGAACATTTATTGAATGAACTGGGGAGTTTCCCAAGGGGAAGGAAGCAGATAGGGAGAGGGATGTGTGGCCTTACATGGAAAAGGTAAGCAGGAATCCAGATAAACAGATGGCTAATCTTCTTAGCACTCTCAGGCAAGAGAGAAAACTAGAAGTCGAAAGACCGTCTGGCCTTTGTCTCAGGATAAAAACTGGAGGGGCGGTCTTTAAACTAGGGAGGCAAGGCACTGGGGTACATCTAAAGGCAAAAAAATGACCGGCTCTTTTGCTTCTAGTGTCTGACCTCCATCCAGAGCTGATGGGATGCACAGAACTATTCTAGGTCCTTTGATTTTTTTTTTTTTCACTTCATGAAGTTCATCTATACAACAGCAACTTATGTTTTTTTAGAAATGCTTTATAATAGAAAATTTCAAACATAGTCAGAGACTTGGTATAATCAGTTCTCATGTACCCATCTCCCAGCTCCAGCTCCACAGTTATCAACACCTGTCAAGTTAGTTTTATCTGTTTCCCTCAAGGCATTTTTTCGGAGATAATTGAAAGCAAATTTGTCTTTATATACAGATGGTCCTTGACTTATGGTGCTTTGACTTATAATTTTTCGGCTTTATGACGGTGCAAAAGTGCTACCGAATCAGTAGAGAGTGTACATCAAATTTGGAATTCCAAATGCATTTTTGATTTAGGATATTTTCAACTTACAAGTTTATTAGGACATAAACCCCATGAAAAGTTGAGGAAGGTCTATAGTTTCATCTGTGAACACTTCACTGTGTATCTGCTACAAAGACTTAAAGACTGTATCACCCCAGACATCAATGACACCAACAAAACTCAGTAAATCCTTGGTATCATGTGAGACTCAGTTCATACTTAAATTGCCCTTATCATCGCAAAAATATCTGTTGACAGTTGGTTTGAATCAGGATCCTAATAAGGTCCATGCATTACATTGGCTTGTAAGTCCTAAATCTCTTCTTATAAAAAATTGTGCCCTCTCCCCTTTTAAATGTCATTTGTTTGTTGAAGAAACTGGGTCAGTTGTCCTGTAGAATGTCCCACATTTTGATTTGGCTGACTACTTCCTCATTTTGTCATTTAATTTGTTCCTTTATCCTCCTTATTTCCTGTAACCTAGAAGTGAGAGTTATGCTCCATTTGTTTTGCAGGGAGGGTCAAGGGTATTCTGTTGGGGCTATGCACTTCCTGTTACAGTACATCAGCAATCACTTTTAGGAATGCTGGGACCAGGGAGGGGGTGCAGGGATTGGTTGTCAGACAGCTCCCTCCATTCCAGAGCTCCCCATCAGCCTTCCACCTGCTGGTGGTAGCATCCAGTGATAATTGTTGCCCTTACCTTTTATTTCATTAGGACTTGTGAAATGTCCATTTTTGATTCCATCATTGCTTTTGCATTTAGTAGTTGGTAGTCTTTTGTAAAGAACTACGCTCCCCTATCATTTATTTGGTTTTCCTGCAATACGGTTTGACAGAAAAAGCATTACAAGTGCTTTCCTATCATTTGTCAATTTTCAGAACAATGAGTTGGCGCCCTAGCAAAGGAGGCTAGATCTTTCATTAATTAATTAAATGACTGTTTATTGAGTTCCAATTATATGTTGAGTATTATTCTAACTCCTGATGGTTCAGCAGCGAACAAAATAGATAAATATCTCTGCTTTCTTGGAGCTTACGTTCTGGTGGGAGAAGACAAACACTGAACAAACCAGTAAGTTGATCTATTGTGTTGGGTGATGAGGGCTATGGAAAAAAATAGAACAGGGCAAGAGTATAGGGAGTGCTGGTGGGGATGGGAGTTGGGTTTGCAGTTTTTAATAGGGTCAGGAAGGCGACATGTAAGTAAAAACTTGATGAACGTGAAAAAATGAGCCATCTCCATGTTGGAGAGGAACATTCCAGGCAAAGGGGCTTGAGGTGGGAGCATGCCTACAGTGTTTGAGGACTAGCAAAGAGGCCAGTGTGGCTGGTGTGTAGTGATGGTAAGAGACAAGGTCAGAGAGGTGGGAGTGGGGACCAACCAGGTAGGACTTTGTGACCGTTTTAAGAATATGGGTTTTTCCCTTGAATGAGCTGGGCAGCCACTGAAGGATTTTGAGCAGAGGCATACGATGTGACTCCTGATGGAATAGTCTGGTAAGGGTGGACCTGAGTTTAGGCTGAAACGTAGAAAGCTTCTTTCCTTTTCAGCTGGTCCTGGCAAGGGGGACACAAGGAGTTTCCTCTGTTTGGAGGAGAACTCTGCGTCTGGGTAGTGGTTGGACTACAGGAGATGTGCCTCTTAGACTATCCTTTTAAATTCCCAGGTTTAGCATTATCCTTGGCACTGTTGAGTGTGTCATAACGTACAATCCCAGGGCAGAAACCTTCCTCCCCCAGACTCCACACAGAACGACTCTATGTCCATCATTCCAGAGAAATCGAATTCCATCCCATTCTAAAATGATGATACCTGGTGGAAAATGCCACCACTTGACCCATGTCCTTTTATTCTTGGTTACAAGTCTGTCAGGACATTTTCACCATCCCTAAGGAACTGGTGTTGGCTACCAATGGAGGTGTCTGATGATTCTAGAGCTAGGTCCACATCTTTGGTGGCATACACCATCCCTCTAGCCGGGGTCACCCCTTCAAGCCCGGCCACACTCAGAGGCGCCTGATGACTTCGGGTACATGAGTCGGGCACCATCCAGGGTTCCCAGTCAGCGTGGAGCACACCTTCTCACCCCACCTCCAGCTCAGCGTCCAGAGGGCCTTTTCGTGGACGAGCACCTATCTTCGCCTGTAACTCCCGTCTGTCGTAGGCTGTGAGGAATTTCTGAGTGCTTAAGCAACCAGGAGAGGCTACAATACAAGCGGCCCAAATGCCCGTCAAGGAGCCTTTCCCTCTCTCGTTTCCTCCTCTGGGTTTGTGTGAGCCACGAAAACAGCCACAGAGATGTGCAATGTCAACTTAAACCGTGACTTTTTAAATTAAAAACAAATTGCAACTGAATCTAGTTCAAGCACGTCTTGCCTCAAAGAAAGCTTGCAAGCGTCCCTTCTCGTCATTTTCTGTCATCACTTCAGGTGATTCTCTGTAACCTTCTGAGATTTTTGCCCACAGGCCTACTGAGAGGGTGAGGCATGCCATGGGAAGGTGAGGAGGTGGGAAGAGGCCGGGCCTCTCTGCCCGGCAAGGTGCCTCAAGCTGTAGGTTCTGCAGAGAAGAAAGAAGGACATAATGAAGGGAGGACATTCTCCAATGAAGGGACATCATCACTTGGAATGGGCTCTCTGCCTCTTACTGGAAGGGAAATTGCTTGCTGGGGGAGGGGCAAAGCATTCCAAATGAATGTCAGTCCTTCATGGTAGGCAATACCCAGCGATGTGACAGGACAGGACCTGGAGCCCTCATCCCAGGAGGCTTCTTGAGGAGCCAGGGGCTGGTGGGAAGGGAAGGGAATGCTTCAGAGTTTACTATCTGCAAGGGTCATGCACCCTTAGCTGTTATTCTTAAAAGTGCCTGTAGGAGGCCTGAGCCTTGCTTGTTGCACAGACAAGTCTAACTCAGAATCGATGCTCCGTGGGAGATGAGGGGCTGCAGACCAGCCAGGTCCACACAGGCTTGAGAAATTGTCTAAGCAGTTGCCTTGTGGTGTCAAGGAATCTGTGTCCGGGGAGCTGGATGCTAAGACCTGGACTTTGGCCCCCTTCTAGGGTTGTCACAAAAGGCTGTGAACATGTCTTAGCTCCCGGAAAATGCCCTTCTTTCCTGGTCCCTGGGCAGACTCGGCAACTTTCTTCATGACCTGGTTCCCACAGGGGAGCCTTTGGGGGTGCTTGAGTACCAGATGTTTGGACCTATGGGTGTGCTCTTTTTTTCAGATGAATTGCACAGGCCCTGAGAGGAAAACAAAAAGATAGAAAGCGATGGGGGTCTTTTCTGTTGTTAGAATCGCCTAAAGCTTGTTTTATGAATTAATTCATTAAATGGTCATTAAAATGAATGTTTGAAGACTTGAAATCCAAAGTCTTTTATTACAATCTGAGTGTCTTCTTGTATCTCCAAGTGTGTGTTCTTTACAGAAGTGGGAGATGTGTTGCCAAAGACGAAGCATTCCCTGGGCTTACTGATGGTAGGTTAGTGAACTGGTGGTTTGGGCCAGATTTTTGACCCAGTGAGCTGTCTGATGAAGGGGAAAAAATGCAAACTTATCAGTGAAGTCAGCACTTTGGACCCATAAACTCTTTAAGGTTAGAAGGGCCTCCGAGGTCATCCAGCCCATTGCCCCATTGAATGCGTGATTAGTAATTGATGCAAAAACTCTGGGCTCTGCATTCCAAAGGTTGACCCAGGCCCATGTTGTTGCTTTAGAATGTTATCATAATTAATGGAATGCTGCTAGAATATTGGCTCCAGACCTGAATTCACAAATTGGAAGAGATTCAGCAATAAAGACATCCAGAGGAAGCAACAGACATTAGTTAAGTTGGAAACTAGACAGAACGAGCAAAGAAAGAGTAAGTCAGTAGGTTCAAAAGGAACAGAGTTTCGCCATAATGATCACAAGTGAGTATTCAGTAGTTAAATAAAAGGACCCTTGTTCCACACTTATTTGATGTATGTCTTCTTTCAGGAAGAGCTCTTGCCTTCCTGCCTTTGGTTTCTTCCCTCTGAACCATTGGACACACCACTGCTGGACTGGTCTCCCGAGAGTCTACTTCTTCTGCCTTCCTTCTCTGCAACGAAGGAAACTTTCATAGTTTCTCTTTGTCTAACTGGAGAAATTAGAGCTTTTTACACTTGATCTATAAGGCTCCGTCCTTCTTTCTCCACCCTTTGTTATAAGCTTTTATTTTGGGCAGGGGGGTTCACCTGCTGCTTCCTGAGCAGGCCTTACTGGGAGCTCATGTTTGCTGGAATGGGGAGCACATCTTCTGGTGCCTGTAACTTCCATTATTATCCACCATGAGATTATTTGGTAGAGGTATGAATGAATGAACGGAGTCTATATTCTAGGTAAACAAACATACAGGGGTAAGCACCCATGCACGTGTCTGCACACACAGAAACACCGCATCCTCCTAAGCACAGCTGGTGATAAGCCCTGGCATCCCTCTTTTCTGGCACCTGGCAAAGGGCGAAGGGCCTAGAGAAGTAGAAGCATCAACCGGAGGGGAGAGCGTTAAGATACAGAAGCTCCAGTTCTTGTTTCTCCCTGGAGCTAGCATCTGCTAGGAAGCCCAGCAGGCCTGAGTACTGGCAAGCCTGGCATGGAGCCTTTCTCCCTTCAGAGGAAGCGAATGTCCTGGCAGGATGAATCAGTGGGAGAATGGAACCAGGGAGTGAGTCACTTTGGGAGGAGAGGCTAAAGGATCTTCTCTGCTCAAAGATATTTTAGTCTTGGTAGGTTTTTCCCATTTCTCTTGTTTAGATATAAGTTTGGGGCATGTGATTGCAGTGGGTAGGCTCTCAGATGTCATGCAGAAAGCATTCCCCTGAATGTCCAGAGTATTGCATACTGGAACATTTTTGCAGCAAAGCGAGGGCTTAGAAAAGCTGGCTTTGGAGCCAGGCAAACTGGGTCCTGATAACAGCACTTCCCAGAAGCAGCTGGGGACGTTGAGTGGGTGCCTGAGTCTCTTGAAGCCTAGTTTTTGGGTGCCTGAGTCTCTTGAAGCCTAGTTTTTACTATTATTTAAGTGAAGGTTTTTGTGAGTGTCAGATGAGATCACATGTTCATTTACTCCACAAGTATTTGGATACCTGATATGTGTCTGGTACATCGCTGGCCACAGAGCACATGGAGGTGGAGGCCATGGACTTGGGCCCTGCCCTCTGGGGTCCAGGATGCTGGCTGGGAGGGCCGCTAGGAGGAGACCCGCTCGTGTGGTTGTACCCCGTAGACAGGAAGGGCTCAGCCCAGACAGCGTTACAATGATCATTACTACCTCTTTGGGTTCCTATAAATCAGCTCATCCCTTTGCACCTCAGTTTCTTCTATAAAATGTGGAGCTGATGAATCTCAAAGGGGAAGGCCCCCAGCCTCTTGTCTTAAGCTGAAATTTTGGAGCTCACCCTTGTTATTTAGAGTCTATGAGACACAAACGGAGGAGCTGCTGGAAGGGGTGGCATGTGGGGATTCAATTAAGATCAACATGAGCACAATAGATTTATAGGGTGAGCTGAAGCAAACGGGAAAATGCTAAGGTCTGATAACTAGGCTCTGAAACTCTGTTGTTCAAAGACACGTTCGGGGAGAGCACACTTGAGAACAGGGCCCATGAAAACGGTCCAGGTGTGTATTTTATTCTTCTGTGATTGGGGCTGCTAAAACTTGGGCACCATCCCAAGCTGCATTCATAGCTGGATAGCGCTTAGGGTATAGGCTAGGGGAAAAAGAAGACTGGCAATAGCTAACATTTTGGAGTTATTGTAGGCCGAGAGAGCTACATACATGGTAGCACTTAATTACAGCTTGTCAGACCCCCATGGTAACCCCACAGGGTCAGTTTGGTTGTTATTATCGCTTTGTAGATGTGAACAGGTGACGCCTAAGTAGCGGATTGCAAGGGAGACTTTGCCCAGGGCCCATAAGGAACAGCTGTAGGACCGAGACTAGAAGACGTGTCGTCAGAGGGTCCCGCAGAGAGAGAGTAACTCTGTGACTGTGGGTTCCTTGCTGCCTGTGGGTTCCTTGTGGATGTAGGACTCAAGACAATGGGTGGGTGCCGTGGGTTCAGCAAAGAGCTGTTTAGGAATAGAACACACCCAGAAGTCTCGTGTTCTCCATCCCGACGAGCATCCCCGCAGAGCCTGGAGGACTGTCCCCGATGCCGGAGAGGGAGTTTTGGCATTGGGAGGGACTAGCCCCATGACATGTGAGTTTCTGTCTACAGAAGAGTAACCGTGATGGAACCCGAGTAATCTTTCCTGACCTCCCCCGCGAGAACCACTCTGACATTGTGTGAACAGTGAGGTGGGAGGGAAAAGCGACCCCGAGCGTGGGTGGGACCTGTGTGGAAGCAGGGCATGCTGCAGTGATGGGATCCGTACTCCTAGGGGTGCGGGTCTCATGGCTGTCCTTTGCCTCTGCTCCTGCCGGTCCTTCTCCCCGCGCCTTCCCCGTGTCTTTCTCCTCTTTTCTCCTACACCACCTGAGATTGAAACCCATTCACATTGGCGGAGGTTTTAGTCCTTTGCCTCCTGGTGAGCCGTGGGTGGGGGGGTCATTGTCATCATACTGGGGGCACAAAATCTCAGGTCATTCTGGGGAGGTGGCTTCTCTAGCGGAGTTTTAATAGGGAGAAGTGGTCAGGTCAACTGCACACTCCCTCCTTTTCTCTGTTTAGTGTGTCCAGGAAATACTTGTCTCATGTCTCCTATGGGCCAGAAGGGTGCTGAGGCTGGAGATTCAAAGGTGACTCAGGTGTGCCCTTGTGTTTCCCCCATGCAGGGAGACAGGGAAACAAGCAAGCTGACGGCACAAGTACGAGAAGCGTCGGGATACAGCTGCACCCAGGACCCTGGGAGCACGTGGGAGGGGCATTTACCCGGATGTTCCCCGGGCGGGGTTTTGATGGTGTCATTCTTATAAAAACTCAGGCAGGTATTGGTTTTGGTCCTCAACCTGCCACAGGCCATCTCATGGGCAAGTTCCTTAACTCTCTGGAGTTTCTGTCTCTCCACCTATATGAAGGGGAAAATACTGCTTCCTTTCCACAATTTCTGTGAAAGTCAAGTTCAATGAGTTAATTTAGGGAAACTAAGCTAACATTGTGTCTGGCTCAATAAAGGAAAGTTCCCTTGTCTCCTGACGTTGGCGAGGGTGAAGGGTGGGGACAGAGATCCTGAACTTGATGTCCATGAGTTCTTAAGGCAGTGGTTTCTGAACTCCTGGTCCCAGATTGGTGCCCAGCGGGATATCACAATCCCAGGAATGGTTTCTTCAATACAAACCTTGGGACACTTTCTCTAGCGATTCTGTGCTGGTGAGGGTAGGAAGGGGCTGCACCACAATCTGAGAAGTTGCCCAAGTGATTCTGAGGCATAGGTAGGTCTGGAGACCTACTGGAAATATATACAGAAGTGTGTGTGTGTGTCTGTGTATGTGTGTGAACGTGTGCGCACGCACATACACGTGCACGCCTGCACACACGCATATGTGCAGTTTTCCAGAGGCCCTCTCGTTTTCATCAGATCCTCAAAGTGCTTCATGATCCCACAAAAATTAAGACTCGTTCTTGTGTGTATGTGCTTGCTGGCACAGAAAGTGGTCTGGAGAACACGGGCTTGGGACCTGAGCCGGACTCCGAGGCTCCCCCGGCTGGGCTCTCCTCCTCCCCTCGCTCCGGAGATTCCTGGGGAAGTAGGAACAGGTGGTTGGTGGCCTGACTCCCTGGCAAGTAGGTAAGTGGATGGGGCGCGTCCTCAGTTCTGTCTCCAGAGGTTCTTGAGATACTTAGTTGTAACCGGCCTGAAAAATTGACATGGAAATTGTTTCCGTCTGGTTCCCGTAAACGTGAAATCTGTTATGAATTACATCCATCGGAGTGAAGGAGAGACAGAGATTGTGGTGTGTGTGCAGGAGAGCCAGCCTCTGCACGGTCTGAAAGCTTTTGCAATTTTTCCTAATTGGTCCAATCTTTGCTGCAACAAGTCTCCTCTTCTCTTTTCTCCATCCCATCCTCCACCGCCCGCAGCCTCTGATTTCCTGGCAAGGCACACGGGCACCAGAGCCGGGATGTTGTTATTCCGGAGGATTTTCAGGTGTGTGATGATAAAAACAGGCAGGAAAGGAATGTTGGCTGCGTGTTTGGCAGCGAAGGGGACTTGTTTTTCAACAGGCCTTCTGAGCTTAGGAGACTTGGACTTTTTGCCTGGTTTTCTGTATTCTCGGTAAGTCTCCCTAAGATGCTCCATGAGCTGTGGTGGGAACTCTGACGTTCCCCGCGATGCCCTCAAGTTTACCACCGCAAGCACAGGAGTTTGCAGCTGCTTCTGGTCACTGTGAGTGACGCCCTGGTAATCTGAACTAAGTTCATGTTTACAAACATAGTCTTTGGCATAGTTCATAGTCTTTGGCATCAGCTGTAGGGTCCCCGTTCCTTGGTTGTCTCCTGTCAGAGCTAATCACGGACCACATCGACGTGAGAGGTGATTTGCCTCCTGCAGAACCCTCTACCACGCGGGCGTATCTAGAATCAGAAACGGTCAGTGACTGCTGTACTTCTCCACGTGGCTTGTGGTCTGTTCATTCGTTCCTTCAACACTTACCTCTTGCTTGTCCACCGTGCACCAGGCACTGTCATGGGCACTGGAAGTACAGGGAGGACCAAGGCTCAGTCCTGCTTTCCTGGAGTTCACCTTCTGGTGAGGAGACAGGTGCACAGGCAGCGTGACAAAGCAGACAGAGAATCTTGTTTTCTAGGCTGCTTTCTTCTTTGCCGGTCTGGTGGCTTTGTCGTTCTCACAAAATCCTCGTAGTGCCAGGATCTTAATGATGAGCAATAACGGAAATCACGGAAGAGGCTTCCCATTCCATGGCTATTTGCTTTTAAACTGGGGTTCAAGTCGTGTGTGAAGGGATATGGAGGTGAATTTGGAGGGGGTGGCGGGAGACCAGGAATCTCCCTCTGACGTGGCTGTGCCACCTGGCCGGGGACGGCTCATTCACTGAGCCCACTGCCAAGCCCTGTGAAGGTACAGATGTCTCCACTGACACCCTCCGAGTTGTCTCCCTTGTGTTGCCACCTCGCTGGCTTGTATCGCTCCCACGCCACCGCTGGTGCGTCTCGCCCTGTGTTTGTGCGCGGCTGGCAGGTGCGGTCGAGAGACAAAGGGAGGGAGGCCAGCAGCGGTGGGGGCAGGCGGTTCCTCCTCCTGGCCGCAGTACCTCCTCTGCCCCCAGTTTCCACCACTGTCCACCCCGCATCCCCACACGCCTGCAGGGTCTCACCGGGAGCCTCGAGCCCGCACGAGGGCCTGTCCACGGGGCTGTCCCTCGGCCAGGCCTCTGGCTCTGCCCTGCGGCCCTGCTTGTGTGGCCCCGGGCAGAAGCTGCCGTGTGTCTTCGGCCGCCTTTCCTCGTGGACCACGTCTTCCTCCCGCCGTCCTCCAGACCAGCCTAGACTTCCCCCAGCATGATAGCCATTCTGTGGGCCTGATGCGAAGAGAGCCCGACAGACACGGGGGCCTGACTGACTGGTTTTCCCAGCCAGGCCGCCGATGGCTTCCTGGCCACAGCCTGGCTCCTCTCTCGAGCGCCTTCTCCAGCCTTCTGCTCCGCGGAGGCCGCGGCCAGATCCACGTCAGCAGCTGCTCCCGCTGCAGGCTGTGGTTTCGGTGCACTGCGTTTTAGGCCTCTCATCTTCATGGGAAGCCTGCCCGGCCCCGGCCTGATTAGAATGGGATGGTGGCAACAAAGGTCTCCCTTCCCTCCAGTGGGGCTGAGTGCATAGCCGAGCACGACCGCAGTTGGCCACACGCGGTGGCGGGGTTCCTTCCCGGGCCTCTGGTCACTGTCTGCAGCCACTGTGGTGGGTCCGCTCGGCTCCAGTGACCCAGGCGGGACTGTAGTCAGGCTCTGGCTTCAGTAGGGGAGGTGCGATGCCCCCTCCTTGCCCTCCTCTGGGAGTGGCATCTGCGGGAGAGCCCGACAGCAGGCCACAGGGAGGATGGCCACCGCTGGAGCGAGGGCACCTTCCCGGGAGAAAATGTACCTTCTGCCCGGAAGGAAGTTGGCTTTTCTGAGCTATTTAGTTTTAAAGGAAAGAAGGAAGGAAGAAAAAGACAAAGAGCATTAGAGGTCAGAGTCCGAGAGAGCCCGAGACAGAGCTGGAGACAGAAAGAGCGTCAGAGGACCCCGAGACACAGGAAGACAGTGGGCAGCAGGCGGGCAGAGAGAGGGAGAGGGAGCCTGCAGGGAGAGAAGCACCGAGAGCACGAGAGGGCGGCCAGCAAGAGCCTGTGGCAACAGTTACTGACGGATTTATTGATCCCTGACTTGTTCACAATTCGTGCCTGGGGTCAAGTACTCACCAGTCTCTAAAGTACAGGCTCAGTGTAGCTATTCATTTAATAATAATAGGATTTCTTGAGCAATTGCTGTGTGCTGAGTACGGTGCTAAGTCATTTAACATGAACTCTTGATTTTTATGACAGTCCCATGAGGGGGCTGTCATTACCCTCATTGTATACAGCAGGAGCAGGTGCTCAGAACCGGGCCAGTGGGTAGCAAGGAAAAGCCAGGACTCCGACTTCAGGTCTGGGCGACCCCAGGGCCTTATCACTGTAAACCTATGTGATACTGCTTTCTTCTCTTCCATTGGATCCCATGCGGTCCTCCGTCCTCTTTCCCCAAACTGGCTGTGAGCTCCCCCTACCCCTTTCTCGCCCCCTCCCCGCTCCCTTCCCTCCTCCCCACCTCTGCAGTGGCTCTGTGCTTTCTTTTCTTTTTCTTTCTTCCTTCCTCCCTCCCTCCTTTCTTTCTTTCTTTCTTTCTTTCTTTCTTTCTTTCTTTCTTTCTTTCTTTCTTTCTTTCTTTCTAACATATAATGTATTATTTGCCCCTGGGGTACAGGTCTGTGAATCATCAGTCTTACACAATTCATAACCTCCCCAGTGTCCATCACCCAGCCACCCCATCCCTCCCCCCAACCCCCAGTAACCCAGTTTGTTTCCTGAGATTAGGAGTCTCTTATGGTTTGTCTCCCTCCCAATCCCATCTTGTTTCATTTTTTCCCTCCCTACCCCCCACGACTCCCTCGCCCCGTCTCTCTGTGCTTTCTTCTTGCCAGCCCCCCAGGCACACAGACTCACTGTGAAAGCCTGTCTTACATCTGTGCACTAGTGTGTATTTCTAGAGCCTTTCCTAGGCAGTGATTCTGTGAATGCATATTACCTTCCGCATCCTGAAGAAGGGGAAACTGAGGCTCAGGGAGATTCAGGGACTGCCTAGCGTTGCACTATACAACTTCCGATCCACAGGGTCAGAATTCAAACCAACACCACCCTCCTAGCCTCACTGGCGACCTCTCTGGGGAGCCGTGTTCCTCATAGCAGCGACTCCATCTTGAGCCAAAGGAATGACCAGGGAACCAGAAAGTGATGTGTGTTTGGAATTGAGATGGGACTGGTGCTGGGTCGAGAGACGCTGAGGCAGTGAAGGACAGAGTGGGCCCGTAGAAACTTCCATCTGGGAGCTGTAGCCTCTTCCCGAGCAAGGCATCTGAGTAATGGCTTAGTGGTTGACTGCTGGGGGTTTTCGGAAAGTCTTCCCTCTTACAGAGTAAAGTGCTGATGTGTCAGGTACATGTGGGGAACCCCACTATTTGGGGGGGTGTGTTAGCGACCGACAGGCCTGACAGCAGGGCAGCATGGAGAGAGCCAGGCATGGCCGAAGGGACCCGGGGCAGTGTCTGCGGAGGGTAGGATCTGTGCCTTGTAATGCTCCATGTACCTTCTCTAAGGAGCGATAACTAAGAAAGTAAAGGCAGATTTTGTGCTGGTGCTACATTGCCTCACGGTTACAGCAAGAGGCCCGAGGCTCTAAGGCCCCTGCCATGTTGTCATGACCTCAAAGCCGGGTCTGCTGAGCCCTCAGAGGGACTAAGCTGTCCCCTCTGCATGGTGGCAGGGAGGGTGCCCATGGAGGCGCCCCAGCCCGGTGGGAAGAGCAACAACTTGGAGCAGCCTCTCCTTGAAACCCTGGCTGGTCCTCAGGAAGTAATGGCTATTAGAGAAAAGCAAACACCCAAATAGAACAAGCAGCCTGGGTGCAAGTCTTTTCACTCAGAATTAAAAGAAAAGCCCCCAAAAACCTTATGACCAACACAATAGCTAGGGGCCACATGGTGTCCTAACTTCCATCTTCCCAGGGTCGTGTGAGGCTTTCCAAGGCCTGGGGCCTTCTGATAGTCAGCATATCAGACATCTTAAAATGTGTCCACAGACCACTTCAAGTAGGATATTTTTGCTGTAACCAAGTTAGAAACAACGGTTGTATTTTTTTTTTTACAATACTGTGTTTTATTAAGAATAAATTATTCATTTTGGTATTAGGAGAGAAACTCTATTATACTGATAGGTAACTCTGTGTGTTGAGTTACATCTGACTAACACAGTGTTAAGTTTTATGGATGTTGAATAAAATATCCATTTCGATTTTGCAGTTTCTCCTATGTTCCGGATCCACCCTACTTCTGTTTTTGTTTTTAATTTTCAAGTGTTTTTGTGGGATGACGAAAAGCTCGTAGGGCAGAGGCACTGAGCTTCTTGTGCCCAGCAGGCACAGTCCCTTCTATCCCTTCCCACCTCCCATCTCCAGTGAGAGGGAGAGAAAGAAGGAGGCTCCTTCAGTGAAGCGATATTTACTTTCTAGGCCTAAATTATACCAAGGGTCTCAGGTCCTCTGGTCTCTTCTTTGGCGTTGTGCTTATAACTATAAAATAGAGGACGTGTTCCCTGAGCAGTGTGGAAAACCTCTAAGTGTCCTGAGCAGGTGACATTAAATCAGTTACCTCAGATCCTTTGTTAGAAAGGAGGATATAAATTCTAAATGGGATTGTAGCAACCAGCTCGGCTTTTCAGAAGTGAGGAGTAGCAACATGGGGAGCGCTGGCTCTTCCAGAGGCCCTGACAAGGATCTTGGGGCGGCTCTGGTATAACAGAGACATTGGAGTCTTCCCCCTACTCCAACGAAGAGACTCGTGCTGGATGCAGCTGTGACAGAGGTGCCAGGATTGGACCCCGGAGGAGCAGAGTGAGGAACTGACTTGGGTGATAAGAGCTGAGTTTATATAAGGAGAAGCAGACTGGAGAAAACCCCTCTAGGCTACAGGGCCTGGCTTGCCCAGACACGCAGGAAGGGCCCAGTCTGTGGACAGAGGAAGAGACTCTGCTGTGTGGGGATACCACGGCTCCCTACGTAGGGACTGAGGCCGGGCTCCGGCTGTGCTGCCTAGGATGAGGGCGCCAGGCCTAGCTGCCCAAGTGCCACTTCCCAACTGGAACACTCTATCAGCAAGGTGAGCGGGAACCTGTAGGGAGAGGGAAAGGAAGGAACATTTGGCTATCCTAAACCACAGTGAATTCCCTGGCGTCATGAACTGAAGAACTAAAAAAAAGCGTCATGAAATCGTGACAGGCCCCATTAACATTACATACTCATTGAGAGCTCTGATAACTAGTGTTATTTAAAGAGGGAAAAAAAGAAAAACCCACTCAAAAAGACATGAAGAGGTTTGCTGCGGGAAGAGAAAATACAGATCCCCCGAGATCACTGGTACAGGAGAACAGGGGTGGTCCTGGAGGTGGCCACCGCTGATCGGGGGAGAGCCGGCTCTTCAAGCCTGGGCCCAGGGACTTGGTGAAACCCGGGCCAAGCATCTCTGGGGTCATGCCTGGCCTTTCTCTACTTGGCGAGTAGCACATCCAACCAGAACCTGCTCTTTGTTAATGGACTGGAATCCCCTTTCTATACTAAAAATGAGATTATGTAAAATATCGGATTTATTTGAAAGAGGGAGGGCTTTTTTGAGTCTGATCCATTGCCATAAGATGACACTGTCTTACTCCTTATTGCCTAATTAGTAATATTGTACTTCTGTGTGAAATGGTGTATTTAAACATTGCCAATCGATTTAAACAAAAGACTTCAAAATACTGTAGGATGGAGCACGGTGAAACATTCCTGCCAGCCCGCACTCTCCTAGGGTAAGGTTTTTGTCATTTCAAGGTATGCCTGCACAAAGGGAACCTAGCAGAAGAGGGGAAATTTTCATCAGCACTCAGCTTCCTGATCCCAGCCATTTTTTCTGGCCCTTCCCTTTCCTTCGTCCAGAGCTTAGCTTGTCCTAGGGCTGGGTGGTGTTTTTTGTTATTTAATTAAAAATGTTCAGGGTAATACAGACCCAGCTGGATATTGGGCTCCGCTGGGTCTACCATTCATCTATTTCCTTCTTCAGTATACACTTAGTGAGGGCATATATAAAGTCTGTGTCCTGGCTGTGAAAAACATAGAATGAGAATAATAGAGTTCCTTTCCTTGAGGAGGTGAGCGGAGTGAAAAAGCAGATGTTTTTGTGGAGTATTGAAATATAACCTGGTCAGCAAGGGGGATGGTAGAGAGAGGAAGGAATTTCTTGGCAACCTTAAGGAAGAGTGTATTTGTCAGAAAGCCTGTCTGCTGTAAGGAATACCCCCCAGCTGTTGGTGGCTTAACAGGATAAAGGTTTATTTCTTACGTCACAGTCCAACTTAGATTGGCAGGGTGGTGACAGGGGACATTCAGGGACCCCAGGTTCTTCTGTTTCGAGGCCGGGCCAATCCCCCTGGGCCTGGAAGTTTTCCTCCGGATTCCCTGAATTTGGCTGGCAGATAAGAGATAAAAAAGGTATTGGAGGGTTGCACCCAAAGTTTTAAGGTCCAGGTCTAGGGGTGGCACTTACCCTTTCCTGCACGTTCCATTGACTCGAATGCAGTTCTGGGAAATAAGGTCTGGTTCTATCCTCATGTGGAGGACAAACGGGTCTGGTGAACATCAGTGGCCCATTCAGTACAAGGGCTGCTCACCCACCCTGGGAGGTCCGGGTGGCCCCGTGAGAGGTGAGTACTGAGGGTGCACAAGGTTTGGCTGGGAAGATGCTGAGGGCGGGGTGCCGGGAGGGGGCAGGGGTGTCGGAAGGGGATCTCAGGACAAGGAAGGGGAAGTAAGTTGGACATGTCTTCAGCTGGAGCTGGATTTAAAGGTCGGCCCACAATTAGCAGCGATGTGACCTTGAGCCCAGTCTGTGTGTGTCTCAGGTGTCAGCCTCAGCCCTTCATCCTATGCCCTGTCCCAGACTGTGGCCATCACCGAGGGACTTCCTGGCCCAGCCCCCACTGGCTCCAGTGTCAGCTGCCCTCTCTGACTACCCTTCTCTCTGCTTTGGACAAAGCCTGACATGGACCTGTTTTCCCCTTCGATTTATACCCATACACACACACACACACACACACACACACACACACATACTCTCTCTCTCTCTCTCTCTCCAGTCTCATACAAGATTTTTGGGAGTATATCAGCCAGTACTCTGGTTTGGGGAAGCTTAAGGGAGTTCACATCACTGTAATATAAATATTGAATGTTTGAAATTTCTGTGCTTTGCCCTCCAGATAGTTTTGCCTACCCAGGCCTTACCCCCACACTGCTTGAACACAATCTCCTCATTTTTATATGCAGAGCAGTTCGGTTCTATTTAGTCCCTGCCCCTGGACTCAGCCTGGGGCCTTCTTCCGCAACTCTGCTTATGTGCCTTCCCACACTGGGCCATCGAAGGGGGGTCTGACCCTACCTCCTTGGACAAGGGAAAAGGGGTGGTAGAGACATTCATTTCCCTATTGCTTTGAAGGCAGAAGCAGATGGAGCCAATTTTTGTTTTAAGTTAACTTTTTCTTTCTTTTAGATATAGTTTTGCTAAGGGTCAAAAGGGACTGTTGCCACAACAATTGCAAGGTTGTTGAGAGAAATAAGATAATGGATGCAAATGTGTCCTGCGGTGCCTGGCACATAGTAGATCCTCAAGTAAAACACAGCTGTCCTGTCATGTCCCGCCCGCCCTCAGAGTCACAGGGTACTAGAAGGCACCGTGCTGTGTGGTCAGTGACACGGCGCTCAGAGGAGAGACTGAGACACCGAAGGGGTGTGGGGCCTGATAGCTTCATGCTGTGCTTTTAGCCAAGGAGATGGGCCTTTATCCTCTGCATTCAGAAGTCGGAACTTAGCATATTAGATATAAATGGGAGGAGAACATTTTTAAGTAGCTGTCTGTTTCAGCAGAAATCTTTTTACTGAGATTCTTGTGGCTCCAAGTCGGCTTAAATTTGCAGAGTGCCTGCAGGAGGAGCGGGCTCATGGCTCTAGGACCCCAGGCCTGCACCGAGGGTGGCAGGTCACCGTCTTCTCCCAGGGTGCTGCCCAGGCTGCTGCCCAGGCTGCCGCCTACCGGCCCTGCCTGCAAGACCCAGGGAAGCTTGTTACCCCAGGAGCTGGTTTGCATGAGACATCCTGCAGGGGAGTGGCTGACCAGCAGGAGCTGGTGTAGCTCCTCTAGCAGGCCGCTGGTTTGGAGACCCCTGCACCTTCACTTCTCTTTAAGAGGTAGAGAAAGAGAGCAGTGGGCCAGCTGGGTGGTTGGCAGTGTTGGGCTGGGCCACAGGGACCTGCCACATCCGCAGTCTCCCAGGGGTACGGGGCCTTGGGGCCCAGCCAGGAAAGGACCTTCTCCTGCATCAGCCTTGACAAGTCTTTGGGCCATCCAGCCTCTGGCTGATACCTCTGGAGATGGAAATCCATTGGGGGGTATCTGTAATGGCAAGAAAGACTTTTCTTAGAGCGGCCTTCCTTTATCTACCTGCAGCTCTTCATTTTGCCATCTGGAGGGGAGAAAATGTACTCTTTCTTCCTCGGGACATCCTCGTTGATACCAAAGACCGCAGCCCTGTGCCTCTTGGTCATCCTCCCTGAGGCTGACCATCTGCTTCCTTGCACCCTCTCCCTCCAGTTCTGGCCACCTCATCCGAACTCTGCTGTTTGCCTTTGATCCACAATTCCCCAGTTCTTCTGGGCCCCAGGGATACGAGGCTGTTGCTTCCTGTTAAGGGCAGCTCCTTTTCATCAGTGTAGCCTGAGATTACATGCTGCCTTCTTCCTCCTTCTCTCTCTTCCCCCATCCTCCCATCTCTTCCCTTCCTCTTCCTTCTCCTGGTCCTCTCCCTCTCTCCTCCTCCTCTCTCCTCCCTGTCCTCTCTTCCCTCCTCCTCCCCCTTCCTTCTCTTTGTCCTTCCCCTCTCCTTCCTTGTCCTCCCCTTTTCCTCTTCTCCCTTCTCCTTGTCCTCCTCTCCCTTTCTCTCCTCCTCCCCCTTCCTTCTCTTTGTCCTCCTCCTCTCCCTCCTTGTCCTCTCCTCCTCCTCCCCCTCCCTTCTCCTTGTCCTCCCCCTTCATCCTCCACCTCCTTTCCCTTCTCCTTGTCCCCCTCCCTCCTCCTCCCCCTCCCTCCTCCTTCCACATCACATTGTTTACTTATGTTGAACTTTCAGACAACTGGAATTCCTCAGTCATCTTTCATATGTGCTGGTAAGCTTTGTTTCTCCCTTTCTGTCTACAGACAGTTCTTTCTTTTGGAAATTTCCCAATCACTTTTCTCACAAAGTGACATACTTTGCCACTTTTGGGGCTTCTTGGCCTGTTTTTCCCCCCTTTTCCTTTCCTGTTCTGTGATATTCTCATTTTCTTTCCCACTATGAATGCCATGTTTCAGTGATTGGAGGAGTTTGGGGCCTCATCTATTTGGTGAACTTTCTTGCCCATGAACACTTACGCCCACTCTGACTCTCTCGCATTTTCCCACGCAGGCACACTCGTTCCCTGCATCAAGAACCTGCCGTCCAACACCCATGGGAGGTGTCCCTGGGTTTCTTGCCCTCAGGCTCCTCAGGGTCTACCCTGCATCCTGCACTGGGATGTCAGAAAATTCCACCCATGGGGAAAGCAGGAGCACTTTCCAAACAAAGGTCCTGTGAGGGCACTTGGGGACGCTTTATTCCCAAGAGGAAACACTGACCAGGATGTCTTTTTGGCTATGATGGGATCTAGTAGAAAAGTTTCAAGTTACCAAAAGAGAGAATATGTTGTAATGTCTTGCAAATGAACCAAATACACTTCCCTCAATGGAAGAAGGGATGTGCGTGTGTTTTTAAGTTGCTGATAATGATAGCAGGGATGGCAGTAATGGTCATTGCTTACCTGGCACCATGCTCTGTGTTGTGTGGTCTAGATGGCAACTCATGAGGAGTGGCGTGCAGATCTCGAAGCCTTGGGGAGTGGTCCTCAAGGCTGCCCTGATCACTTGGCTGAGAGTGGAGCCAGGGTGAGACCCCCCTGTGCAGGCAGGGGCTCTGAATGAGGAAGTCATGGTTTCCCACAGGTCAATAGCGAGCACAGTGCTTCGGATTGTGGCTGTGCCACTGTTGCTGCCACTCTGGGCCTCAGTTTCCCCTTGGTAAAGGGATTGGATTAGATGTGCTTCAGACTGTTACCAGATACATGTGTCCGCGATTTGACATCTCTGTCATTTCGGAGCCAGCTTCCTTTGGGAAACGTTGTCACAAGAAAAAAATTGCCTTCTCTCAAAATGTTTCCTAGTCTTGGACAAAGTGAATGAATGGAGTTAGTGCCAAAGATAGGAAGCCATTACTACAGGAAATGGAGGTAGAGATGAGGGTAAGGAGTGGGTGGATGGATGGACTAGCATCCGAAACTGAATAAGGACAGAGCTCTAAGGGAGCTGTGAGATGATCCATCGGTTCTCCACCCTGCAGTCCAAGCCTGCTGGAGATAATGAATATCAAACTGGTAAGGGTCCTCTTTTCAGCCCCAAACTCAGAAACTTGCGTGACAGGTTAGGAAGGTTCCCCAGCACCATTTAGCTCACCTCTTCATTCTCTATGTCCGTGGCGCTCCCAGCCCTTGGAAGACGGAGACCTCAGAGGCCATATGGCTCCCAGAGAGTTCAGATCGGGCGGGCCCCCAGGCGCGCTCTCCCTGGTACCTGTGTCTTCGAGAGCAGGCGGTGCTGGAGCAGGCCTTTCTTTTGGAATATAGAACTTGTAAGAAGACTCTTTCAGCCTCTCTTCCGACAGCTCATCTGTAGCCTGATGGAATGCGGCATAGTCAGAACAAGGAGTCCGGAGCCCTCCTGTGGCTTCCGGAAGCTCCTTTTGTCCATCTACCCCAAAGACCTGTGATTCGCCAGCTCACTCCACAGTTAGCCACCTTCTTAGTAGGAATTAATGAATCCAGGGTTCTGTGCTGCTTCTCAGGTGATAAACTGTAAGAAAGGATACTCGAGATTTCCTAGCTCAGATGTAGGGAAGGCCTGCATGACGTCCCATTGATAAGAGATGTTGAATTTTTCACCCCAAAATAATTTCTAGACAGTCCCCAATTTTTGAACTGCTCTTTTATTCATTGTTAGGTTGGTGTTTTAAATGTAGAAAATTGTAAATGCCATTTAGATTTCCAGGCTGGCCTGCTTAACCCATAACACAGCTGAAACACTCTCTATTACCATGAATCATAATGGAAAATAATATTTCTGCAAATGAGGAGTATAGAATTGCAGTCGCAGACTCTCTCTGTCTTGAACCACGTTTGGAGGGCCGTCAGCAGTCCCAGCCAGAACATAAACACATTTAGACTGAAGTGTAAAAGCAGGATGTCCGATTAATCTTGACTCTGATAAGAGGAAAGTGAGGAAGGAGCTCGCTGGAGATCACTGGCCCCGACTGGGGGAGCAGCGAGGAGAGTGGTGCAGTTGAGGGTTCTTGTATGCATAGCCCTTATAGTGTCGCGGCTGCATCCCTTCCTGGGTCTTATAAATACCACGTGGGCCAGCAGGTCCCAAGCTGATAGGAGCAAAGTGGGTAGCAGGCAGGGAAGACTCTAGGGCTTCCATAGTTTTGAGCAGGACAGAACCTGTTGGCAGCCTGCCTTCTGGTTCAGAATGGGTGGGCCGGGCCTGCCCCGCCAAACAGCTTCTGGTCCTTTCCAGGTCAGCAGTCCCACGCCCACCAGTACATCGAGAGCTGGCTTTCTGCCAGGCATAGGCTGGCCCAAAGCACCCCTTCCTCCAGGGGCACTATCCTGTTCTTCTAAGATGGGAGCTAAAGCAGTCAGAACAAAGAGAATGCAGGCAGTAAGGTCCCTCACTACTGGCCCAGACTGGGCACACTATGCCCTCAGGAAATTTAAATCCCTCTACTCTCTTGGCTGCTTTTCTTTACCAAGGTGTGTAAATGGAGGTTCCCAACTTGAGAATTTATTTGTTCTTCCCTGGGTGGATCCCCTCTCTCTGCCTCTCTCCTTCCCTTTCCTCCCATCCCATCCCTACTCTCCCCTCCCCCCCACTGTCCCCCTCCCTCCTCCCCATCGGACCTCCCTCCCTGTCCCTTTCCTCTTTCCTTCTCTCTCCTCCCTCCTTCTCCCCCTCTCTCCCTCTCCTGGTTCCCTGCATAGTGCATTTACTGAAGCTACTCACTGACCATTGGAAATGCCCAGTTAAATCCTGAATGCTGTGTAACTTAAATTCAATTGTACCCCAGGAATTCTGACACAGACTGTTTCCCATTGATTTAAAAAATTAAGACTCGGTGATATAATGTAATTCATTATTATGTAATAAAAGCCTATTATGGATTGTAATTTTTCAGTGACTAACTCAATTTTACTTATTAGTGTTCATTTAAATCTTAGCTTATTATATGTTTAATACTGCAAGTAGTAGAACCATTTTTCTTCAAAAATCAGCCATTTGGATTTTTTAAATCAATTTAGACAAGACTTTCTTCCTTCCTCTTCCTCCAAAAACATTCAGATAAGTAAAGTTTTCCTACATTTAAATCGGTGATTGAATAGGACCATATCGGGGGATGATTAATTTTTGAGCTGGAAGCACCAAAACTGGGCTGCATCTTTATTATTTTCAAAATCTGACATTCAGAGGACCCTTTAGTAGGACCTGGGCTTCCGTAAATAACCACCCAGTGAATCAGTTCAGTGCAGTAATGAACCTGTATCTTGAAATGCAAGTTCAAGATCATTTCCAAACCAAGCTGCAGTTTCATTAGGAATGTTCCCTGATTTACATTTTCTGGCTTTAGTAAATTCAATTCAAATTTATTTCCTCCTAAATGAATTTTCACTACCGGAAGGCCCTTGTATGGAAATGATCTCCTGTCATTATGTGGTTTGCCTGCCCCGGAGGTGAGATGGCCTTGACCCTAGAGTGCTGGCCAAGGCCTGGAGAGTTCCATGAGTTACCTTTCCGGGTTGAGCAGGCGCACACCCACGGCTGAAGCAGGAGGGAAGGGCACCCTCAGGAAGGAAGGTGCTTATGTTTGTGCCTTCGCCCTTTAGGACAAAACACTCCGATTCGGCATTTCAGCCAAAAGGACAGCTGGGGAGCTGCCTGCCTGTCTCGCTGCCCACGTGGCCCTGTCCCCTCCCCCCCCCACCCCCAGGGAAGTGGCTTCTGAGGAGGCCTCTGAAGTGTGCTGCCCTCCTCCGAACCAGAGGCCTCCCCTCCGAGGCTACTGAGACATGTTCCTCGGGCACGAGGACAACTCCCCATTTCAAGATAGTGGAGGCCCTGCATGTGCATGGAAGGTGCTCTCTGCATCACTGGATTCCTCCATTACTGAGTGGTGAAGACTTCAGGTTTAAGAAACAGCAATTGAACTGAAGTTGGCAGAAAAGGTGAAATCCTACAGCGTCTTTGAGAGAAAGTCTTCATTTTCTCCTCTGCAGGTCTCTGGCGGCACGCGGGTGGGGCCAGCAGGGGTGGGGTGGGGGGAGGTCAGACAAGGGGTCCCCAAATGAAGGGAGAAGGACAGAGAGCCCTCCCGCTCAGCCCTGCTGACCTGGCTGCTGGGGCTGCTTTCATTTCGACAAGGCCATCCGAACGACATGCTGAGCAGCACATTTATTTTATGTGATTCTTAGTTTTCATGGTGAGGGATGCATTTTGTGGTACTCTTAAGTGTTCTTAAGCATATATTATAAGCTACCATCTAAAACTTTTCTAAACTTGTCCTGAAGCAAGTATCTTAGCTCTTGTAAGTTAGGCATTGGCAGCATAAAGGCGTTTCTCCCGATACTTGCCGAAAGTTTGTCCCCTTTGACCTTTGCCAGGTGGCTCCAAGTTCTCTCACCACATCATGCCCATCACGGATGGCATGGAGGCCGTGGATCCTTCTGTTCACTCCTGCTTGGTCATCTTCAGTGGAGCAGCTCCGTGACGTTGTGAGACAATTGTAGCCATTTCAGACAGCCCAGGCTGAAGAAGCAACATCCCGGGGCCTGGAGGCCTCTCTCCCCTGAGTGTCTCTGAGGAGCAAGGGAACTTTTCCCAGATGTGTCCAGCAGACTCTGCCATGTCTCATTGGCCAAGAGTTGGTCACATGTCCCTTTAGCCAGGAGAGTGAGATTGTCTTGACCCATTGAGATAAATTAGGACTTACCTCCATCGCTGGGAGAGGACTGTCACAACCAAACAGAATCTGGGCCTTTCCAGCCAAGGAGAAGGAGCGATGGCTTTTGGGCAGCCATTGATGCCAGCTTCGTCATCAGTCTTCCTGGACTCAGGGAGCACTGTCCACCTATTTATTTATTTTAAGAGTTCAGCTTTTTTTTTTCTTTTAGGATTTGTTTATTTATTTTAGAGAGAGCACGAGCAAGGAGAGGGGCAGAGGGACAAGCAGACTCCCCACTAGTCATGGAGCCCAATGAGGATGCAGGTCTCCATCCCACAACCCTGAGATCATGACCTGAGCAGAAATCAAGGAGGCAGCCGCTTAGCCAGCTGAGCTGCCCAGGTGCCCCCAGAGTTCAGCTTTTTTTTTTTTTTTTTTTTAAAGATTTTTTATTTATTTATTTGAGAGACTGAGAAAGTGAGAGAGAGCATGAGAGGAGAGAAGGTTAGAGGAAGAAGCAGACTCCCCGCGGAGCTGGGAGCCCGATGTGGGACTCGATACCGGAACTCAGGATCATGACCTGAGCCGAAGGCAGTTGCTCAACCAACCGAGCCACCCAGGCACCCAAGAGTTCAGCTTTTTATTGAACATGTTTAGTCAAAAAGCCCAAAGCCCGTGTCATCACCAGACTCTTCTGATTCTTCTTCCTTTTTTCCAGCTCTTTCTCCTCAGCTGGGGCAGCCGTGGTGGAGGGAGTGGGATCTCCTGCCGGTGTAGGTCCCCCAGCCCCTACCTTGCGGCTGAGGCTCTCGATGTTGCATAGGCCTGGGCCCCTGCACACAAGTCCGGCCACAAAGGTTGGACACGTCAACCCGCTGCCTTTGTGAGGGCATTGATCTTATCCTCCGTGACTGTCACCTCATCGTCAGTCGGGATGAAGGCCAAGTAGAGGGAGGCGAGCTCCAAGAAGGAGGCCGTGGTGTGGTGCATTGCTGGCCTGTGGGTAGAGCGAGGTCCTCACCCCACCACAACCTTAGCTTCCTCAGAAAGACCGAGCGCCTTCCCGGCAACTGAGGAAAGGCAATACTGACAATTTACATTTTTTGAGTCTTTTGCCATGTGCAAAAATATGTGGGTTTTTTTTTTCTCTTTTAAGTTAATAATGATTAGAGAAATGATTCATTGCTGACCTTGGGCCTCTGCTTCTCCTTGCCTGAGTTGAACAAGGTGGAGTTCCTGCTTTTGATCATTGGGTTGACTGACAGGATTTTAGAGTCAGAAGGCCTTTAAGAACATGCAGCTCAAACTTCCCATTTTACAAATAGAGAAACTGAGTCTCCTGTTGTGAGGACCTGCCTGGCGTCCCGTAGCTAGTTTAGCTGAGCATGCCTGTGATGCCTCACCTCTCATTTCGTGTCTTTTTTCTACTTTCATGAGGCTTGGTCTCCTTGCCTTCCAGAGAATCAGTGCTATTGTGCACTTTCAAGCTTCTCTCCCTGTTAAAACTGGCCCAAGAGCTAAAGAACTAGATAGCAGTCATTTATAGCCCAGCATGAATATTAGATATTTCATATTTTAAGTCTTCTCTTGAATCATTTAAACATATTTCAAGCATTTATTAACAGCATGAGAATTATTTTGGGGGTAGGGGAATTTTAGTTTTCTCCTTGGTTCTTGGGAATCACACTGGAGCCTCGTCTGCCTTCTTAGTCCTGGAAGGCACAATGATCTCAGCAGCCACAGCAGAGAAGAGGAAGGGATCATGCTTCACCTGGAAAATGCATCCTGCCTGACACCATCCTTAGACCCTTCATTTGATCCAAACGTGTTTTGTGAGTGAAGTGTGAGCTCTCTTGTCTTCTCTGTAAGCAGAGGGCGAGCTGAGGCTCATGGATAATGGGCCACAGGCCCCAAGAATGCTCTAGACCCCATAAATGAAGATGTGTGTCTGACGAAGTCCCCCATGGCCCGCCATCCAATGTAGACTTCTCTTCTCCATAAACAGATGCCTTGTATTTGGACATCTAAGGACCTCATCACAGAAGGTTAGAAAGTCTATTTGTACTACAAATGTTTTGTTTTTTGTTTTTTCCATGCAGATAAAATCATCAGGGGGTTCCCACAAGAGGAGTACTTAGCGTATTTACCTTCAAGTATCTACCTGTGATATTTAGAAAGTGACTTGACTTCCACACTGCGTGCTGTTAAAAGCGAAACGTATGTAGTCTTTCCCTCGAAGGGACATGTCTCTGGACTCTTCAGATCATCAGGTCAGAGAAGCAACAGGCTAGTACCAAGAAGGTAGCGTAGGATATAATGTCTACAGTCCTGTCCCTGAGCTGTCCTCCCCCAGGGCTACCAAACGCTGTGGTTCCTGCCTCACCTTCTTCCCCTTCCAGTAGCTTCATTCAGTGCTGGGGCATTTGGGCTGAGATCATTCTTTGTGAGGGGCAGTCGCACCCATTGCAGGGTATTTGGAACTCTTTCACCCCCGCTGAGGTCCCTACCCAGGTATGGTGACAACTGGGAGAAGGTCCATTCAACAGAACCAACTAGGAAGTTAGAATTCTGGGGTCCAGCTTCCTCCTATGTGCAAACCTGTCCCTTCCTCTGTTTTTACGGCAGTTTTCTGACTCTAGAGGAGGAGGACACTTCTTTTTGGTCACCTAGCTGCTGACACGTTCCCGAGTCAGTCAGCAAACCAATGACATAAACACTGATTATCGTCCCTTCCCACTTTTCTTCTCCCTGCGCACCCGTGGGCCTTTCGTTCATGTGTTCTGGATGCATTTTCACACCAGTGAGATTGCTAAACAGAGCCCGAGAGGGTCGCGCGGGGTACTGTGACTGGAAGACCTTCACAGCCGGTCCTCTTCTTACCACATCTTAGGATGCAGAGCCCCAGGCTCTGTTCTTCGGTGCCTAGGCAGGCATGTGACGTCTGCACACCCGCCACTTCAAAGTGGGGTGCGGGGTCAGGGAGGCTTGGCAATTTCTTGGACATCAAACAGCGCTTGCAAAACAAATTTGATGAGTTATGAATGAATCAGAACCAGACGAGTTACATTTCTCTCTGAATGCATATTTAAAACTTTCTACATACACATGCCAGGGAATGTCCATCCCTTCCCAGAGGATGGGGGATCTCAGCCATGTGTTCTGCAGGGTTTGCAAAGCCTGGTCATTTTCCACAACGTATCTGCGTCCTCATCCCTTCCCCCTTCTTTGGCTGCCGACCATCCTGGAAGGTCATGCATTTGGGCCCCTTTAAAGGGCTGAGTGAAACCAGGTAACAGGCTTCTGCACATTCAACTGGGAAACCTCTGTGTGTGGAAGTTCAAGGTGCCCTCCCACCCCTGCCTGGAGAGGCTGGGTTCTTCCAGTGCCAACCTGGAGATAGGCTGGTGGAGGCGGGGGTTTGGGACGTGGCAGGTCACGGTGGTTACAGGGAGGCGGCCAGCAACACTGAGGTGCTCACTCTTAATTTGGCTTTCTCTTTCTTATCCTTCTATTCAGGTCTCATTAGCTGTCACTTCTGACAACTCTACCCTAAGCTCCTCTTCTAAATCCTCTCTCCTGTTATAACCTTTTATCTCACCATGTCTTGCCCTTTTCTCTTGTTCCTGTCTCTTAGAGAACTTAAAACAATTTGTAATTATGTATTTATTTGTATGGTTGTCTGTCACCCCGGTAGCTGGGTGAGGTTGACGACCTTACCTTCCCTCCGCTGCAGTGTCCCCAGTACTTAGCCCGAGGTCAGCAGGTAAGAAATAGCTGTGGGATGAATAAACAGTGACAGTCCACTCCTCTTGGGTTGATGATTTTGAACAGGGTTTGGAGTACATGGTCTGTGTTGGGGATTAACCTTGACTTGGGGGTGCTCGGGGAGGCAGGAGGACGAGCTGGACACGCCTGGGACCGCCCCGTGTAGAGCAGGCAGCCTGCTTGAGGACCGGTGCTTCTGTAGGAATGCCATGCGCTGTAGAATCCAGGCCTCGGGATGAGAGCCAGAGGGAAGAAGGCCAGTTGACAACTTAAACGATGTAGATGAGTGATTTCAGAAGCACAGGGTAGTATTTTCAAAAATAAAATGTGACGCCGGGGTTGGGAAAACGGCCATGCCTGGGGGTTGAGTGTCCTGACATGGGAGGAGGCACTATGGACAAGGCAAAGGGCTCAGGCTTTGCCCTTAAGCCCTCCTAGATTTCACCACTGACTGGCCGTGTGGCTCTTAGCCAAGTTGCTTATGCAGTCTGTATTTTCACCTGTAAAATGGGGCTGGTGGTAGCTCCCTCTCTGGGGTGTAGTGAATATTCAATGAGTTGACATGTGTCCAATGAGTGTTGGTTCTTAGTTGTTTTTCTCTTTTTGAATAGCCAACATGGCCAATTTAAGATTTCTCCTGCTCTCGGACCTAGTCTCCTCTCATTTCTATAGCCGATGACCAGATATACTAACTCTCCATCCTTAGGGACCTGTTATGTGCCAGTCATGTATCCATCATCGTGCTAAGGGTTCAGAAGAAACAGGTGTCTCCTACAGAATGTCTCCCTGTTGACATACTCCTGGGGGAATATAGCTTACTTCTAATCCCCCGTTTCATGTTTTATACACAGCTGGGAATAAAGGGATTTTCAGTTGATATTTAATATAGGAAAAGTGTATATTGCTATCCCCCAAACCCAATTTAACATTTTGAAGACAAGTCTCAAGTTATCTTTCAAATACAATTGGTGGAACATGAGAAGTATTTGTAGGTGTTTTGTAGAGTCCACTGAATGCCAATAAAGGGGATGTGCTTTGAGGCTGTTTTGGGTTCAAAGAGGGGCACGTGACTATGTCAAAGGAATATTCATCCATTCCCCATGGGAGGAGGCTTGGCCACTTGTGCTGGAGGATTTGCAAAGCCAGTGTAATAGCGAGGTAGACCGGACTGCTTTTCCAACCCCTGACACAGTCTTCCTTTCCCTTTTCCTGACTGCCAACCTTCCTAGAAGGAGGTCATCCATTTGGGCCCTTTTAAAGCTCTGGGAGAATCCAGGTGACAGGCTTCTGCACATTCAACTGAGAGATCGGGAAGTGCTATTTTAAACACTTTCCATACTAATGTGATCGTTTATATGATGGTTATGTGCTGTATGTACTTTGCTTACATTTTAGGAAATACATTATAATATATTTTGGTTTGGGGTTGATGTAATGTGACACATTATAATTTTTTCTATTTAAAATAATGGGAAATAGGTTACCATTTTGCACAGAACATCTGACTTTCAGAAATGGATTACCAAAATGTGCCTCTTCCCATGCGGTCCTTATCTTCAAAGAATGTATAGTCTAGTTGGGGTGATAAGACAAACAAGAATGGAACTTTCTCATAAGGATTGTAATATAAGATGGTATACAGTTAAATTAGGTGTTGGAGTGTGCACTCTGGTCTATTGATTCTGCAGGGATTGGAAAAAGCAGAATCCCTTGGGTGGGGGGGAGATTCCAGAGAGGATTCATGGAGGGGATTAGACCTGCGGAGGCTTTGAGACTGGCAGGGCCCGGTTAGGATAGGAATCAATTTATAGGGCATGGCTGTTGGAATGTCAGGCATTAGAAGTTTCTTCCAATGAACAATCCTCAGATACCCATAATGCACCAGCACTGTGTTAAATATAAAGTGGTAAGCCAAGAAACATAAAACATCATGTGATGCCAGCCTCCAGTGTCTTTATGGAGAAGAATGAGAAGACATGTACATTCAACACACACACACACACACACACACACACACACACACACACCATAATGCAAATACAACAGTTACAACATGGTGAAAGAGGGGGACAGCTGGATAGAGCACTGTTCACAAGAGGGAGGTGACGTGTGCCCGAGGGGTCAGCATGACTTTGCCCAGGATTGTTGTGTTAGCTGACATGGTCTGAAGGCAAGATCATGACTAGGGCTGCACGCGTTACTAATAGCTGGTTCGACAGCCCTCATCAGAATGGATACCACTGGCTAGAAGAGCTAGTGCAGGGTTCTGGAGCCTTCTGCCCTGCCTGGCATAAACCCTCTGTTTCGTGGATTCAAGGGAGGATCCGGAGCGCCTGAGGAAGGGGGTCTGGGTGGTGCAGAGCATTTGGGAAACTCGGGAGAATGGTTGTTTACCAACCAATATGGAGGTGTCTGAATACGTGATGGTTAGTTTGTACTTACTGTACCTAGTAGTGGAAGATCAGCCCAAATTGGAACCTGTGGGGTGAGTCAGCCAATGAAGTCAGATTATCTCCCTCTTCTCACCCCACCCCAGAAAAAAAAATGTGTTTCCCTCATAACAAATACCTTGGTTTTGGGTTTTGTTGTTGTTGTTGGTTTGTTCTTTTATATTGTTTTTTTGGTTTTTTTCGAGTTGTTCTACCTGGCTTAACCTGAGGGTCTAACTTAGGGCCTGATTACCAACCCCCACCCCGCACAGAAATAATGGAGAAATGTGATTCCTTTTCCAACTCCTCTGAGCATCTGAGGTACTCTAATCCAAGTGCCCCCACCACCCAAGGCCCCTGCCTCAGACTCCTGGACCTCCCTTGCATCCAGTAAATAGAAGATCTATGCCTAGCAGGGCAGTCCTGGGCCAGCTCTCCTGGCTGGTGGTATCTATTCTAAGAGGTGGACAATTTTTAAATATTGCTCCCTGGTCCTTAGGCCTTTCAGTAAGAAGCAACCAATCACACCGTACCCCACTGAAGTCTTGGTTTGGGGTGAGGTGTATTATTGTTAGAATTGTTTTCCTAAACACAATAATCAAATACCTTTAAAAATTTTGTAAGCATGGTTGAAAAAACCCCCAAATACCAATAATCCTCATGAACAATAAACAAACAGTCGGAAGCGGTCTGTCGATGGTTGTAATCCTAAGAAATTCACTAGGAGGAGTCATCATGTGCCTGAAATTTGATGGTTCTGGGAAGACAAATGGTGTTCCATCTGTGTGCATACTTGTATCCGAGAGAAAGAGAGAAAGAGACAGAGAGACAGAAAGAGAGAAGGAGATAGAAGGGTGTCTGTGCCACTCTGTATTTTGGGCATTGTTTCATAAGATTCTTAACTGGCTTGTATCACCATACACACAGTGTTCTATTAGCAGTTGTTTGGCCAAGAATAAAGAATTGCTAATTATATTTTAGAAATACAGTTTAAGGAGCTGAAGTTTAAAATAACTGTCTTGAGCTTCAGAAAACTCATCTCTGGAAACCATCCATGGAAGGATATTTCTACTTTCCAAGGGGGTCTGGTGGGGCAAAAACAGGTCAGATTTTTCTACTTTTCAGTCAGTGGCCTCCTGAAAGGTTACTCATACATTTCTTTAAAACACTAATTGCCTTGCTTTCTCAAGAGCCAAGAGCCATCCAGTCCTCCAACCAAATTCTCGCCTAACATCAGAAGGTTTAAAATCCAGTTATTTTAAGTGATGCATACTCTTAAAAATATATGTCTGGTTATGTTGTGTATAAGCAGCTCATATCAGAGATGCAGCAAGTCAAGCTATATAAAATTTAGTAACACATGCCAGAGAGGAGACAGAGAAGAGAGAGCGGGGAGAGAGAGAGGGAGAGACTGACTGATATCCTTATCCTTTCCTCCAGGAGAGGCTTGCATTTTACTTTTAACCCGTTTCTAAAAATGGCAAATGCAAAGTAAGAAAACAAGTTTATCTGTTGCAGGAAGGAAGGAAAGGCAGGGAGAGGAATCCGATCTTCAGCTTGGTGTGATTTTATTTTTATCACACTGTTTTTGCCACAGAACATCTGGGGGGAGTGGCTAGTGCAGTTGGGGTCTTACCCGTGTTTCAACAGCTTCATTAGGGTCATCCTTAGAGATCCATTTCCCTAGGGCCATGTTGGAAAATACGAACTCTTTAGGGTAGGATGAAGTAGGGATATATGAAAGGGTGTCCCAAGTGACATGTTGGTGATATCGCTAATAACAGCAGCGTTCGGGTTTATGCTGTCCTTCTCTGAGGGCATGCAGGTGGCTCTCCTTGCTTTTCTTTCCTAAGAGGAAGCCCGGGCTTGGTGGAGGTGCCTCGATTCTGAAGTCTGGGGAGATGATGATGAGCGGGGTGCTTCAAGTTTAGGGGTGGATCCTAACCCAGTCCTCATGGGCCTGGGAGTGACATTTGGCTCTGGCACCTATGATCTCAAAGGCAGTGACGGGCAGAGGTGATCAACCTTAGACTGGTGGGATCTCAGAGAGCTGGGCCCAAGTTTCTCAGTTTGGCAGCATCCCAGTAATTCAAGTGTATTAGGGGAAAAAGCATTAGGCTAGATTTTCATTCACTGATTCAGCCATTCAATGTCGATTTCTTGGTCATCTGTGCAGTGCCTAGCACAGTGCTCTAGCCTTTACTTGGGGCACATTGGAGCCGGCTGCCTTGTCATCTCCATCGGTTCAGTAGCCCCTTCCCATTGGAAGCTGCAGTTGTAACTGGGTATTTCGTGCTGTAGGGAAGGAAGAAGGTATATGGATGGGTAATGAGCACCAGCTGGGATCGTATGTATCCGTGTGGTTGTGTAGTGATGGTGAGAGCCGTCTCTTGGGTACCTTTTAGCAGAAGGGAACATAAAGCTTTCAAAAGAGCCCATTTTCCAGTCAGTGTCAGGCCTGATTTTCCATTTGTTTTGTAATCAAGTGAAGGAACTGCTCAAAACCCGAGGTCTGGGTGGGCATCGGCATGCGGGTGCCTTCAGCTTTGGCACCGGGAGCGGTCCATCGGGCAAGATCTTGCTCAATTAGGAGCCCTCCCCAGGCCATCGAGTCAGGGGCATATATAATTTGGGATTCTGTAGCTCACAGAATGCTACCCCACTTTCTTACACTTGTAGAAACTGCACTCCAGTGGCGTTTTTGGATTGGTCTGCGCCGTGCCTGGCCACGAGAACATCAGGCCCTGTGGATACATGGTCCTCCTACTAGAGGACTGAGTGTCTGACTTTGGAAGAGAAGGAATGTGACCATGAACTTTAACATCTCTAGACAGACAATGCTGAAAGCAGACTTGATGGGCTATTGTGGCTGTAGTTTTGTAAGAATATGAACCTCTCTTGGGTTTTTTTTGAAAAACAGTCGTCACGAGCATCACTATTACTTATTTGCGAGGACCCTACCTGCTGATTCTCATTCTTTCAAGAGCGTAAATTAATTCATACAGGTTTGGCCTTGCTCAGAGGTTGGGATAGGGAGTGGGATGATCAATGGGACTTGCTCTCAAATCCCCATTTGTTCCGTTTCTTCTTTTACTTGTCATTCTCTCTGCTTCCTTTATGGTATTTGCACAAGCTTGGGGGACCAGAGGCAGCAACTGTCATTTGGATTAATGGCTAGATATTCCAGAATAGTCAAAGAACCAAGAAATAATGTTTATGTTCTGTTCTGCGTTGTATATTTTTATGGGGTGATGGCGAGAGAAATAATGACTTTAGTTTCTTAAGTACGTACTTCTTGCACTGATATTAAAATTAGCTACTGTTTGCATTTTCTGAGTGTATGGTGGAGGGAGAGAACTCAAGGGTGAGTCTGGTGGAAGGAAAGAAACCACAAATTTAGTTGTTGCTGCTGGCTTCACTCAAAGTAGAGATTCGAATTAGCACATACTATCTGAATTAAATAAATTATACTTTAAAGAAATTAGGCAGGTCTACATTTGAGGAAATCTCAATATAATTACTAGTAAAGGAAATTATTGCCAACAGTATTCTGGATTTCAATTTATTGGGTCTGCTTAATGCATGATAAACCTGTGTATGTGATAAACCTTTTTTTGAGACCAGAGACCTGGATAGAGAGTAGGATTTGGTTCTTAGAAGGAACAGCTTCGAATTTTAGAAAGAGAGGTGTTTTATCTAGGTCATGTATTATTACTGTTAATATCTTTGCCATTTACCCAGAACACCGTCTCTGCTGTGTTTCCTTCCTCGCTCCCTCTTCCCCCCACTGTGTGTGCTGTGTGCGGACTGTGTGTCTGGGATGACAGCAGACGCTAAGGTTATGAGAACGAACGGTCCGGTGTGATTTCTGCCTTTGTGGAGCTTAGGGTCTGATGGGAGAGATGAACAAAGGAAACCTATAACCGCTGGATATTTGCATTTTCTCCTCTGCTCCCAGAGCCAGACCAGAAGACCCTGAAAATAATTCCACTGCCTGTCCCTTGGAGCTGTTTACAAATTGCTCCATGATTTTTATCATTACACTCTCTTCCCTTTTGGAATTAGTGTGATGATGGCTTGTCCGACGGCGAGACCACAGCTAGAAAGGAAACCATGACGCACTCATGCTGCCCAACCCGGGCTCCTGACTTCCACAGACCTCTCTGGAGCTGAGGCTTATTTAAATATATTCCCAGAGAGAAACGGCCAGTTAGGACAGGGCACCTGTCACTTCCCATTCATTCCGAGGCATCCCTGTGCGGCCCAGCGTCACTCTGGAGTCCGGGCTGACCTCCCAAGGAGGGGGAAACGCCCCCTGGCTTTCTCACGGAGGTCTTCTCTGGCGCTGATCCTTAGCTGGCCTCTCACCTGTCTCCAGGTGCCTGGCAGCGGTGGCGGCGGCCGGGGCGGGGCGCTCCGGACCCTGGCGCGGGGGCGCCGCCTCGTGGGGGCTGTGGGGCCAGGAGCAGCCGTGGGGGCCGGCTGGGGAGAGGGCCGGGCCGAGGCGGAGGCGAGATTATTGCCTGTTACACATGGACATCTAGACGGGGGAAGAAACATAACGGCTTTATTTTTAGGCTTTGCTAATTCTCACTCTTCTCCTAGTTCGCTGCTACCTGGCAACAGCTCATTGTCATGGCAACGCCAATGTTAATGAGTGAAGCTCTGTGTGTGTCTGTTTTCCCCGGTGCTCTGTGACAGACGCTCCGCGCGGAGCTATCTTTCTGGCCATCAGAGGCCCATCCGCGGCCTCCCTTCTCTGCCCAAGGCCTCCCAGGCCCTGTCCGTGAGGGAGAGGAAGGGAGGCCGCTGTGAGGGATTTATGGTGTTGCTTAGACATTCCTAAGGTAGTCTCCATTTAAAGATGGGCCTGCTGGCTTGCATGCGGCCCCTCCTCTCACTGCCCCCCCCTTCTTTACATTTTTCAGGGGCAGCCATAGGCTTTTGAACAATAACCAGTTTTCTCAGGTTCCAGGGTCTTCGGGATTTGGGCAGGTTTTTCTGGCACCTTCTCAGCCACTGGTCAGCAAGGCTCTGAATCCCGGGGCCTGAAGGGAGGGGAGATTGTTGCTGGTCTCCAGGGAACCGGGGCCTTACAGTCTGCAAGGGACCGCCTGCACCCCTGGCCCTCAGGCTGAGAAGTGGTGATGCCACCTTACCCTCTTGCCTCAGTTTCCCCAACCTCTGTTGATAGAGGTGTTCATCTATGGCCTCAAGGTCATATGTGAGAAAGAGCAGCAGAGTCGGCAGCCTCTCTGTGCCTCAGTTTTTCCATCTCTAGGCCACCCTCCATGTCAGTCTGCTGAGCAGGGATGCATGTAAAGTGTTCTGGGTCCCCCCCACTCCCCGGTTCTGTCATATGGGTGGCTGCCCGCACCTCTCTGTGCCTCAGCTTCCTCACTTATGAATTAAGGCTAGGCATCAGATAAATATGGGTCAGGTGGCTTAAAGCAGTGTATGGCATAAAATAACGGCTCAATAAATATTAGTTATCACTTTGGCCATTATTTAATCTTCACACTAACCTTGTGAAATAGTGCTGTTATATTCTTAAATTGCAAAGAGGGAAACTGAGGCACAGAGAGGTGGAACTGGAAGTCACTGGGAGTGACAGACTTCAGCCGGGAGCCTCGGCCCAGTGAGCTTGGCGGTGCCTACGCTCCAGGCCGCTCAGGGCCACCGTCCTCACAGCTGGAGAGAGGCGCTCCCTGCTCCTGCGGGCGGCTTTGGGGCTGCATGGGTGTGCATGAGCACTTTGCGCTTCTTGGATAGAAGGTGCTATGTGAACCAGAGAGTTGGAATCATGACGAAGGTCATCTCCAGGGAGGTGGCCTGCAGCCGATATGGCTCATCTTGAGGTTGGCCCTGCACGGCTCTGTCGTAAGCGATGGAGTCAGCACTGCTCACAACCACCTCTCCACAGCCCTGGACTGTTCTCGGGACACAGGGTCCTTGGCGACCGCCTCTCCACCGGGCCACGAAGCACATTCACCACTTCCGTACTCCCACTGGCTCACCCAGAACTTTCAGCGCCTTGTAACAGCTCTATTTTTTTTTCCTCATAGTTCTTCTAAGTAAATTATTCCCTGTATTTTTTAAAAGGTAGTAGCAGAATCACATAGCACAAAATAAAAAATACACAAAAGAGCTTACTGTGAAAAGTCTCTCTCCTTCCTCGCTCCCCGCCTCCGGGGCCTGTCCTCGAGAGGAGGCCTGCACGTCAGAGAACATGGAGATGTGCACTGACTTCACCCCGATGGCAACACTCACACATTCTGCCCTGCGTTGTTTGTGCCCCCACTCAGCTGGACCTGGGAAATCGCTCCGTATCAGTACACAATCAACGAGAGGGGACCTCAGTCACTTCCACCAGCCAACTAACAAGTTTTATTGGGTTTTTATTCTAGGTAAATAAACTCGTGAATAATTGTGGTAGAAGCTGAGGAAAGCAATAAGTTAATAGTAACAGTTTTCTATTATTGCGTATCACCAGGGTGATAATACCAGGATTCTTTTGAATCCCGCAACCATTTTTTTACCCTCACCTGTTCCAAAGCTGAAATCCAAAGTCACCGAGCTAAAAATGAACCTAAGTCCATCTGTGTCCACATCCCTATGCCCTTTTGGGTACATTGTGCTCCTTCTCTTATGTAAATACGCTCAAAAGTGGGTCTCAACCACAGGCTGGGCTGCAGGAGCTCGCTCCTTCCTGGTGACCTCGCTCCTCCCTCATCGCTACATGTTCCTGTAGCGATGGCATCACTAAGCAGTCCTCCCGTCCGGCCCGCACTGGACCTGGCTCCATCCATGGGCAGACACTTCCGCTTAGCAAACAGAATTTATTGATGTGTGAGGTTCATTTGAACTCCCATCTCTGCTAGGCTCTGCTTCTGTTTCTTTACCCATAAAATGCGTGGAGCCGTCTCCCCCCGCACCACCTGAAAGAGATTCTGAAGAGGTGATAAAAGTCATGTTCAGCATCTCCCCTCCTGTCTCCTTCTGATGTCACAGAGGGGTGTCCTCTGGGTCTGGATTCGAGCACCTGGAGAGTGGGAAGTCAGGAGGCAGGGGATGCGAAAGCCTGGAGACGATTTGGGAGCACTTCACTGCTAATGCTTAGTATGCACTCCACCAGGATTTGCTGCACAAGATAGGCGAATACATATTTTGGGTTCCCTGGCCAGAGAGGTCAGAAACATCCTTGTCTGAGCTCTCCAGCTTTGGTTTTAGTCTGCTTTCTGTAGGTCTCCATCTTCCTTACCTCTCACACTTCCCTTTTGTTCCCTTTCATGAACTTACACACTTCTTAGGATAGACGCTGACCAGCTCTCTTGGCGCCGAGGACTTAGGGGGGCAGCAAGCCTGAGAGGGCAGACAAGAGTTCAGAGGTCGGTTTGCGCACCCCAGATCCCAGCCACACCCAGGCGGTCCTGTCCCCTGGGCAGAGCACCCTCTCCCTTCCTGCTAGGCCTGGCTATATCATATCCCAACCCCTCCCCCACTGCCTCCCCTCCCCCCCCCCCACTCTTTGGGCGTTCTGCAGGCATCCTGGCTTCTCTAGCCCACACTCATTCTCTCCTTTGAACTCCTGCTCTGGTTCCTGTCCCCCAGCACACATTAGTATTCCATGGGGATGGAGGAGTGGCCCCCGGGAACGGAGCTCACCTGCTTATTGGCATCCACACCTGTCCCAGCCCTTTAGATGCAGGCCCTCCAAAGGGCCGGTTCTTAGGTCTCCGGGGGGCCAGTCTTGGGGAGCATGAAGCTGCTGCTGGGACTGGAGCCTGGATGGTCCTTCCAATATCCTGTCTGGAGGGCTCTCCCCAAAAGGGCAGATGAACCCCAAGGTGAGGTGTGAAGGGCCTTGGAACCCCAGGTCTGCCCACCAGGAGAGGAAAGCTCTGTGGGGGAGCAGGAGAGGGCGAAACTCACCTAGGGTATGTCCTGCGGCAGCCACTTTGGTTGTGAAGCTTCTGACTGAAATGTTTCTAACTCATCTTTTTGGTGAAGTCACGATGCTCCCCTTTTAGCGACACCCTCTATTGTCGAGAACTGAGCGATCAGAGAGATGATGACTTCTAGCGGGCTGGTTGTAGAGGGGAAATGATCGAATATAGAACCAGACGCACCAAAGGAAGTACCTGTGAGTCCTGGGTGAGAATGGGGAGAGGCCAGGGCCTGGGAGTGTTTTAGGGTCAGAGGAATGTGAGTGTGGCCCAGGTCCTCGTCTCCTCCGGGCGTCTGGGGAACCAGCTTCCTCAGCAGCCTCCTTCCCAGCCTGGAGAGGGTCTGGACCCCATCTTGGGGCTCGCTTTCTCTCTCTCTCTCTCTCTCCCCCCCTTCCTGTTCCTGCTGCCTTAAAAGGACTAGATTATAATTCCTTTAAGGACTGAGTAAGCCCAGAAATGCCTCCTTACCTGCTTACACATATCAACATTCCTTCTGAGAAAGAGGCACGTTCTTGTTGCCCAAATAGAAAAGGTTTGCACCAAAGGAGGTAGAGCCGTGCAGTGATGGTTTCGGGTTGAGCTATAATCAAGCAAATGACTAGGGAGGTTGGCTGGCTAGCAAACCCTTTTCATTTCTGTTGGGAAAAAAGAAGTTCTTCACGGGGCAGAGATTTTGTAGAGAAAGAGAAGGGACCCCCGAAGAAGAGAGTTTATAGCAGTGGTTCTTCCGCAGAATAACTGGGGAGAGGGGAAGCTTAAAAAAAAAATTCTCTGCCTAACCTAGAGATTGGGATTCAGACATATTCAGCTGGGTCTGGACACCAGTATTTTAAAAAAAGCACCCCTAGGTGGTCCTAACGTATAGCCAGAGTTGAAAACCATTGATTTTCAGGTGTTTAAAGACAGAAGGCAAAATGTGTAGACCTCAGCATAAAATTTGCTCAGTTTCCCAGGCTAGGACCAATAGAAGACCTATCCTGATTTTAATCTACAGGGCACAATCTGAAAATACATTTCAGGATTTAAGAAGTTTGGGTGCTTTAAAAAAAACTCTTTGTACACCCATGTTCATAGCATGGGTGTATTCACAATAGTCAACTATTCACAATAGTCAACTGTAGTCACAATTATTCACAATAGTCAAAAGTAGAAGCGAGGGTGCCTGGGTGGCGCAGTTGCTTGAGCGTCTGACTCTTGGTTTCAGCTCAGGTTGTGATCTCAGGGTCATGGGATCAAACCCCGTATTGGGCTCTGCACTGAGCACGGAGTCTGCTTGAGATTCTCTCTCCCCTTCTCCTTCTGCCCCTCCCCCTACTTGTGCAAGCACTGTCTTTCTCTAATAAGTAAATAAATCTAAAAAAGAAAAAGTGGAAGCAACCCAAGTGTCCGGGGAGAGTTCAACGGTTAAATAAAATGTGGTATGTCCATGGGGGAAGAGGGAAGGAGAGTGTGACCCAGGCTACAGCCTGGAGGAACCTCGAGGACCTTACACTGGGTGAAGTAAGCCCCAACACAGAAGGATAAATACTGTGATTGCACATATAGGGAGCACCTAGAAGAAGCTGATTCATGGGGACAGGAAGTAGAATGGTGGTTTCCAGGGGCAGTGATCATTGAACGGGTCCGAGTTTCCGTCCTTCCAGATGAGGGGTATTCTGGACGGACGGTGGCGGTGATGGCACAGTGATGCAAATGTACGTTAGTGCCTCTGGCCTGTGCCCTCGTAAATAGATAGGATGGTAAATCTTATGTTCTGTGTATTTTGCCATAATTTAAAAAAATTATTTTCAAATTCATAAGAACTATCTGTTTTAATATTTTAGAAAAATAGAAATTGATAAAGGAGCAATCTTAAAAATACTTGGTATTTAGATGTGTGCTTTCTTCTGCATGTGTGTAAATGGGCACACGTGCACACACACACACACACTCACATGCACACTTTGGATCCTACTTGAGAGAGAGCTTTGCACCATGGGTTTTCATTTGGACCAGCTCTGGCTTCTTGGGGATGGCTCCATTTTGAGGGAGGGGTAAGGGAGGACATAGGATAGCGAGGCAACACGGCACACTTGGCTTGGGGGTGAAACTGGACTCACCTTGTGGCTGTGATGTTCAAGATCTCTGTGACCTTGGGCCTGATTCTGAGCATGTGCTTCCTTGGGTCAGGGCTGTTTTGGGAATTAAAGAGAGGCCGGGTACCCTCTCGGGCCCTTGGGAAATGGCAGCCATCCTTGAAAATTCACTGTAGGCCTCACTGACGATGCAGCCTGGTGCTTGTCCTCCCCTCAACTTCCCCGAGGGCTGTGGGCCATCCTTGACCCGAGATATTGGAAATCCCTAGGGCTGCCGCCACGTGCCTACACCCTACGAGCGCCATGCCATTTCTGGGTCTGGTGGCTGCACCCAGAAGGTGGGCGTGTTGGTTTTGGGGTCTCGAGGTTCCCCCTCACGCCACCTGTGCCGACAGTCTCTGCTTCTTCTAACCTCTCCGCTCCCGACGCACAGCCCTCAGTGGGCGTGTAGTCACGTTTACCTGCCGTGGGAGTCCAGCCTGCTTGGCTCGCCTGCTGCCCGGTTAGGACCCACACCAGCAATGTGCAGCCACGTCCTAGTGGGAGGCCCTCCCTCCATGCAGGGCACACTGTTCCATGGCGGACTCACTTACCTTTTCTAAGAAGTTGTTTCCAGTGGTTCAGGACGGTGGTCACAAGGAGCCTGGAGAGGCCCTGCTAGGAACAGAAGGGTATTTTCCCCTCAAGACAGGGTGGGGGGGGGCGGGGCAGGGACCAGACGGCCCCGTCGGTGACTTCTGAAGCTCTTAAATGAGCGCAGAGGAAACAGATGGATGATAAGACTGGGGAAAGGAGTTCTAAGTCCAGCTCAGAGCTGAGCACATCTTTCAGCTGCCAAATGGAAGGTCTCTATGTGGCAATGCTGGGAGGGAAAATCGAGTTAGGCTGGCTTGTTCCAAATAAAATGCTATATTTAATTTCACTCTGGGAAACATTTGATGTCCGGGCTACTGCAATATGTGAAATATATTTAAGAAGATCTGTTTTGTTACAACAGGAGGAAAAAAAAAGAGGGGCAGAGAGGTCCTCCTATCCACCGTAGGTTGCACATACGGGAATCTGATCATTTCAATTGGTTTTTAATCACCCAGAAGCTGCTGACCATGGGTTGGCTAGTCCGTGTCTAGCAGTCTGAACATTGTTGTATGAGTTATATATGTTTCAGCATTTCAGTCTGGGAAATGCCATCAAGGAAAACAAGCCACTTCGGCACAGGGGGCGGGGGAGGGGGGAAGCTGTCAGTGTTAAAATTGATGATCTGCTTTTGTGTGCTTGACACAGGGAAGGAAAGGTTGCGTTAAACCTGGGCTACATTAAAGCGATCCAGAAAATACGTGTCTGACTGTGAAGTCAGCCTGGTGGAGTCTTGTTTCCAGAACTGCTGTGCCCTTTGTGATCATCATGAGCACTGTGGTTTCTTCTCTTTCTCAGTAGAGGATTGCCCTCATGCCTGGGTGGGCTCTGCAGAGAATTAGGGACAGAGGCCACAGAACTGCTTTGTTTTTCACACCGTCCCTGTCCCTTGTGGCTTCCACGTGTCTCTGTCCTCACTCTGCTCTTCTTCTCTTGGTGTGATGTCAGAGAAGCTCTTCTCCTCTCCCCCCACTCATGTTATCTCCTGTCAGAGGGTCTCAGGCCAACTAGGAACTAATAAACATTTTGTTGTTGTTGTTGTTCAATTATTGAAAAAAAAAGATACAGAATCAAATGTTTTCAAGGGTTGTGTCACTGTCTAGAGTTGTAAACAGAAGTGGTCAAGTCCATCTCGAGTCCAGCATTTCCGGTCAGGCTCCCAGAGGGAGCGCTCCAGCCTTCTTCCCTGAAATTGGCTTGCCTTTATCCCTTCACGATGATACAGATTAGAGAATGAAATGCATCTTTTAAGACGACTATGAAGGTTTCCCTTTGGAGCACCTGAAATGCTGGAAGCATTACCTTTCACACACACCAAGGGCTATATTATATCTGAAAAGGATTTTCTGCAATGTTCTCCCAAGAGCAGGGCCCTGGGAGGGAGAAGAGACATGTGCAGTGTGGCCTTCCGACCCCAAAGGGAAGCCCAGGGAGAGTGGCTGTCCTTGACGAGGACCCTGACGCTAGGTACTCTCCAGACATTGACACGGACAGGAAGAATTCTACAGGGAAAGCTGCTCTCAATGGTAGAGGGGATTTCCTGCTCTTCAGAGGTGGGAGGAAAGGGCGCTTTGCCTCCTGCACCCTGAATCAGTAAGAGCTTGTGGAAGGGGTGGGGGGCTGGGAATCTGGGCACTCTGGTTCTCAAGGTGGGCTGTGGGCGAGCTGGACCATTTGTTGTGTAAAACGTCCATGTCGGATGGGTGCATGTTGGGATCTTGACATAAGCCATCTATTCCGTGATCTCAGCGAAGCCCAGTCTCTGATGCATAGGAGTGGGGATCGAGGTGTCTCGGAGGGTCTGCGGGAGGTTCAGAGGTGATCATGCATGTCAACACCAGGGGAAGTGCTGGCTCCCTGGTGGGGGCTCAACACGGAGCAGGTGGTACAGGCACGGCCGCCACCCACCCAGGATGTGCGCCCCCGCGCAGACCCCCAGCTGTTGTCATCTAGAGATCTACCATCTACATGTCACATTCTTTTGTTTCTAATGACAGGTAGGTCTCTGGATAGTGGAAACCGGTTGTATGATCCTATCTGTAGCTTACTCAGCTAGACGATTTAAATATCTCTATAACGCAGGACAATACACTTTCACGTGGTTTCCTGTATGTTGTAATGTCTTATGGTAAATATGCCTTTTCTTTTTTGAGGTGAGTTTTGAAGGATGCAGTTTTTTTGTTTTCCAATGCGAAAGGCCCTGCTTCTTATGCCCAGTTAGATGCTGCTGGGTCTGTGTGATGTTGGCGAGCCACCCCCGCCCGAGCTCTGCGGGCTGCAGTTACCCCCCGCCCCCCCGCCAGTCTTGACTTGTCCTCATTTATGGCATCTCTTGTCTTTTCCCTCTGTTTCTGGAAGGGATCACGTGATACATTTTGCATTAGATTTG
>CM052807.1:29491356-29576566 GCA_028533885.1 Nasua narica | reverse complement strand
GTCATGACTTGGAGGGAAGGTGACATGGTTATTTTGTTGGGAAGGTCATCTGCCTGTAGTTTGGAAAATGGATGTAGTTGGGGGATGGGTGGGTATGAGAGACCATTTGGAAGGGATGGAGGCCAGTATCACCAGGTACCAACAGTGGAGGTGAGACAGGTGGACGTGATTTGCCCCCGGGAAAAATGGGACGTGTTTTGGAGGCAGAGCTGCTGGGCAGGGGGAATGGTCACACTCACTTTGGAGGCAGTTTGTTCAAAATGTTTAAGAGCCTTAAAATCTTCATTCTTGGGCTCCTAGGTGGTTCACTTGGTTAAGGGTCTGCCTTTGGCTCAGGCCATGATCCTGGGGTTCTGGGATGGAGCCCTGCATTGGGCTCCCTGCTCAGTGGAGAGTCTGCTTCACCCTCTCCCTCTGCTTCTTCCCCCTGCTCATGCTCTCTCTCTCTCTCTCTCAAATAAAGAAATAAAATCTTAAAAAAAACTTCATTCCTTTTAGTCCAAGAATTCTATAAGATTTTATCCTGTGGAAATAGCCAGATACACACACATAAACTATTTACAAGTATTTCATTGTAGTCTTGTTCATAATAGAGTCAAACCTAGAATAATGGAAATGCTGTCCCTTATTCTTCAGTCTCTAGGGGGATGGTTGGCTATGTTAGGATGCATCCGTGTGATGGAACACCAGGTAGCTATTCAAGCGATGATGTGGAGGATATTTAATGGTATGGGAAGATGTCGATAGACAGGTAAATGGCAAAATATAGAATGGTATCCATAACATGATCTCCATTTCACAAAACATATAAACTCTATTTATATCTCATATAGATATAGATAGAATATACTATATTCTGAGAAGTCTACTAGGGTGTACATCAGAGTGTTAATGATGAGCCATTTTCAGGGAATGAAATTATACATGACTTATTTTCTGAATATGATTCTTACCAATTATCTATAATAAACATTTTGAAATCAAAAGTAAAAAACAAGTGTTATTTTAAAAAAGTAATGGGGGGCTTACCATGTCTAATTATATACAATAGTGAATAAATCGGTGAGATAATATCCCTTCTAATTACCCTACTACTCAGAAGGTGGCATTTGTCTTCAGAAAGTTCTTGTTGAGAAAAATGTGGATCTTGAGTCAGTAAAATGGAGTTGGAGTCCCAGCTTCGCCATTGAAGAGCTTGGGATCTTGGGCACTACACTTGGCCTCTAACACAGAGACCCTTGGCTTTTTGGATTTGCAAATGGAAATGAACGATCATAATAACAGAAGCAGTAATAATGTTTTCATGGAGTTGTTTTGAGGATTAAGTGACAGGGATGAGAAAAGAGTTTCTAGGAGGAAAAACAGAACATAAATCTTAGTATCCCAGGGTCCCAGTCTTCACACACAGACACAACTGTTGGCACAGATACATTTGGGGACAAGTCATTTGTGGTGTGCTGTAGTGAATAGCTCATGCAATAAAGGGCCATGCTTTGACTAAGTGTTAGACCAGCTCGCTTCTGATCCCATGCCCTGAAAAAAGCCAACAATCTGAACTTAAGGTACCATTAGCTTGTCCCAAGCAGCAGGCAGCTCTCAAATGAGGAGTGCATTCTCATTCACTGGAAAGCTCTAGATGAAATGCCATCTCAGCAGCCGCCGCACCCAGAGCCCCTTTGATATATCACTCAGCTGTTCTATTACATAAACCTATTGGAAACGAACCTGCAAAGGAGTTGAGTGGAGGGAGATACCAGTCAAAATAAGGATGAAGGAGAAGTGCACTGGTTCTCCGTTTAAAAGAGATCTTTGCTTTTTAATGGACCCTGGGCCCTGGGATCTGAAATGTCATGGTCTTTATAGAATGGAATAGATATGCACGGAGACACCGATGAACAACTCACAGGCACATGACTTTTAAATTCGTAAATTGGGACAAGGCAGGGACATCGTGCCTGGCTTTGCAAGACTCTAGTGTATTGGATGGTGGTGTCCACATTAGGCTGTCTCATTGGAGAGTTACCCCTCCAAAGAGAAGCTGTAGAGAGAATGGGTCCCTTACAGTATAAGGGTTTGAGCCTCTGCTTTCAGCTTGGGATTTCTGGGCAAAGGGAAACGAAGCAGCCAAGACTGACCTGTCTCTGAGGTTGATTTCTTTGGGGATTCCCAGCTTCGTTGAGGCGGGATATAGCACACGCCAGTTACAATAAAGGTTAACTGCTACTGGGTTGAGTTGCCGTGTTGGGAAGAATATTGGTGCCCAGAAGTGCCTCCTGACTCTAAGAACCCCAGCCTTGCCATTTTGGACAGGTACCCCGGGAGCTGCCAATTAGGTATGCCAGTAGTGTGTTTCCTTTGGATGTACCAATTGTCATCCTTCCTGTGGTAGATGACCCTACCATCCCCTTGTTGAATTATACCGGAAGGATAACAACAGTGACAACTGTGCTGGGTACTGTGCCAACTGCTTTATACACACCATCTTGTCTAATCTTTGCATTAACTCTGGGAGGTAAGCATTGCTGTGCCCATTTCACAGATAAGGAAATGGAATTAAGCAATGTGTCCAAGGTCACAAAGCTAAGAAATTATTAATCTAGGGTCTGAACTCAGGCCTCTCTGACTCCAGGGTTCACGATCTGAACTCCTCTATTATCCTGCCTCTTACTGAGTTGTTTTTCCAGCACTAGCAATGGTTTTGAAATCGGTTCTACCCCATGTATATTAACAAGGGCCTGCTCTGTACTAGGTGCTACTCACGTTAAAAAAAAATAAATTATGGTTCCATCCCTTAAGAAACTCATGCATATTATTATTTTTAAGAGTTTAGATAAAGTCTATAGCAAGAACCCAATAAATAATTTTTGAATAAACAGTAGTATATAAGTACATTCTGGATTACTTTACAGGTACCTACAACTACATTCAGAGTATGATGCATCCCATAAAAGATGTACACATAAAATCCTCTAGGGGTTTAAAGAAGGGAGGGAACGCTTCTGTTCAGAGTTATCAGGAGTAAAGCAGTTTGAATGTAATGTCTGCGATGGGCCTTACAATTGGTAGGAACTGACGTGGGTAGCGAGGTGAGTATTGCCAGCTGGCCTTGATTGTTGGATTAGAAACTGAGCCTGCTCCCTACTGATTGACTCTTGCAACTGACCCCACACTCTGGCTAGTTTCACTTTGTAATTCGACTTCACAGTAATGTTCAGAACTTGGAAATGGAGTTTTTATTCTAATAAACATGGTTGGTTTCAAGAGACCTCGATGAAGAAGTAGGATTTCCAGTCTCCTGCTCACTATCACCTGTATGTGAGTGGGGCACACATCTTTATTCCAGAACTCTCTCCAGCACTTCTAATCCACCTGGCCACGCACCTCAACTTGGTTATCTAGACATTCTCTTAGACGGAAATCTAAAACGGAACGAACTACCTTCCCTTCACCGCGAGCACTCAACCTCCTAGCCACCTGTTCTGACACCTCATGGCGGTAGCAGGGATGGTCAGTTATGCTGTATTTTAATATCAAGGGAAGGATAAAGTCTTGTTTTAAGAGATGACTTTGGAGGTCGAGATCTTTTGTTGGCTCAGTTTGGGATCTTGGGCAGCAGCATAACTTGCCATTGATTTCCCGATAAAGAAAAGGCAACTTGGCCTCTTTTGTATAAGCGAATAGAGAGGTGTTGGAGATAATTAAATTATAGAGGACCTTGGGGTCCAGAGACAGGAGGTCACATGTAAATACTGCTACGCCACTGCCGCTGTTGGCACACGGCGATGATTTTTGCTTACAGAGTGATTTTCTGATGTTTGGGTGAAAGGGACGATGTATGCCTGAGCCAGCTGTGACGGCTCTTCTTCTAGCACCATCTATGAAGTGCTGTCCCGCCCAAATTTTGTAGGAGCGGAGTACTTTTATATTTTAAGGTGGCTTTTTAGAATAAATGAGTCACTCCAGCCGGAAGAATATGCAGGTCGTCAGGCCTCCCTTTCTGATTTGCTTTCTGTTCCCGTACAAGTCACCTCACCTCTCTGCTTTCTGTTTCTCCATCTGTGAAACATTGCTCGCTTCGCCAGGGTATCTTCAATCTGAATAAGATAATGTGTGGGAACTCTTCCAGCTGCTGCATCATTAAAAAGCATTTATTCATCACTTATGTAGTGTTGCCCAAAAAGAATTATAAAGACTACCTTGCCTGCTAGATTCTATTCCTGCCCTGCCTGCTAGATTCTATTCTAATATCCTCTTAAAAAGGCAGAAATTAGGCAGCTAAGGAGAGCAATAATTCAAATGCTATCTTTGTGTTGTGAGATACAAATAACAGTAGCATAAATAATTAACAAGAACTGAACAGGGAGAAATCTGGCTATCAAGATGGAGCTTACATCAAAAATCTACAGATTAAAGGGGAAGTTCTCACCTAGCTGGAACTGAGTGCTCCAGGAACCTTATTTTCTGTAAACGAAATTGTCAGACATTGCCCCTGGGACCTGAGGGAAGGGTCCTCAGTTAAGAGGTGAGGGTAGGGCTACAGAGGAAGTCCTCTGGAGAATTTGGTTGGAGATTCTGGTTGTTTAGGTTTTTGCCACTGGTTCTTCTTCCCCAGTGCAACTGAGACTCCTATGAAGGCTTCCCATCCTGAAGGAAGGAAGACGTATGCCTTGGAGCGGGTGTTCTAGGGTAGTAGACAGTCACCATTTCACTTTCTGAACATTGTGCCCATGGTAGGTCTTCATGAGAATGCGATCTGAATCAAGGGGACACAGGTGAGGCCCTAGAAGGCAAGGCAGCCCAACAAGAGCGATCAGCGAATCATCTGAGTAGGAATCATCCTGAGGAACTTTCACGAGCCTGTATACGTCTCACTTCCCCATCTGTTAAATGCTTTGAAAGGTTGGCCTTGGAGAGAATGCCACTTGCTTCCCCAATATCTAGGTTGCTTACTAAATCCCTGCTGCTTCTTAGAGAAGCTAAATAGTGTGTGTGTGCGCGCACGCACACACACACACACACACACACACACACACACACACACAGTTTTCTTTCTAGAGGTGTGGTAAGACCTGTCAAAAACTAATTAAATTAGCTGTCATTTGTGTTTCTCTTCATAGTTTACAGCATCCTTTGACTGCTGTGATCTTCTCTGACACCAAAAGCTAGCTCTCGTGGTAGTCGGGACCATCACTGATGACTGCCGTTGTACATCTGAGGAGACTCAGAGGTCAAATGACTTGCCCAGGGTCTCACAGCCAGTGTAGATCTAAGATGGAGGCTGGCTCTCTGAACTCTGCATTCACTCTGGATACCTTATCTTTCTTTCTGGAAGGTCATCAGCATTGACCTAAGGCCACTTGTATTGAAAGACCACCGGTCAGTGACAGATTTTCTGCACCAAGATTTCAAGCCCCATAAGATATCTGGATTTCCTCTCAATATCTCATATTTTAAAATTACTATTTGTCCCCACATCACTCAGTATGGTTAATGACTGACTTGCTGCTGCTAATAATTACACGTGTCTTTGTTTCCTCTAAGGAGATCCAGAAGGGAAGCCAGCAAGCTCGAAACTTGTCCTTCACTGTACTTGGGTCGTAAGCAGCTATTAAATACACGGAGCTTGACTCCCATCTTCCTTAGTTCTCAGGCTCTCTCCCTGGTATTTTTCAGCAGAAGTTTCGAGTATTCTATTGGCATTGGGAGGGCTCTTAAGAAACAGCCTGTGGTAGCGCAAATTCTTTTCTAATGAATGCCCTGTGTAAGCAGTAAATCTGAACGAGCTGCGCCTGGATCCCTGACCCTGGGGAAGATGCTAACCTTGCCTGAGGCTTAAACAGGTATCTGTCCTGGGCCCGAGTGCAGATAATGTCCTTGCTGCTGACGCTGTGGCCCCATGTAGGGAGGGGATCCCAGCTAAGTGTTCACTCCAGAACTTGTGGGTGGGCCACTGGGCTTTTCCCTGTGCCCTGGCCTCCTCTTTTTAGCAAATCACCTTCCTCTCTGAAGTTCTGTCTCCCTGCATATGCCTAGGATCTCCTTCTAGCACCCCTTCTCCCTCTCGCTGAGGCCACCTTTCTGGAAAAATGATCTTTGTACGTCAGTACCAGTTTTTCCCGAGGACATTAGCATTTCAAGCTTTCAGTGTGAAGCGGAGACTCTGTCCAGCTAGAGGGCTCTCCCAGACATGTGGTGCCATCTAGCAATGCGCACGCTGGACTTTGTGGTCGGACCGACCTGAACTGGAACCCTGGCTCCACTTTCAACTAATCTTTGGCAAGTTCCTCAACCTTCCTGAGTCTGTAACATGAAGATAATGGAGCTGTGTTGTTGTAAGAAGACCACATGAAGTCCCTGGCTATGCTTGGCTTGTGGAAAGTCACTGTATATATTTCCGCAACACTTCCCTCCTTTCTTCCTGAGGAACCCACGAGGCATCTTCATCCAGCTTTCCATTTCAGGCCAGTGAACAGTGTGCCAATGAGGCAGGAGCCAAAGGCCATTTAATAGCAGCTATCGCTCCTACCTGCCAATACACATCAAGTGTCAATTTCTTTTTGATTTAGTATACAGTATTTCATTGACTCAAATGAACACTTTCCCCTTAAATTTCAATTCCTCCAAAATTGGGATGCATTTTATAATTGATAGGGTATTGTAGTTTAGTGGGCTGCATTTTTTTCTTTCTTTTTGGCCTGAAAGATAATGGCTGTGTCTCATAATCTATGACTCCTTCAATTTGAAGAAATATAGTAGTTTTTTCTCTTTTGTTTTTTAGAGGGAGAGAGTGAGTGCGAGAGTTGGGGGGTGGAGCATAGGGAGAAGGAGAGGAAGAATCCTAAGCAGACTCCACACCCAGCACAGAACCCGACACGGGGCTTGATCTCACAACCCTGAGATCACCACTTGACCCGAAATCAAGAGTCCTACGCTTAACCAACTGAGCTGGCTAGCGCCCCTGTTTTTTAAAATCTGAGTTTAAACTCCCTCAAGTGTCAAACAACTACTCTGCTCTGGTGATCCTTGATGCAACCTCTTCCCAGGCTCTTTGCTGTGGGTCATCTGTCCAGTGTCCCCAAGTGGCAGATAGTCTGGGTACAGAAGCAGTAGAGGAAGAGTTTCTGGGCCTCTGGGACACATTTGAATAGGGTGTAAATGACACTTAGGATTGCATTTCACTGCAGAGCTCAGGTGGCATGCAGTAACTTTGTACCTGGCCCCGAGATAACTTTCCAACATTTTACACAGGGAGCTCTCCTCTCAGCTCTCCTCTCATGTTGACGTATATAAACTCTTAGCTAATACAATGCCTGATGCTGCTCAGTCTATACCTTACAGAGGAAATGGAAGTTTAAGAGTTAACTTACTTGCCCAGAATTTGAACTCAAGTCTGTCCCACTTCAAAGTCCATGATATGAACCACTCTGCCCTATTCCTCTCTCTATCCTACGCAGGCAAAGTGGTCCTTGTGTTCTCCCCACTCTGCCACAGCTAGTGGTAATGATAAAACAACACAGCAGTTACATGTGAGTTTCAGGTCACTAAGAATCTGGTTGACATGCCATAGGTAAAGACATAGGGGTTAGGTTATGGATTTTGGAGGTAAGGGAGATTGGAAAGGAAAGAAGCATGGTGGAGATGTTGAGCTGTTGCAGGTGAGTTTTCAGCTCTCCTCCAGCTGCACTCATTCCATGTTTTCACCTTTGTCTTTGTGTCGGCAAGGTCCCCTGGGCTTGGAGGGCCTGTGGCTGCCCAGCAGAAGAAAGGCTGCCCTTGGCCTCTGATTTTTTCCTTCTTGAAGATAAATGCAGCAGGATGCTTCTCTCTCTTCTGGCTTGAGTCAGCTGTGTCCTAGTTGCCAAGGAAAGAGGAATAGTGTTTGAGGATCTGTCTACTCAGATAGAAGGAAAATGAACGTTTCTAACAGTGAGTAATAGAGACTGACTATACACGAGGAACTATACTATATAAGCAGATCCTGGGCAAATAGAGACAAGGAAGACACTCCCACCACCTCCGGGAGGCTCCATCTGGTAGAAAAGACAGAGAATGTACTGGCCAATGGTCATTAACAAGCAAGCGTGTTAAGGGACATGAGAACTGAGACACGGTGTTGCTTGGTAGAAGGAGTATGGGATTTGGAGTCTTTTTCTTGCTGACTCGCTCAGGCAAGTTGAGTTTCCTCATCTTTAAAATGTGCATAAGTATGTTTTATCTTGAAGGCTCATTGAAAGCATTAATTAGATGCCCGTGTAAAGTGCGTATGCTTCGTGCAGGCCTCATCCAATGTCTGAGATGTAGTTGGTGCTCAGTAAGTAGTAGCTGTATTTGCATACCTAGGAATATTTGTTTACGTATTTGTATGTATGTCTACAGATTTTTAAATTCCTTCTTTCCTTTCTTCAGGTATTTGTTGATACCAGGCACTTAGCAGTATATAAAACATCTCTTCCTGCCCACAAGTAACTTAGGTTTTAGTAGGGAGAGACAATAAATAAATAAGTAAAACACATGATGCTGGATGGTGACAGTGCTATTGAGAAAAGTAAAGCAGGAAAATGGGGGTGGAGGTGTGGGTGGAGGTTTATATTATAAATAAAATGATTAGGGCAGTCTTCCCAAGGGGATGTTTGAGGTTATCAGCCAGTTAGATATTTGGGAGAAATGCATTCCAGGGGGAGGGAGTTTGAAGAGCAACGGTTCTCTTCAACGGTTGAAGAGTGGCCTGGTGTGTTCAGGGAAGGGCAAGGTGCCCAGCACATCTGGAGGGGAGGGGCTTGAGTTAGGAGAACCACTGGTTGAAGGTGGGGCAGAGGGCTAACCAGAGACCAGATGGAGCAGGGCCTCATAGGCCATGGGAAGGACATTACTTCTTGGAACAAGACAGGGGCCATGGAGAATTTTGAGCTCAAGAGTGGTATGGTCTGACTACATTATACCAGGATGATTGTGGTTGCCATGTGGAGAAATCACGTGTGGGGTAAGGATTCTGTGCATATACATGTGCGTGCATGTGTGTGCACGTGTGTGCGTGTTAGCATTGAATCAGAGAACCTTGATGTAAGCTGAGAATGTGATTGCCTTGGGTTACGAGGACAAATGAGAATGGAGAGTGGAGAAGATGAAGGAGGAGGAGGCCTGGAGAAATATGGTTCACATTGTGGGTTTGGCCCTTCCTTGTTATTTGTCTGAATGGTTTCCCATTGCTGTGGGTTGGGGACGCTGTGGCGGGAAGTCAGGGGTCATTGGCCTCTCCACCAGTCCAGGGCTGGGCCTTGAACATGTCCAGATTGTGGTGGAATAGACATTGTGGGAAAGGCACAACACTCTGCTGTGTGTCAGAAACAAGAGCAAGCCAAGACCTGAGGCCATGCTGAGGGCAAGGCGGGACCCTTTCAAAGTGGTTTTCCTGGAACACTGAAATAAAGAGGAAGGGCGTTCTCAGCAGAGGTGGGAGGATGGGGTGAGAGCCTGGAAGCACAGTCATTGAGAAGTGTGTGTCTTGAATCACCCCAATTCCCCAAGAAGATGTGAGGACTCAAGAACTGAGAGTATGACCTAAAGTGTCCCAAAGAAGACAAGAATAAAGAACAACAAACTCCTGTGTAGTGCTTATTTTGTGCTAAGTACTGTTTGGAGTACTTGATTTGTATTAACGCCTTCAATCTTCAGCATGGTTCTGAGAGGTAGGTAGCATTATTAGCCCCATTTTGCAGAGAAAGAAACTGAGGTTAAGGACCTTGCCCAAAGACCTACAGTTAATAAGTAGTGGCTATTATTAGCACACATGATTCTGACTCCAAAAGCCTCATCTCTTTTCCCTTTATCAATCTAGTAATCATTTGTTATTTATCATATGGAATTTGTTTTGGGAAAAAATTCACACAAATATACACAAAAGAACTATGTGGTCACAATGGGAAAAAGCAGCTGGCTCAAGTCCTTAATTTCTCCATATCTGTGTGGGGTACCTGCCTGGCAGCTGGCTATTTCCACCTCTTACTTGGTACTGTCATTTATTGACATATACGTCATCCTCCTTCCTTAGGCTAGAAACTCACTGAGGCCAGAGTCCATGTGGAATTCATTTTTATATTTACTAAAGGATCTACGCCAATGCCTAAAACACGGTAGGTCCTCAGTAAATATGAAATAATTTCTCAAGTTGACTGGATGTATTTGATAACCAATTCTAAAGCCATCCATTTCTGAAAATAATGAAAAGAGGGCATTTGAACTTGTGACTCATAAGACAAGGTTACACTTGAATGGGGCTTTTATGATTTTTAGAACCCTTCCTCAGTTTATTTCATTTCATCCCTTTGCCAACCCTTGTAAAGATGGTGGGCCACACATTATTTTCTCAGTTTAATTGGGAGAAAGCCAACGTTACTGTCAACAAGTGATCTACCCAAGGTCACAAACAGAGTTATTTTGTATTTGTTTTTTATTTTGTTTTTAAAATCAGTGCAGAATGGGAACCATCTTCTCCTGATTTCCTATTATGTGAGCAGCATATACCTACTAAGTACAAAGCTTGAACACAGGACCTAAGGATATAGTGCTACTCAGAGTGTGGACCCAAGCTGGTAGACCAGTTACCAGTTACCAACCCATGGTGAGAGCATGAGCTTGTGGCAGAATGTAAATCAACTGTGTCTATAAACACTGGTTAGTTTACCTAATTTTTTTTCTCTCTTGTTCATTTTTTCTTTGAAATAATCTTAGACTTGCATCAAAGTTGATAAATAGCACAGAAAATGTGCATAGATCCCTCACTGAGCTTCCTCTTATGTTTATATCTTGTGTAATGATTAAAACATAGAAATTGCAGTTAGTACAATACTTTCAATCAGCACTCAGACTTCCTTTGATTTCACCAGTTTTTCCTCTTATGCTTTTTTTTCTGGCCCAGGATCGAATATAGAGTCCCAAATAGTGTTTAGTCATCAAGTCTCCTTAGGGTCCCCCAACAACATGGGCTTGTCCCTCAGTCTTGCCTTTTTTTTCCATGACTTTGACACCTTTGTTGAAGAGTACAGGTCAGTTATCTTGGACAGTGCCTCTTAATTTGGGTTTGTCTCTTTCCTCATCATTAGATTGAGGTAATGCATTTTACCTCCTGAATATATACATCACTTCTAAATATCACAGAAGTAGTGTGCCATCCACATTCTATCACTACAGGGGCAAAAGATGTTAGAATGTGTTTTCACTGGGGCCACTGACCTTCATCACTTGGTGAAGGTGGTGTCTATTGAGCTTCTCCACTGTGAAGCTGCTATTTCCCCATTTCTAATTAATTAATATCCTAGGGGAGATATTTTGAGACTATGCAAATATTCCATTGCTTCTCAAACTTTTGCTTATAATTTTAGCATACATCATGGATCTTGCCTGCAACATTTATTACTGTGGTGTTTGCCTAATTTTTCTGTTGTCTTCTTTCCCTCTACATCTATTAATTGGCATTCTTCTATAAGGAAGAGTTATCCCTTCTTCCCCATTTCTTTCTTTATTCAATTACTAGTTTATATCATTATCATGTTTATTTTATTCTATGGGCTATAATCTAATATTACTCTTATTTTGTTGTTCAGTTCTAGTTTTGGCCATTGTGCTAGCTTTGGCCATTGAGAGCTCTTCTGGGTCAGCTCCTATAGCCTTCAACATGCCCCCAGCCCTCAAGTATTTTCTTGCTTTTGGGCCATAAGATGCTCCAGAATCATCTTGAAATTTTTTCTATCTCAGCCCTAGAATCAAACACTTTTCCAAGGAGCCCTGATTTCTTTTATTGGAGAATGATACTTAAAAACCAAGATTTGGGCACTAGGTGTCTTCATTGCTATCAACTTCTTTTATATCAATATTTCCTTGATGAAGGGAGCTTCCTATTTTGAAAGTGAGTCAACTAGCTCCTTATTTTATCATGGGCTAGTAACAATTTGTGACCCTGCCACTTTGAGTCTCAGGTGTCTTGAAGATCTATCACCATGAACATGTCACCCATCTGGTGGTAATTTTAAATTCCATGGAAGAAGTCATGAATCAAGTGCTATTCTTTCACTCATGCACGAAGTAAGTATATGTTGAGCACAAAGTATGCGTCAGGCCTTGCAGTAGGTGCTGGGCTCACAATATGAGTGACGTTCTCCTGAGACACTTATAATACAGTGTCTTCTATTAAATCTAGGAGATGGTACTTCTTTTTTTGGTCACTGCACATTATGAGAACTCATTTAAGATTATTCAGCATTCTAAAACCTTGGGAATTCAGCCTCGGGGATTTTTAATTTTGATTTTGGATCCAGAAGTTGTTAGAATATGAACAGACTATTCTCTAGCACAGTAGCACTTGGTATCATTAAAAACTTTTGCCCATGATTTGATTCTGACATATGGGTGGTTGACTCTTTTAGCACTTATGCAAGGAGGGTGGAGATACATACACGGACTTGAAACAACTTTTGGTGTCTAACTGCTCACTCTAGTCCTTATGTGAAACAGTCTGCTGGCAGGAAGGAGTAAAGGATTGCTGTAAGAAGAGGGCTCCATCTTCAGTGCTTCCCTCTCCCATGGGGCTGGGGGATGGGATAGGAGTTCTCTGGTCTGGACTGGTCTCAGATCCCAAAAGGATCCCTTCAGCAAAAGTGTGTCTTCAAAGACTCTGTTACTTGACTTTTATTTACTGCACCTGCACATCCAGTTGGATCTGGGTTCAGATGGAAGGAGATTAGCAGTAATGTCACTTAAGGTCACTTAGATGTGCATTATCTCCACTCCCACCTCCTGTACTTCCCATCTGGTTTAGTACAATCTGGCATTATTTCAGTGTTTCCGACTTTGGCTTGTTATTAGTGTTTCCTTTAACTTTTTGAGCATGCACGGACGAAGAATCCCTTTCACAGCTCGGAAAGGTGTCTCTGGCAAAGAGGCTTCTGTTGGTAGGGCAATACGATCCTATCCAACGAGCCAATTGTCTGGAAGCATCTGTTGGTCTTTTTTACTTTTGGAAAAGATGGGAATGCTGAAAACAGATGCTAAGGCTTGTTCTCTCTACATTGATCCTTTCTTGCACCCATGAAATTATGAGTATTTTGTGTCACTGAACACATGTGTGTTCTTGGCATGCGAAATATACATGCAATGGCTGACTTAGTACCTATTCTTGGGAGGAAGGGAATAGTGGAGCTGTGGTCAAGTCGATTGCCATGCACTCTGGTTACAAATGGGAGGACAACAGGATCAATGGTATTTGCCTTGAAAAGTAACTTAAGCATCTGAGAATCCACTTGCCGGATGTGTCAAAGAGGGGCAAATGGGTGCGCACTTCTCAGCATATAGTTCCATTCATCTAGGGTGGCCAATTCTCCAACCTTGAGCTTGGCCAGATTATGGATATGAATCTTTAGTGCCTATCTCAGTGTTTGTGTTGGTGCTTTTCACAGAAATTTTGTTTGCGTGTGCCTGTGTGTTTCTCTATTTTAATACATGAAATCCAGTTTAGAGAACAACTTTGTGTGCCACATCCTGCTTGTAATGCAGTGGTCTGCCCTTGAGAATTTTAACCTACATAGCTTAACTATTTCAGTTAGAAGTAACAGGGAATGTGGATTGGCGAGAGGTGGAGGGCGGGGAGAGAAAAGCCCCTCCCAGGACTTTGATTCAATCAAGGCAGCAGAAGAGATGGGGATTCTGGGTGGGAATTGTAACTGATAGCCATCACGCATGCTTTGACACCCTGCTATGGCTGAAGACCTTGTGAAGGTGGCTTCTTGGTATCCCTTGCTGTGGACCCATATGGGGTCTTGAGGGATTGAGGCAGGCTACTCTCTTCTCGGGAAGAATTAGGACAGTGTTATTCCTTAATTTTCCAAACATTCACTCTTCCATTGTCAGCTGTCTCTACACTTGATTCTCTGAAGGTGCTCTCCCCATCTCTCCAAGCCTTGTCTCAATGTGGAAAGGAAATGCTGTTCATGGTAGAGGGTAGCCATTCCTGCATTCTTATTCTCCAGTTCTTCCTTCCTGCTCAGAATTCTGACTCCACAGAAATTCCTAATTAACTCAGTTGCTCTACAATGACAAGCTAACATCTGGAGCTACCAAGTTAGAAAAGCCATTCGGCCTGGACCCAGCATGGATTTTCTCCCCTTCTCACCCAGCTCAGCAGCTGGGCACCGCACCAACCCTGACATGGTGGGATGAAGATGCCAAGGGCTGGAGCAGCCCAGGGCTAATTATTTCACCCAGAAAATCATGGGTTAGATATTTTTAAATTGCTGGCTTATTTTGAAGAGTTTTTTTGTTTTGGGGTTTTGTTTTGTTTTTTGGGGGGGTTGTTTTTGGTTTTGGGGTTTTTTTTAAGTAGGAGATCAGGAGATTGTACAGCCACTGGAGTGGCCATCTCTCCTACATTCTGCCTGTAGAATGTGCCCACTAGATGGGAGGTAATGGGGGTTTACTTAGGGCTGTGACCAGGTAAAGTGTAGTACTCTTCAAATTCTATCTGTATGACTCCTCAGGAATAGGGTGCAAACGGCCATGTCAGATGGGGGTAGGGAGGGAACAAAGAAATTAATGAGTAACAAATAATTGTCTCTATTAGGCTAGATGAAGACAGGTGCACAGGAGATGTAGAATCCACTTTTAGTCTCCATTCTTCAGTTCCAGCTCACAGATATCCTACCATCTATCTGCTTGCCATATATAGAGCTTATTATGGGACTGGTACTATTCTAAGTGTTACACATAATTAACTCATTCAGGGCTCACAGAATCTGATAAGGTAGGTACTAATGTTATCCCTGTTTTATAGGGGAGGACTCCTGAGGCATCAAGAAGGTATTAAATTTGCTCACAAACATTTCTTTCTGGAGCTAGGGTTAGAGAGCAGGTATTTTGGCCTCAGAGTCCAACCTGCTATGCCAAAGGCATACTGTCAGTCACATGGGTTCCATCCTTTCCCAGCCCCAAGGATTTTCAGAGAAGAATCCACAGTGCTCCCTGTGTTCATTGTAGCTCAAACTCGAATCTGCATACGAATCATCTGGGGATCTTGGCAAAATATAGATTCTGATTCAGTAGGTCTGGGGACTGGCCTCAGAGTCTCAGCTCCAACAAGCTCCCAGCTGATGTCAATGTGGCTAATTCATGGTCCACACATTGAATGGCAAAGCCTTAGCAGACTATCCTCTGGTTTTCACTGTCAGATTGTACTTAACTGGCTGTGGAAGAAACCCTTGCATTCAAATGGAGGGCTCTTTCAGCAATAGAGTAATACCAATATGAATTTAATGAGTGATCTATTGGAAAAGAAAAGAACTGTAGCAGCAAGGAGTAATCAATTTCTGTTTAAAAAACTAATATTCCTAGGACTTTAATAAAAAATGGAAAGATTATGTCCTCCCTTTCTGTGTAGTAGCCAAGGGTCTTTTCTTTCTTTTTGAACCAAGAGATGTTCTTAGGCTAACGTCGGTACTTCTGGGCTAGTTTCAGTCCTAATTTTTTTCTAAGTCACCATTACATACAGTTCTCCTAGCCATACTGGGAGCAATGTACAAGGGATCAGACACAAAGTTACATTCCATCAGAGAGGCAGAGTCACCATGGTAACCACATCCTTTGAGTCTTGAGTGTGCCCAGCAACCTGAGCAGAGCCGATAGTTGAAGTGAACAAAGTTGTTCTCTAGAGAGATGGGGGGAGTGGTGCCCTGCCTATACTAGGCTGCTATCTCGTCACACCCTTCAACTAGGGGCTTCCACTTGCTGTGAAAAGTCTGGACTCTCAGAACCTCCTCCCCTCCCCAGAATCTTGAAGTTAGCCTTCCGGGGTGTTTTCTTATCCTAACTGCCCAACACCATGAGAATACTGCAGTGCCTTGGGATACTTTTGTTCTTCTGGTTTGAGTTTTGGTGGATAACCACATCCAGTTCTTCCTGCGTTAACGTGTCCGTATTTTGGTTTATCTGCTTACTGGTGGTGTGGGGCATGTGGCAAATCCGGTAGTGAATGGGCCAGGGCAAACCACACCCTATCTCATGGGGAATCTTAATTCCAGTGTGTGGAATCAGTGAAAGTGTGGCTAGATAGATCAGATTTTCATTTTATATGTTAAGACAAAAGACTACCTTTTATAATTTGGAACAATCTCCACTTCCTCTCTTTCCTTTCTGCCTCTCTCCACGGCCTCCACTGCTCAAGGGACGATGGTGTGGGTTCATTTTGTCCATCTCATTTGGATGACATCATCAGAGAAGCACTCTTTACCTCTCCATTGAGACTCATGAGATGACCTAATGTTTGATGGAGCTGAGAAAAAAAGAAACCAAAATGACCCAATGGAACATAATGCTGATTTCAGTTATTATTGTTTGATAGAAACAATGAACTCAGTTGCATTAGCTTGGCCACATGACTTCTTGAAAGGCACCTTTCAGACGTGGAAACACTTTAGAGGGTTGCGTTGAGTCTCTAAGGAGACATTGAACACTCAATTCCCAGTGGCCAATGGTTGACCTCTTTTGAGACATTTCCAACTGGAAAGGAAAGACGGGTCTTCCTGCCTCTCGTGGAACCTCATTTTTAATGATGTGGCTTTATGAAGATGTGACCTAAGGAAGAACTGGTACAGACAATGCTTTTAATCTCTCTCACCTTATTCTTTGGTTTTATAGCTAAGCTTCAAGAAACCAGTGTTAGCTAACAACACTGTTTTTACTGCTAAGCAAAACTTCAGGAAGGGGCATCCTTTGATAGAACATTAATTAACAAATTTGCTGTCAGTCTAAATTAAAAACTGTACTGCTTCCTTTTGCCCTCCCAAGCTCTACTCTTATATACTCCTTCCAGATCATTTTAAGTAGTATAAAAGTGACAGTGTTTGGTTTCAATATTGAAAATGTAAAATTAATAAATGCAGTTATTTATTGACTGCTGCTTCTGTCCATGTGTTCTTTTCTGTAGGTTTATTTAAAAGCCAAATAGTGGTGCTACTTCCAGAGACTCTTTATTCTAGTCTTCATTATCAAAGCCGACAGAATCAGGTTTGGGACCAAGGCTCATGCACATGAAACTAGCAAACTATTATACAGAAGAAGCATTTCTTTTCAGAGTAACCAGTATAGATAGTAAGCACGCTATGTATATAAACCAGTAAGTATTTCCTGTGAAGGGGTAATCAAGTGATTAGTTGATCTTGACATCATCTTCCCATAGAAATGGTGGCACTGGAGCAATGATACACTTTTACTGAATTTAGGAAGCATTAGAGCAGTTCCTTCCTTGAATCTGATGTCTGTCAAACCCAGAAGTTTCTCATCATACATTCTCTGGCTGGTGAAGGGTGGTGAAGGGTGAACGGTTTGGGAAATGAAGAGGTACGGTATGGATTGCACTGAAATCATGTTGAGTCTTAGAGAAGACTTGGAGGGGGGTCAGTCAGTCTGACTCGCTTATGAATCAGAAACAACAGGTAGCTCAGTGGAGATCAGGAAGGATCGCGTTAATGTGGAATGGGCTCCAATGGGTCCACGAAGTGCCCTGGGGAGGAAAGGGTTGGCTGTGCTCAGAGAAGTGAGGGTATCTGGGTTATCTGGTCCTTTGGGTGGAAGGTCACTTTGTCCAGAGATATTGCCCATCTTTCTCTATGAGAAGCAGAAGAAGGGGGTTGTGCTTGCAGAAAGTAGAGAAGAAGAGGTGGTTAGGAGATCTCTCTGGCTGTGGCTGACATGTAGGAACTGATGATGTAGGGAGATTCTGGCACCCCTAACTCTGGCTTTTAAGGTCAAGGGTTCTCATTTGCCTTGCTTAGCTCCTCAACTTACTACATAGCTTTGATCAAATTGCTTAGCCACCCAGAACCTTCATTTCCTCACCTGTAAAGTGGAGAAAAGTCTTGTTCTAGAACATTGTTAAGAGGGACACATGAAGTAACAATATATAGCATCAAGACTCATCTAGCAGCTCTTCAGATGTCACAAGTTGTTATTACAACTTCTAGTTCTGTTGCAGCCGCTGGCTGGGATGAGGAAAAGTGGCCATAGAAATGGTCAAGATGGACACATCAGAGCAGGCCCTGAAATGGCAGCAGAACTGTTTGAAGGGAAGTTGCCTACAGAGCATCCAGTTTGGCTCCATCCACAGGCATTGGCTGTGGTTGGACAGGACAGAGTTGGGAGGTTGAGAGGACAAGAAGGGTTGGGACAACAACATTCCCCTCAGCCCGCTGGGGCCTTTTCCCCACACGTATTTCACCCCCGAAACGCTGTAGGTGGGAGCCACAGCCGGGAGGAAGCTATGGGCGTGGAGATAGTGTCAGAATGAGTTTACCATGGAGCCTACAGATGGGTTGGGGGCCGCAGACTCTTGGCCCTTCAGCCCACGCCCTGGGGTCACAAGGGCCTCTGTTCCTGCAGTTTCTCTCTCCAGCCGTAGTGTTTCAGCTGCCTTCCTGGGAAGCCCAATTTTTAACTGGTAAGGGATTTTATTCCAAACGTCTGTTTTCGTTCCCTTCTCTGTTTTTGCTTGTCCTTCTCCTCTCCCACCAGCCTCCCACTCTGCCCCCCTACACACCCTGCCTGCTTTCCAATTTTAGCGGTGTTACCAGGGCAGCTCTCAGAAAGCCTGCTTCAGTGGTTCTCGCCTGGGCCGCTTCCATGGCGGCTGTGTGCCGGGTACCATTCACCGAGGCTCAGCGATGGGGCCCCATCTGTTCTTCTGGCTGCAGCCGCCGAGCATCTGTGGGGGGCGGCGAAGGCTGAAGAAGCCCAGATGGGGGGCCGGGGAGGACCTGGCCATGTGCGAACCCATGCAGCAGGGATGCCCAGCAGAAGACGCAGAGTACAGGGCCCTTGTGACCTCCGAGGGTGGGAGGGGGGGAGAAAGGGGAAAACGGAGATCAAGTTACAATGAAAAGGATTTAAAAAGTGATTTGTGAAGAATTCAACACATGTCTTTCAAACTGCTTTATTACTCATAGGAATTGTATCAATCAACAGTGAGCACTAAATTGCTGGATCAGTCAGAAAATATTGTTGCTGCTGGAGAATCAATGCTAATTGAATCATTAGGGCATTATTACACGAAACACAGAGAGCTTGCGATGATAACTCGCTCCGCTTGGTCGGTCGTCTTCCAAGAAGTGGTGACACTGTGTCTGTACAGCTTGGTCTACTGACAGGCTCCCTTCCAGTCCTGGCTTTCTCACTGGAGTTAAAAGTGGGCAGTGGTTGCAGTAATATTCTCCTATTTAGGTAAAAAAAAGAGATGTAACATAGTCCTTCTTGAAGTCTGTGATAGTGAACAATTTTGAAAAGTAAGAAGGTTAAAGAAGAATCTGGATTGCATTTTAGAAGTCTTCTGGTGGGGTCTTTGATATGTGAAGGTATATCTGCAACTTAAGTAGGTAAAACACACACACGCGCACGCGTGCACACACACACGTTTGACCTGGGCTCAGAATATAAGGCAGGGCTGTAGTGGGGGTGCTGATTACAGCCTGGACACTCCGGTCTGAGCCCCCAAGCTGGTTGGAATGGCTCCCGAAGGGGCAAGACATTTTGTAAGGTCCTAGAGGCTAGTGTTAGAGCTGGTTCACTCTCTATCCCTCAAGGGATAGAGGCCTTTCTGCATTGAGGTACTGATGGGTATTAGTGAAGGGAAGAAGATACTTTCTTCATCCATATCTGGCTTTTAGCAAATGGTAAAGTAGGTCATATTGGCCTCAACTTTCCCTCCTATTCCACCCAACTTGTGGCCCTTTTCTCTTGTGCCCCACTCACCCTGCTGACCTCTGGCAGCCCGGAGCCCTCTCTGCCTAGGCCGCCTCTCTCACTTAGTCAGGCTCTCTTGTTCCAAAATTCCCCCCACTTGGGGAGAAGGCCTCACCAGGCCTGGATTTCCACAGTGCACATCCCCTCATCTCACCATCTCGGTGGGTGTTTTGGCCCATGTGAGATTCCTCCCAGGGATTACAACTGTATTTGAACAAGAGGTTACCGGGAATGTATGTCCTAACCCAAATGGAATGATCCTTGAGGGGATTTCAAGGATTTCTTAAATAATGCCGGAGACAGACATAGTTCACATAGCCAGTCTTGGCTGTGTCTCTTCTAACAATAGGAGGTAATGGGGGTGGGGAGAGGAGAGGCATTTCCTTGAAGGCTCTCTGTAGCCTTCTTTCTGACTTCCGTGTGGACCTAGAGGCCAAGCTTCCTCCATATGTCAAGGAGCAAAGCAGCACAGTGAGAAGGACAGCATTTGTTGCGGACATAGTTCATGGTTGTGTACTTATAGGCAGAAATATTACAAACATTTCTCCTCTTTGCATTGCCTTTGGCCATTCTTTGGGGGAAGAAAACCTTTGGCATGCTTCTACTTTACATGGAAATACTTGGTCATTTTCCTCACTTGCCCCAGTAATTAGCTTTTCTGTCTCCTCCATGATGGAACTAAAAGAATTGTCCTGAGATGCCGTGAGCTATGACTGTGTATTTCCCCCCTTTTCAAATGCAGAGTACTCCTTCAATAAGTCTATCTTGTTGTCAAGGTGACCCTTTCTGAAAAAGCTTGAAGGTAACTGTGTGCGTGTGTGAATGTGTGTGCGTGTGTGAGTGTGTGTGTGTCTATGTGTGTGTGTGTGCACGCGCACATACACAAGCCAGGGAGCAGGCCAGCAGAAGAGAGCACTTGTGTAGGGGAATATACATGTGATCAATCACACAATGTGAGAAGCCTGGAAAAATAGGTCAGAGGAATGACAGGCCCCACTGTCTATGCTGTAATTCTGAGGTTCGTCCAATGTCTTAGAAGATTAATGAGAGGGGTTTTGAGTTGCTTTGTGCCTTTGTGGGCTGAGCAGTGGTGGGCGGATTATTTTTGACCCACCCAGCCCTCCCCTCTCCCTGTTCAACAGTCTTCTGGGGGGAAAACATCAACTCTGCCATTTGCCTGTCCTCCCTTGCTCAAAAACACTTAATGGGCAGAATCGTTAACGGGGGTTTTGTAGCAAGATCCCTCCCAGCTTGGCTGTCTATGCCATGAAAGCAGGGATTTTTGGTTTTATCCCCTGCTGTATTCCTGGTGCCTAAAACACAATGAGCATTCAAGACAGTTGTGTAGAATGAATGAGTTTGCAAAGTATTTCTCCTAATTTTCAGTCATGGGCATCTCCATTCCGTCTCTGCCCGAAGGTAGTATTACCATGTCCTGCCCCCTGGTCCTCTGCTGTCATCATAGTGACTCGAGATCCTTTCTTCATAACGCAGCCTCGTTTCTTTTTTTTTTTTAAAGATTTTATTTATTTATTTGACAGAGAGAGAGAGAGAGAGAGATCACAAGCAGGCAGAGAGGCAGGCAGAGAGAGAGGGGGAAGCAGGCTCCCTGCTGAGCAGAGAGCCCGATGCGGGGCTCAATCCCAGGACCCTGGGATCATGACTTGAGCCAAAGGCAGAGGCTTTAACCCACTGAGCCACTCAGGCACCCTGAAGCCTCATTTCTTGATCCAGACTTCTTCCCAGTCCTCTGCCCTACCTCTATCCCCATCTGCATAGCCCCTCATTCCAATCAGGCTCCTTCTTCTGGGTCGCCACATGGCCACACCCTTTTCCCAGCCTCCTTACCTCCTGGGATTCTCTTTGGCCTTCAGGTTGGAGAACAGAGTTTGCAGACTCCCATGCCTTCCAGGACTAGACGAGAATCCTCCCCCTGCCAGGTGTAGGGAGAGGGTTCATGTTCCCAGAGATGTATGCTCATCTCCAGTGTTGCAGGAAAGCAGCAACGCAAGAATCATGATAACTAGCTTCTGACACTTGGCCTCCAGGCTGGAGAAACAGTCAGGGATGAAGTGTCCATGATACACAAGAACACAGGCTCCCTCGAGGTACATCTACAGCAGATTATTCCCATGAGGGAATGTCTACCTATTACTATCAGTCCTTCTGAGTTAAGAAAAGTTATATGGATTTTAGGTGAAACCTAATGCTTCGTAAGTGCTGGCTGGAAAAAAATTTTTTTGAAACAACTATGCCAGTCAAATAGAACACATCCATGGGTCATGTTGGCCCACTGGCCTCGGGTGTGTGACCTTTGCTCCGAAGAATCTTCTAGGTCACCGGAGCCCGACTGGCTCTTTCCCTTCCCAAGCAACCCTGGAACTTAGAGAAGCAGTGTCATGTGTTAGGAAGACCGCTGGCCAAAGGATCTGAAGACTTACTCTCTAGTCCTTGTTCTGCTGTTGATTTCCTCACTTGTAAACAGGAGCAGGAATATTTTACCTGTTCAGTTGCTTGGCTTATAATTTTGGAGTGTTTTCATATGCATGATTTCATTTGGCCCTCAGAAAAACCCTGTATAGTAGGTTTGAAAATGTTCTTTTTCTTAACTTAATAGGAAAGAACCGAAGCTCAGATGGGTTACATGTCTTACTCTTATAAGTGGTAGAGCCAGCCCCAGTGATTGGGTCTTTTGTCTCCTGAGGTTTGATATTTTGTTTTGTTTTTAAAATTTTGGACAGAGTGGAATCCTTTTTCTTGGTGAGTGTTAGGTACTGTGTGGACACTTAAGAAGGAGTGAGAAGCTTACTGTTACATGGGTTATTACTTGTAAGGTAGATGCCATACATTTCCACACTCATCTGTACAACACGGGATTGATCTTGGATTATTCGATATGTGGTGATCTTCTCTGACCAGACTGTGAGTACCCGGAGACAGGGATGAATCCTAATGCAGAGACATCTGTAGTAAGTAAGTAATGGTTGATCAATGGAAGCAGAGGAAAGTGGTGATGTGATGCCCCCTGAGAGGGATGCCAAAGCCAGGCAGTGCCTGTGGATAGTCAGGACCTGGCGGCTCTGTGATTCTCACTGCTCTGCTCCTTGTCGGCCAGTGGCCTTTGGTCACCTGTGTAGTGTAGCATGTGTGGTGGCCACCATGAAGATGGCCGCCATCCCAGATGCCCCTGTTGGGAGACGGGAAGGAGCGAAATGGCCTGGTGGCATGCTGCAGTCTGTCCTGGGTTTGAGGAATTCTTGGCTGTGGGCAGTTTCACTCTGGAACTTCCATTTCTTCACCATGAGGCCCTCCGGATCCCAGGCCCACAAAGCCTGCCTCATACGATGGTGTGGAAGGCTGAGGAAAGTCAAATGCCCTACTGCCCTTGCCCAGCGCCCAGCACTGATGGTGTTCAAATGCTGTGCCCCGTGCAGAGAGCCCCTTGTTATGGCACTGTTCTCAAGGGTGCTGTTTAGCTTCTGATACCAGTGCTGGGTGCCAAATTCCCCTCTGCAACTGTCAGGTGAGATGCACTCAAATCCTTTTTTTTTTTTTTAAAGATTTTATTTATTTATTTGACAAAGAGAGACACAGTGAGAGAGGGAATACAAGCAGGGGGAGTGGGAGAGGGAGAAGCAGGCTTCCCATGAGCAGGGAACCCTACATGGGGCTCGATCCCAGGACCCTGGGATCATGACCTGAACTGAAGGCAAACGCGTAATGACTGAGCCACCCAGGCGCCCCAGATGAGATGCACTCAACACAAATATTCCTTTTTAAGAGTACCTGGAGGAACCTTTTAACTTGAGATTTTATGAAGACAGTAAAAATAAGTGGGAAACAACTAGGTCGACATAATGGGAAGAATGATCTTCAATTTGCTTAAACTTCTACACAAATGGAGATGCAGCAGAGTGATGATAAAATTCCCATTCATTTTTTACCAAGGAATTGGTTAAAAGCCCCAGCCAGTGTGTTTTAGAGCGTGGTCTCTAGATCGCTCTGAGACATTCTACCTACCTCTGGATCCCTCCCTGCTGTTCTTTGCTAGGATGTCCTTTTCTGTGTCAGGTCTCTGGCGTCCTCGCTCTCAAGTTAGGCACTCACTCCAAGATTCTTTTAGCTCCAGCCTTCATTAATCACATTGGGAAGGGGCCTTTGGCTCCCCAGTGTGCTGTGCAGAATGTTAGCTGCCTGCTTTGCTCATGACCACGCGCCTAGGAATGCGGTGTCAACTCTGGTTGCGGCTCTGCTCTCAAACAGAAGCACTTGGGGTGGGAGCCTGTGTTCTTCACCCGGCAGGGAAAGGTGCTTCCTTAGGGGGAGGCCAGCTGCACATAGACCTCGCCCTCCTGGCCTTCAGCACAGCCGGGCAGCCACGACGCTCCTCTGTAAATCATGGGACAGCCAGCTTCTTCCGGAATGGCCCCTCGAGTCCCGGCTGCAGCTCCGGATTGTGCCGCCCACCCCTCTGTGCTCACCATATACACAATTCCCACCCCGTTTGGGCCTCAGCGGAAGGGTGCATGGAGTCCTGGCCTGTAGGGCTCTGCAGGTATAAAGCCGGGGTGGAGAGGGGGTGGGCCGTGGGAGCACCCAACTCCTGAGAGCAGAGCCTTTGGCCTCCTCCGCCCTGTGTGAGGGCTGCAGCTCTGGGCCCTGGGTTGAACTCCCCCACAGGAATGTGCTGGGGATTACTGGTTAATGCCGGTAAAGCACTTGGGCTATAAATGTCAAGTTTAGTGTTAATAAACAGGGGGATTAGGTTCATTTATGCAAAAAGGAACTCCTTTCACAATGGACGTTGCAGAGAAGACTTGACTTTTAGCAACAAAAACAAACAATTCACTGTAAACCCCGCTTCCTGGAGCCCGAGGCCTCTGGGCTCCCACCCTGACATCACACTGGCTTTCTCTCCCTCACTGGAAACTTCGCTGGCTCCCCAGCTGAGCTGATTGCCTAATTGTGTTCGTGCGTTTGATGTCTTTTGACATGAAAGTGTCTTAGGAAAGTGTTGAAAGAAGAGCAAACAAGGCAGAGCTCCCAGGGCCTGTGGGGAGAGGCCCCCACACTTCATGACACCACGGGGAAGAGGTGTTATTCCTCAGAAGTTCGTGTACTTTAAAGCTAATGGTTTTCTATTCTTCCTGTTTGGTACCCAATGAAACCGAGCGTAAGGATCTCAACAAGACCCAAGCAGAAGGATGTGCTTGGAGTTCATTCTCTCTGAGAAGCTTCTTTAGCAGTAAGTTTTTCTCAGCTCAGTTTTCCTGAGAAAATCCTTTAGCAAACATCTACTCAGCCATCCAATGTTGAGGTTTTTGCTGACGGGCTAGGAAAGGGAAGAATCCTCACAGGCTGCTTGGCCAGGAATGGGCTGGGCGCTGGATTAACCTGTCCTTGTCAGGTATATGTCCTCCCATTTCGCAGACGAGGCGGCTGAGCTCCAAGGGGGTGGTTTAGATGTCGGGGCTTACACGCCTCTCTGTGTGACTCCTAGAGGCAGCAGTTACACTCTTCGTTTACTTTTACTTTGTGTTAAGTCCCGTAGCACCTAGTATAGACCCATAGCCCTTCCTCTGTAGTTCTGAAATCTGAACATCTCTGAAAAATGGAAGTTTCCATCATTGTCCATTTGGCAAAAAAACTTGACCAAACTCCCATGGGGGCCAAGTGACCTCACCTGACATGAGGGTAGGTATAGTCTTCATTTAACCTGCTTAGAGTGACTGTTTATAGGATTCGTGGCACAATGGGTTGACTTGTGACCGTTCATAGGATTCGTGGCACAAATGGGGTCCTTCACTCGTGGGGTCCTTCATCTGTAGTGCTGTTAAGTACAGTATAGACACAAATGACCTTTTGAGAACCTGAAACACTCTGAATTCCAAAATGCGCTTGGCCCTGAGTTTGCAGTGAGGGACTGTGGCTCCCAGTAAGCATGGGCTGCACCAGTCACTCTGTGAGCGGGAGATCTCAGCACAGGGACTGTCCTATGCTATGCGCCTGTAGCAAGGGGGTCATAGAAGCCAGGCTCCCTGTCCAGAGGCTCCCTTAGGCACCGCCACGTGGTGGTGAGAGGAAGGTCCGGCAAAGAAAGGGAGGGCGCCTGGTGCCTATGGTGACGTATGTGGGTGCCACTGAGATGAAGAGTGTCCACAGTCAGTGCTGTGGGAGGACGGAGCTGGGCTGTCCACGAGTGCAGGTCCCTAAAGAGGGGATAGGCCCTGATCAGGCAAGAGGAGAAAGTAGGGCTGGGGTGGAGGGCGTCAGGGTTCAGAAGCTGGGATGGGGATGTCTAGGCTCAGGAGGGAGGGAAGCAGGTGATGAGCAGTCCTGGACAAGAAGGGGCAGAATCTGGAGGCCTTGACTGCCCAGCAGAAGAGAATGGACCCAGTTCCATAGCCATAGAAGCTAAAGCAGAATTCTGAGCCAGGAAATAATCTGCTGATTATGGTGCTTTGCTGAGACTTTTTGGATGGTAGCTCACAGAATGTGTTAGAGCCTCAAGCCCAGGCTTCCCTTGTCCCATAAGCCATGTTTCTTTTCCCGACATGTATTTGGAGAACCGCTAGCACTCACATAGACTTCCTATGGAATCGGCACTATTCATAATACTTTAGTTGTGATATTTAGCATTTAGTTATAAATTATATTTATATAAGTTGTATTTAGTTATAGTATTCAGTATTTAGTTTAATTATTACTTACAACCTTGCTATGAGATAGATACTATCCTTACCCCCATTTTGTAGATGGTGAGGCTGAAGCTCAGGGAAGTTAAGAGGTCAGGTTAATTGCCCCAGGTCCCACGTGTAGGGAGGGTAAGGGCTGTTGATAAGGAGGACCCAGCCTCCTTCCACATAGCGGAGTAATGAAACTTTTTAAAAATCAGTGCTGCATCCTGGGTATAGAGTGACACTGTGGCTCTAACGATGTCAGTGAGCCCTCTGCTCTTGCCCTGGAGAATTTGACGGCAGGGGAAGCGGGACGGCGCGAGGGCAAGTGGTGACCAGGGCGCTTTAGACAAATGTGCGGCTGGGGGGTGGAACGTGAGGTCCTGAGGTTTGTGACCCAGTCCGTAAGAAATGTGAGTTGGTATCTTCAAGGAAGCCAGTTCTCTCAGGGGACCGCCTCATGCGTAGCAGCTGCATCCCTGTTTCCGCCTCTCCCATCCACTCCCAGGTCGCTCTGAGCATCCGCTCAGCTCCTGCTGGCGTCACATGTCCTGGAATAATCCCCGAGAGACAGAGCTAAGTTCACTCAAAACTGAGGAAAGCGAAGACGATCAATTAAGAAAGGCTACATCATTTTTTTCCTTTAATCCTTTGACTCTGAAAAATCTGCAGCTTCCCTTAGATCATCCTGTTTTGTCTTTTGCCATTTTCGCCTTGATTATTTCAGAAACGAATCTTAGGCTTTTCTTAAACATACGCTGGGGAGGGGGTGGGGGTGGTCTTTTAGAAACTTGCTCTCTTTCCATGGTCACCGCACACCGTGGTGGAGGTTGGAACACCCTTGCATTTTCCCAGGAGGTCGTTCTTGGATTCCCTGCACCCCCTCTGCCTTGTCAGCGATGTAGGGTCTGCTCTTCCTGTAAGTCCGATGCTCCCTCGTCCTTGGACTCCATGTTCCGGGTGGGTTTAATTAGTTAAATTTGCACGTGCCAAGATGAGATATAACCATTGTTGGGAGTCCCTTAGGGATTTCTGGGGTGGGAGAGAGCACAGCAGTGCCACACAGTGATGGAATGTCCCGATTTACCATGGCAGGGTGACTGCGGACTTCATCCTCCTAGCGGCCACATCATTCCCAGGCCTGAGCTCTGGGCTTCCTCGTCCTCCTGGTGAGGGGCCAAAGTGGAATCCAATTTCCTGGTCCTTCCTCAGTTCCCTGTGGACTGTAATGTAATGTAATGTAATGTCAAGATTTTGCAAAGGGACAAAAGAATCTTTGCTGAAACTTCTTAAGTCTTTAATCACTCATTCTTTTTTCTTCTTAAACCCTGAACTCTTGCCAAGCCTCTTTGTCCTTCCTCCTCGAATTCTCTGTTGCTTCCACTTCCCCTCATTTCACCTGCTGCCCTTTCTCTTTGTTCCCCAAGGGAGAGGAAGCTGACTTGAATTTTAGAAGCAAAGTGAATAACAACGTGGGGAAAAGAGAAAGTGCTGTGGCCACTACCAAGAGTGGACGGATGGTTGAGAACCTTTGTAGACCAGGAAAAAAAAAACAACTCTTCTTTCCTCTCCCAGTCTCAAAAAAAAGTTATTTCTAAAGTTGAGCTGGATTATCGAGTGTCTTTGTTTACTCGGACCTTTATTTAACTCACTAATTCTGTGTGTGTATGTGTGTGTGTTTCTTTTTGTTGAGGGAGAGGTAACACCTGAAAACTCAGCTAAGCTGGGAGGGTCCTCGTAAAGTAACAAAGCAATGGCTTTCCTGTACTCTATTTATACCATATATTCTCTTAATGTCTTAGCATAGTGTGCTGTACACTAGGTGCCTTAAACAGCAGACATTTGTTTCTTCTGGTTCTGGAAGCTGCAAGTCCAAGATCAAGGTGCTGGCAGTGAGGGCTGGATCCCTGGATTGTAGAGAGTTTCCTTCTCACGGTGAGCCCACATGGCCTTTCCTGGAGTGTGTGGATGGGTGGAGAGAAAGCTCTGGTGTCTCTTATAAGGTCACTAATCCCACCATGGGGTTTACTCTCATGGCCTCATCTAAACCTAATTCCCTTCTAGAGCCCCAGCTCCAAATACCATCACACTGGGGCTAGGGCTTCCACATATGAACTTCTGGAGGGGTAGGGGGGACGCGACCATTCAGTCCGTAACACTTAACTTCTCCCTCCTGCTGGATGGACCCTTCCTTACAAACAAAACCAGTGAACAGTATCTCTTCACTCCTCAACTCCTGACCAGCTAAGGAGAGGAGCAGATGAGTTTGGAGGCCAGAGTTGGAATGCTGGGAATGTCCGTGATGTCCTTCCAAGAAACATTCCTTTACAGCAGGGCCAAGGACCCAAGGGAGCATCTCTTTCCATTATGAAGGAGCTGGGGCCCATTCCTGAGTTCCATTTTCCCATGGTTTTATTAGCAAACTGGAAGTAAGATGTTAAGCCCGTGGTGCCATAGAAACTGACAGATGATGTGCTGCTAAGTGACATCCAGGAAAAGCAAGAGATGATGCTGGTGAGGGGATGGTGACAGTGGGGAACAAAAGCGCGTCCTCCTTCCTGTCTGGGGTGAGGCTGGTGTGAGGATCCCCAGGTCCACTCATAGATGCTCATGCTTACTGCAAAGCCTCAGTGGGTGTAAACTCTTGCAGAGAACAATATCCAACTCCACTTTCAAAAGTGAACCAGAGAAGGGGACAAACGCGGCCTCCCTGCTATGGCGCCTTCCATGATGGGGGTGGCCTCAGAGTCGACAGCCATAGGCTTGTTTACGCCTCTGATGTTTGCCAGCTCTGGGACCTTGAACAAATCACGTCAACTCTTGACCTCAGTTTCTCCATCTGTAACATGAGGGTCATAATAGCCCGGGTCTCACAGAGCTGCTGCGAGGATTCCCTGTGGGACGCACCCGGCACAGGGCCTGGCATGTAACAGGCCCTCAGTCAGTTTGGGGTGCTCTTACTGTTGTCACATGTGACTGGCCTCTCCATTGTGTTTGGGACTCGTTATGCTTCCCAGGACGCTGAGGAGGCTCTCACCGGAGAGGTGAGGAGCAGAGACTCTGGAACCAGTTTGCCTTGGTTTGGATTCCAGCTCTATCACTTCCGAGCTGTACGACCTTGAGCAAGTTAACTGACATCTCTGGGCCTCGCCCTTCTCATCGGCGAAATGACTATACAGTGATAATATACCTTATAGGGTGGTGGGGCGTGAATGAATACACAGGAAGCGGGAGTTGGCAGACGATGGCCCATGAGCCCAAACACCACCTGTTTTCATAAATAAGGTTTTGGTGGCACACGGCCATGCTCACTCATTCACGTATTATGTGTGGCTGCTTTTCTGCTCACAACAGCAGACCTGAGTAGTTGTGACAGAGCCCGTCTGGTCTACAGATCCTAAAATATTCACTGCCTGGCCCTTTACAGAAGGAGTTTGCTGACCTCTGGTTGTAAGAGGTTTCGACAGTGCCTTGCACAGTGTAAAGGCTGTTTGCCATTGTCACTACTATTAACCATTTAGTTTGTGGTCACTAGGCTCTCCCGTGCGTCTGGTACACATAGCTTGTGATCATTCCCTTTTTGTCCAGGACCTGGGGTTCAGAGCACTCATGTGACCTGCTCAACGTGGGGCCAGGCCTAAAGTCTAGTTCAGGACTCACTCGGGTGTTGGCTTGGAATCAGAGACACTTCCCTTCCTCGAGGACAGGGGTGTGTCTGTCCATCCCTGTTTCCACTCTTCCCCCCCCACCGCCCCCACAGTGCACCACACAGAGCCTGGCTTCAGGGTCGCCTGTGAAATGCATGCCTCCTGTCCCCACCTGCCCAGCTCCCAGCACTGAGCTCTCCATCTGGGACATCTTCAGCACCCGACTGCTGGAATCAGGAGGGCGTGGCTTGTTACCGTGCCAGAAACTCCCCTGCTATGCACAGAACATGGAATCTGGGAAGACACAGCCCACGACCCTCTCCGTCCCCAGACCTGTAGTCAGCACCGTGGGTGTGGCTGATGATAACTGATCTCTGGGTGGTTCACTGAGCACGTGTACCTCCACTAACTCACCTGGTCCTCATGGCAGGGGCCGAGGCGGGTGATGGTGTGCCCATGAGTTAAGCTGAGGGAGACTGAGCCCTTACTCAAGGCCATGTGTTAAATGGTTGAGTCCCATGTGAAGTCCTCGTCTTCAGCTCGGTCCGGCTGTTCTCCCTCCCCCAGCGGGCCTTCTGGCTTAATCACTGTGGTGGTGCCAACACCATACCCCTGGGCACTCATTCCACTGTCTAATGACTCATTGCCACATTCTTCTTCTTGGGCTGTATTGGAAATTCTCTGTGCTTTAGGAGTTTGTTCTGCTCTTAGTGGATATGGGAAGAAGCTACCCAGAAAAATAAGGAATTTGTAATCTTTGATCTTGACGGTGTTTTTTGCCCCACCAGTCTGGACTGGCTTTTCTGACCTTGTGGATTTTTGGGAAGAGAATCCATCCCATCTACCAAAGTGACTTCTACTGTGAACTGTCCTTACAAAGTCTGGTGTGAAGCAGAAGGAGGAACAGTTTGTTCTGAGACAGCTCAGCCCTTCTCTAGAACAGCCCTGTCCCTTTGGAAAGCCCTGAGTTGGACGTGTGTGCGTCTGCAAATACTCCTCGATCATGTAATTTCTGCCTCATCAATATCGGGGGGGGGGTGCAGGGAGAAAACCATTCGGAAAGCTTCTGAAGAGCACAGGAAGAAATGGAGCATGTTTTCAGTCATGATGAGGCCGTGGGGATGAGCAAAGGAAGGTCAAGTCACCAGCAGAAAATGTGGTACATTTGACTTGTTTCTTGGGGACCGCAGTTCAGCCTAAGAGTGGATGGTCAACGGCTGGTCAGAGAAGCACCCAGGTTGAGATTGCGATGGTATGAAATGGGATGGATGAACCAGGCCAGAACTTTCCTCACAAGAAGCAGGTGCTCCAAGGGGAGAAGCCACTCCCACAGGTTTCCAGTAGAGCTTTCCAAAGCAGGGAGGTTGAGGTAGTTTAGCAAGGCCACAGGGAAGCAGCCAGATGTCCTGGGGTTGACCCAGAAGGACCTGCCACAGCCCTTGAGTTCCCTGTCACTGACCTTCCTGGCTCAGCGAAGCCCTTTTAGACATCGCCGTTGCAAGTGTGACCAAACTCAGCCTCAGTCCCCTGTGAATGTATATCCAGAATTTCTGGTGAGTAGAATAAGAAATTGCTTTATACCAAAATACTCTTTTGGTCTTGTGTCTCTCTTGGACAAATAATCAGAAACAGCTGCCCTGCAGCTCTGCAGAGAATGGAATCTTCCTAGCCTCCATGAAGTGAAAACAATTCGGGAATCAGAACAGAACAAGGGCCAGGGCGAGAGGTGGGGCTCAGCGCAGACTCCTGGCGCCCCCTTGCCCCTCGGATTGACCCCAAGTCACTTCCTTTGCCTGGCCTCTGGTTTCTGCATCTCTTCAACGGGGCTAATGAAACCTGTTTCTTACTGCAACTCCACACACCATGAAAATTTATTCTCTCATCTGCAGCAGGCTGAGGCAAAGCGGCCTGCCACATAAAACAGCTTGAATCCTCAAGCATGGTAGATGGAGGTTGTTTAATGAGCGAAGCTGTGTAGCCTACTCCATGTTTGTCCTGCCATTAAAATTTTTATTGTTATTTGTGAAGTATCCACTGGAGTTCAGGAAAAGTCCGCACACCACTAAATCGAGGGAGCCCAGCTCCTGCTGCAGTTCAAATGAGTGCTGTAACCCCAATTAATCATGATTTTTTTCCACCAGAGACGGCTGCTTGCATGAATGTATTATCTGCTGGGGAGAGCTTACGGGGCCTGCTCCCAGTGTGTAAATATTCGGTCTGCCTAAAAAAGAAAGTCCAAAAAAGGGCTGGTTTATTCAGAGTGGCCTCTGTGATCTGGCCACAGTCAAGGGCCTCTTCAAATCATCAGCTCTGATATTATACACAAACATTTGGGTCTCCAGGATAATCTGGAAAGAGGATGCAAGAGGGAGGGGAGGGCAGAGTGCTGAGTGGGAGGTGTGGGGCTGGGGGCAGGACAGAGAAGACCAGAAAGCTGAGAGCTGAGGCTGGGAAGCCATGAGGCAGGGTTGAAGGCTTCTGCCATGATTCATGGCTCGTCCCAACAGACAGCCTTTCCTGTCCATTGGGAAGCAGGGACAAGAGTGACGAGCTTTGAATGTCAAGGTTGTCTCTGTAGGTGGTAGAGGCCTGCTTTGTCCGGGAGATTATTCCGTTCTGCTGAGAGTGAACGCCAGATTGGATCAAGGTATTTGTACTTGGACAGCTGTATGTTTTATATACAGACCTGGGAGTCAAGCCCCTCGTGTCTTCTTTCCAAGCTTCTACTCCTTCCCACTTATTTTTTTTTTACCTCCCAAGGTCTTTTGGGTCCTTCTGAAGCCTTCTGGGTCATCGCTTAGAGGATGTCCCTTAGCTTGGATTACACTACTTTTTGCCCTCCCTATACATTCAAACTAACCTGCAAACTTGGATGACGTACCCATCCTCGTCCCTCCCATAGAGGAATACCACTTACTTTATTCTCTACTCTTTCTGTTGCCATGGGCAGGGAGGAGAAATTTCTATGCCACATCCCTAGAGCGGAAGGTGTGGGAGGAACACTTTCCACTTCTCCCTATCTCCTTAGGCCCTTGACCCCAGGGGAGATGAGGTAACTTATCTGATTCATGAGTTTGGCTTAGCCCCTTCTGGGACTCTTTTGACTCTACTTGTCCCCACAGAAGAGATCACCAAGTTGCTGGGGCTGGCTCTGGCCCTGTGGGGAAATCCTACAATGGCCCCCCTTTTGGGTTGAGTGAGTAGCTTTAACTCTGAGTGAAGTATTAGGCAACCCTCCATAACCACCCATCTAAGCCACATTCTCCAATTTAGAATTTGTTCGTAATGAAGCTTTTAGCTTGATTTCAGTCTGTGTGTCTCCTATATCTTATTTCTTAATTGGTTCTGAACTTACAAGAGGGAAGAAAGGACGATTAGTTTTTGGCCACCACCCAAAGTCTCAGAACTCCTCCTTGATCACTGATTATAGAAGGTTCTCTGAGCAGCTCTGGGTATAATGGAGGCAAGACAACATCTGTGGACCCTTTTCTTCCTCCAGAAAACTCTTTAGGATTCATAAGAACCTAAGTCTATGGCTTCTGTTTTTGAGAACGTCTGCCATAGAAATGTTAGAATTTTCCTCTTTCTTTATCTCTGAAAGAATGATCCTCGCCTGAGAGGAAGGCATTGAGGAGTAAATGAAATAGCACACACTCACACGTACTAGGTCATCAATAAATGCCTGCCCCTCCTTGGTTGCCTCTGTCCCAGTTCAATAGTGCTTGCTATCAGGAAGTCCATCCTGAGGTCTAAAACTTGCCTGTCTTGTTACAATTGAAGGCCATTTTTTCCATCTCATTGAGAGCGATTTATAAGCTACGGATGATGAGAAAACCTCACATCCCATACACCTGGTTTAGGGGACTATCTGAGAGAAAGAACCTCAGAACCAATAGAAGCGTGCCAAGAGGGAGAAGGAACAGCAAGGGCATCCAGGGAAGGGGGGTTGTGTCTGAAGGAGTGTGGCCAGTAGATAGGCAAACATGAGCCGTCAGGTATCTATCCATTGGCTGGCGTCATCTAGGCACTCCTGAGTTTGAGTGTGCCTTATTTAAAGGAAAGACTGACAAGATCTGGGAGAAGTTGCTGGAGGTATCCTATGTTAGTGTACAGCTTTCTCTCCCACAACTTGAAATGCAAGATCATCTCATTTTTCTGGAACTTTCCTATATGTCTCCAGTACTGTGCCTACCATGGTGGAAACCCTAGATAGTTGCTCACAGGCTGGCAGGGAGGAGAGTATCACTACAGAAGAGAGTCTTAAAGCAACCCAGAACTCTTCTCAAGCTGCTGCTGCTTCTTAAAGATTTTATTTATTTATTCGACAGAGAGAGAGAGCCAGAGAGCACAAGTGGAGTGAATGGCAGAGGGAGAGGGAGAAGCAGGCTCCCCACTGAGCAGGGAGCCTGATCCGGGACTCGATCCCAGGACCTTGGGATCCTGGGATGACCTGAGCTGAAGGCAGACGCTTCACTGACTGAGCCAGCCAGGCGCCTCCTTCTCAAGCTTCTTGAGGACAGGGCCTGCATCTTACTTATCTTGGTACCCCCCGATCATCAGGAGCAGCCCTTCTGCTTTCTTTCTTACATGGGGGTTTGCTCCTTTTTTATTTTAGCTGTGGATGTGTACTCTGTGCCCCTGAGTTTTCCAGTTGTAAGGAACGGAGGTGCAGGGGTTCAGCCAGGCAGCTTCAGGAACGAGCAGCTTCCCATTGCTCTTATGTCTTTTCCACCCAGGCTGCAGTAAACTGAGGCAGGTGTGCATTGGCTCCCACCCTGTGCTAATGATTGTTCAGGGCCTGGGTTTCCCCTACGGCTCACCTTTTCTACACCTGTTAACATCTACCTCAGAGGATGAGGGCAAAGGACAAATCCAGCTTAAGCGCTCCATTTTGTTATTTGGCATCAGGGCTGTTGTGGGATCAGGGTTGATGTCAGCTTTGTCGACTCATCACAGTCTCTGGGGAGGGGAGAAGACGCCTGTCGAGAGAAAGCTCTTCAGGAGATTCTGATATGGCCCACCCCCTATCGTGAGAACTGCAGGTTCCTTTCTACCATCAAGAGAAAGATCTTGCGTTATCCCTCTCTCCTCTTTTCACGTCGGCTGGTGATTGAGGAGTGGTCTCTCTGAGACTCATCCCAAAGGTCTTGGGACGAAGAGACAAAGCTTAGCTTGATACTTTCCTGAAGAACGTATGCTTTGAGGCAAAACTCAGGAGCAGCAGCCTTGAATGAAAGCAGCCATGACTCCCCCTAGACCTAAAGGTGCTTTAGCTGTGGGAAAGTAGTCACTCTGGACGCAGAGAGCTTGGACGCTTTCCCTGGCTTCACAGCTGACCTGCTGTGTGACTTTGGGCGAGTCAGATTTCCTCTCTCTGCCATCTGTAAAATGAGGATAAAGATGCTCGCTACCTACCAGTTTTACTGAGGTACTGAGAGTGTGTGAAGATGGCAGAACCGAGTGCTCACCATTCTGCCGCAGGAACAAAGCCCGGTTCTGAGGACAGCATCGGTCTCCCTATAACGTCTCCCCTGAGAACCTGGGCAGGGCTTGCGGACGGTCCTGCGGTCATCCCACAGTGTGGGAGGCAGGCTCACCCTCGGGGTCCAGGCCTACTTCCGAATGAATGCCCTTGGCTGTCGGCACCAGCAGAGAGGAAGGGACGTCTGAGCTGTGAGGAGGTGGTGGGTACAGATGGTCTCTGGCTGAATGAGAGGGAAGTGCCAATCAAAGAAGGTCGGCCCTCTCAATTAGAACTCGGAGCAGATGGGTCTGAGGCCGCTGGGAGGGGCGCTTCCCAGTTTACTAAGTCTGTGAGAGTGAGCTGGCGGCCTTCAGAGAACCAGAGAGGTCCCCTAGTTCATTTCCTTTCTTCGAGGAAGGGCATTTTTAGGATAAATTTGACAGATGAGTGTCCTCATTCAACAGATAGTTAATGGCGTTCCTGTGACTGGAGCCATATGCTAGGCCCTGTGGATCTAATATTAAACGAGATAGGCCTGACCCCGACCTCACCTCACAGGTGTTAACAACCACACCCACTGCTCCCTGCCACTTGCCTAGGAACCGTGGGCCGGGCGGGAGGAGGACAGTCGTAAAGGCTGACTCCTGGGTCCCACCCCAGATCTACTGGATCAGAATATGGGGGGTGGATCCCAGAAGCCTATATTTTTAAGAGGCTTCATAATTCATATAATTCATTCTTGTGCATGTTAAAGTTTGATAACTGATTGTCTTCACTGTCAAAGCGAAAAGTGATCAGAGTGACTTGAGCACTCTGGTCTCTTAAAAATGAATGATATATACACTTGGAATGGTTTTGCTTAGTCTAGTCTCCCGTGTCTCCATTGCTAGAAGTCCTCCCCCGAACCCCATGCTCTGTTCGTACGGAAAATGAGGGCTTACATCAAATGAACGAAAGTGTCAATTGAGCTTTTATTACCTACCTAGCTTCATGCTGTTCCGAAAAGAAATGTAAAAGCTATAATCTTGGCCTCTGATGAGCTTACGGGGTTCTTGGGCTGATAAGACACACCAGTTACCCAGTTAGAGTGAGGAGAAGATAAAGGACTAAGAGGGAGGGCAAGTGAAGTTCCCAGACAAGCAGAAATAAAGACGTTGATGGGGACATAGTTGCAGTCCCATCCTTTCCAGACAGCCTCTGATTCCAATCTGATGACCAGAGTCCTAGCCTATTAAAGAAGTTGAAGAAGTATCCTGGGGAAATTGAAGAGATGGAGGTGTAGGGGAATCTGTATTGATGAAAAAGCTCTGCCCACGATTCTGAGGTGTTCTTGGGTTTGGGAACCAGAACACTATCTTTTCTAATACTGAACAGGTTTTTCCCCCCATTTAGTTCAGTTCTGTCTTCTGTGGGGACAAGAACATCAATTTGTCTACCCCTTCCTTTATTATGGTAGTTGAGTAACAGTTGAACTCTGAAATCATAGGGGCTGAACACAGAGGCTAACTCACGAATCATGCAAGTGCAGTCAGGGGCTCGGGGTGGCTCTGCTCCTTCTTTATTGAGGGATCAAGGCTTTGCCATCTTCGGGGAGTGGCTTCCAAAGAGGTGACATCCAGCAGCCAGTCAGCCAGAGGAATGAGCAGGGAGGATCATGGTGGCTTTGATGGGCCAGGCCTGGAAGTGGTGACTGTCACTTTCATGGATGGTCCACTGGCCAGAGGTCAGTCATGGGGCCACGTCTGTCTGAAAAGCAGGCTGGGAAAGGTAGTCACTCTGAGTACCCAGGGGAGAGGGAACTGGGTCTGGTGAACAAGCCAGCTCTGCCCTAGCATGTTCCTGAGCACAGTTCCTTCTTGAACCTTTGTCCCCGATCTCTCCGCATCCAGATTCTCCCAGGCCCTCGGGCAGTGAGGTGTTCAGTGAGTTCCACCTCTCTAGTCTTCGGACTTCTTCTACACTCATCAGTACTGCAAAGAAGACCTTGAAATTATACATTCTTTACACCTGTCCCCTCATTCCCCCTCATCTCTCCTCTTCCTGCACTTCATTTGATCTTTCTCTTAGGTTAAACCACCTGAAATCACTGATATTTGATACTCTTTGCCCTACAAAGATGGCATTTTCATATGGTTCAATTATCATTATACTTTTAGCTTTCTCCTGAGAGAACCCTAGATCTGCCTTCCGTCAATGCATTCCCAGTCCACAGGGCAGAGATTTCTGTGAGAATCAAGCCAAAGGAAAGAGAGAAAATATGTGGGCAGGATTGGCTTTCAATGCTATTACCCGATGTGTTTTGGGTCTGCCCTACCCCAACTAAGAGTAAGCTCTATTTCTCACCTCTGCCTTGAACCTTGATAATGACATCTTATTTCTGGTTATGTACTAAAAGTTTTTGTATACATTATCTCAGTTGCTTCAAGCAGTCGACCTCTCAACTAATGAGGTAGGCGAGTTATGTAATAATTTCCTTCTTTGGATTAGCTGCCAGGAAACTTGGGCCAGCACTTACGATTAGTCAGAATAATTGTACTATGCTTTTGGCTGGTATACTTTAAAAATTTACTTATTAATGTTTGATATTTGTCATTTTTGTCTTCTTTAAATGTGAGATTAAAAATCTCTCAAGTCCTTTTTTAAAAATGGTGTAGGATAAAACAAGTACTTTCAATTATATCATAACAGTCTTTTAAGGAAGACCCTATTACCTTAATCTTACATATATGGAACTGAGGTCCACAAAAATAGATTTTTCTGAGCCCTGCTCAGTGTGATTGCTAGAACTCTAAGACTCTTTCCCTCCATCATGCCTCCTTGTCCAAAAGGCCCATTACCACTTTAATCACTTCCCTCCCAATTTCACATGACTCATATTTTAAGAGACTTGATTATTTTCTTTTTTCTTTTCTTTTTTGAGACTTGATTATTTTCTATCTTACTTATTATTATAGATGGAGGAACATCATCTAATTAAAAGGAAGTCATATTTTTTGATCAAGTTCTGGTTACCTTTGTTCCATTAAAATGAATTTTTAAGTTTTCAGAGGAGGAAGAGAGGCAAAAAGCCCTTTTAAAAAGTAGATGAGAGCTGGATTAATAGAGTAATGTTATGAATTCAATATAAATTAACTTGTATATGCTTTTAAGTTCCAAAAATTGGTGGAGGAGATGAAATTACACTTGTGAGCGAGCACAATTACTAACGATGGCTTTTCCTAACTGGAGGTGTTTTACATGGGCCTGGGGAAATCAGCTCAGTATTTTCTTCACGTTGTTTTTTTCTTTTCTGTGTGGAGGGAAAAAAAACTCGGGGCCATGGTGATGCCAGAAAAGGTAGCTTAAAGCTCAAAATGTGGTCTTGTACCAACATCAAAAATCACCTGGGAACCTGCTAGAAATGTAGATTCTTGGGCCTTGCCCCACATGACAGAATGGAAAACCAACCCCTCCCTCCCCCAGCAACCTTAGGACCCACCAATTAGTGTTTCAACAAGCACACGGGGTTTTTCTAGTGCAGACTAATGTTTGTGACCATTTGGCTTAAAACAGCATCAGCTGGGGGGTGCCTGGGTGGCTCAGTGGGTTAAAGCCTCTGCCTTTGGCTCAGGTCATGATCTCAGGGTCCTGGGATTGAGCTCCGCATCAGGCTTTCTGCTGGATGGGGAGCCTCTCTCTCTGCCTGCCTCTCCGCCTACTTGTGATCTCTCTCTCTCTGTGTCAAATAAATGGATGGAATCTTAAAAAAAAAACCCAAAAAAACCCAAAAAACAGCATCAGCTGGAAGCCACTTTTTCATTTGGATAGGAAACAGGGGGTTAAAACATCTCTGAAGGAATTAAAAATGCTAATGAGGAACATTAATGTCTCTGTCCTAAAACAAACCAAAAAAGAAAACAAAAACAAAAAGTCCTTCGTGAGTTAGTGGTTAAAGATTGGAAATAAGGTGCTGTAAAGTGTTCCAGTAAGAGCCGGGAGCAGGACCGACTTTTTGAGGGTCTCCCGACAGCAGGAAGTGGCTGGGAAGCCTGTCTTCTGTGTGGCAGTGTTGGGTTAAGAACTGTCTCAGATCTAGGTGTGTCACTTTCTTTATATAAGCAGAGCAAGAGTTGTACTTTAAAGAATGTTATTAAAAATCAGCCAGTTTATGTTCTAAACAATTGAATGGGAAAAGCATAGGTGAACAGAGGTGTAAGCTCGATTCCTGGTTTCTTAGGTGTTTTGATGTCCTACTGCAAGAACTCGTCTTTCCTAGCTGGCATCCCCAGGTTGCACATTCGCGTCCCGAAGAAAGCAGCCACCTCGGGAGCATTGGTCCAGCCAGCTCAGTCGGCCTGCTTCTCAGTGAGATCCCAGGCTCCTGCCATACTGGGCACACTGGCCCGAGAGAGGCACCTACTAGAGTTGTGTTCCAATCACACTTTAGACAGTTCTCTAAATTGCCTCTCTCAGTCTTGATGTTCTCATTCTTAAAATGGGGGTAATAACAATACATACCTTTTAGGATTGTCTTGAGAATGAAATGAGTTAGAGCAGCAGTTCTAGCCTTTTTGGTCTCAGGACCCTTTCATACCCCCAACAATTATTGAGGACCCCAAAGAATTTTTATGTATGTGGGTTTACAGCTATCAGTGTTTACTGTATTCGAAATTGAAACTTAATTCATCCCAAAAAACCTCATTACATATTAACGTGTTTTTAATGAAAAATAATTGTTTTCTAAAACAAAAAAAATTAAGCGAGAAGAATTTCATTGAAAGACCTTTTCAAGAGCTTCTTTAATGTCTGCCTTAACAGAAGACAGATTCCAGTGTCTGCTTTGTCACTCACTATGATGCAGCGTCACGTCTTGTGTGGTTATGTAGTCTCCGGAAAACTCCAGTGTGAGACTATTAAAGTGCAAAAGGGAAATAATGTCTTGGGATTATTACAAAAATAGTTTTGAGCTCAGACACGCTAAAAGGGTCTTAGCCACCCTTTTGGGTTCCCTGCGATACACTTTGAGAACCATTGGGTTAAAAAAAATCATGACAAAAGTGCAGTATACTGCTTTGCACATGGTAAGCACTCAGTAGTAAATTATAGTTGTATAATCGTCAGCTAGGGGATAGCATCAGAGACCGTTTCTATGCACATGGGGGCAGAGCGCTAGAAGGAAGTGGGGCTTTGCTTCCTGCTTCCTGGGTGCACAAGCCCACAGAGCCAGCAGGTGTTTCTGCTGCTGCACCAGAGCCGGCCGGGACCCCTCATCTGGCCGGTGAGGGCCCTGCAAGGGCCTGGATGTGTTTCAGGCGGCGGTGCCAGGACTATGCACACGGACTAATATGGAGATGGTGTGACGTGGGCGTCACAGAGAGGCCTTTCCTCCTAAGAAGCAACACACTCGGCCCTCCATCATCTCATTCGTCTTCGAGGCATCCTCACGTCACTCTGGTCCCTAGCCGAGTCAGAGTAGGGCCAGGAGTGGAACCCGAGCTTTCTGCCTCAGAGCGGAGTCAGGGAAGCACGGAACGGGCAGGCCCCAGTGCCCTGCTTTCGGGACTCACAGCTGTGGGAACAGACACCCCCTCGACCTAGGGGATGGCCAGTCACCCCTCTGAGGCAGGCCCAACGCCCCTGCTGTTCTCCCAGTGGGAGACCCGCGCACCACGTGACGATCAGCTGGCACTCCCAGCCACCTCTCCCTTGGCCTTTCTTTGAGTCCAAAAGCCATAATGCCAGCAGTGGGCTGAGTGCTGTAGCAAGCCGCTGTGTTGGCATGTAATTTGGAAACCCTTTTCACTTAGCCATCTATTAAACACCTGGTGTGTTTCGAGTCCCCAATCTGTTTCCTCCCTCATCTGCCACCAAGGAAGAGAATAAAGGAACGCTGGCCAATCAGAGGTGGTCTCGACTTCGCAATCGCGGTAGCAGAGTTTCTTGTGGCCAGCACCTGCGTCTCAGGAACCAGCCGCGGGGGTGCACAGCCATAGGTCCAGGAGGACGGGCAGGGAGCTGGTGCCGCTGTCCTAGCAGGTGGGCCTCTGTGGGTGGCAGAGTCAGAGCTAGTGGGAGCCCCGGGAGGGAGATGGCCAGGAAGCGGCCGGCAGCCACAGGGGTGCCCCACGGGCTCAGGATAGGGATGAGTGTGTCTGAAATGTGGGACAAGTGGCAAGGGTCCAGAAAGTTAGCGGGAGCAGGAAGGAGTGACAGCATACAGGAGAGCAGAAACACGTGGCAGATCTGAAGTGATGAAGTGGCTTCATCCCCCCGCTTTTTAAGGATACTCTGGGTACCTACAGGGTGAGGCTATATTCACTCAGCAAATATCGGTTGAGTACTTGTTATGTGTCAGGCATGTTGTAGATACATCTGTTGTTAATGTAAGTGAATAAAACGGACAAAACTTCTACCTTCAGGGAACTTACCCTTTGATGAAAGGAGGAAATAAAAAATAGGAGAAAATAAAAGAAAAAAGAGTAAAACGTATTGTTTTAGATACAGAGAAGGAATTAATGAGACAGGGTGCCAGGATGGGGTTCTAATTTTAAACGGAAGGGTCAGGGAAGGTCTCATTGAGAAGTGACATTTGAGGCAAGACCTAAGGGGAGTTAAGGAAGTGAGTCTGGTAGAAATCTGGGGAAAGGGCATTCAAGGGTACAGGGAACAGCAGGTGCAAAGGCCCGATGCCGAGAGTATGTTTGAGGAACAGGGAGTAGGCAGGTATGGCTGGAGCACAGTGAGCTCTTTGAGATGAGGTCAGTGAGGAGGAATAAGGGAAGAGGACTGAGTGCCTTATAGGTCATTGTGATGATTATGGCTTTTACTCCGAGTAAAGTATGAAGCTTATAGGGGGTTTTCAGCAAAGGAGTGACATGATCTGATGCTGTTTTTAAAGGGAATAGAAGGGGAGGGTGCTGGAGCCGCAGAAGCAGGAAGATGGGTCAGGAGGCTAGATCAGTAATTCAGGAGGGTCGGACCAGAGTGATAATGATGGAGGTAGAGAGAAGTTGCTGGATTCCTGATATATTTTAGAAGTATGGCTAGAGTGACATATTGAACCTTAGGTATGGGGAGAAAGAAGCATAAAGATCTACTCTACATTTCTTGGCCTAAGCAACTGGAAGGCTGCAGCTAGCCAGGATCTGAGATGGGCAGGAGATGGATGGGAGCTGGGCGAAGTTCAAGTGTTGGGTTTTGGACATGTTTAGTCTGAGATATTCAGGTGGAGATTTCAGGATGACTGGAGAGGTCCAGGTTGTAGCAGGGAGAATCAGAGAAATGACCTAAGAAGTGCAAGAGAATGAGAGAGAGAGAGAGAGAGAGAGAGAGAGAGAGAGAGAGAGAGAGAGAGGAACAATGGCAACTCTTGTGTACACCAGTCTTACTTCTGGGATCAAATGATAAATGAAAGGGTGTCTTAGTGCCAGTCTCAAACCCTGAGCCTCAACCCAAAGAGCAGCGAGCAGCCGGGGTCATCCACTCCTCCTCCTCCCTGCTGGTGCTCCCTCGTGGGCAGCAGGAGACAGCGTTGAAAGCCGTCCTTCAAACAGGGCTGACTGCCAGGGAGTGGGCAGGAAGGGCGAGGCCCTGAAGGGATTGGAATGGATGCAGAGTTTATCATGGTGTCGCCTAAGACAGGGGCTGGCTCTAGGGGAGCTTCGGGGTGGGGGGAGGTGGCCCTTCTGGGGACGATCCAGGCTCTGCCTTTCCCAGACCAGTCCTTGGCACTGTGGTTCTCCTGGGACCGTCTTCAGGTGACTGCAGTTGTCCAGAGAGATGGAATTGGCAGGTCAAAAGTCCTTGGTGAAACCTGCAGAATGTCAGAATTGACAAAAAGAGCATCCTGTCCAATCCTTTCTGCTTACTGATGAGGGAACTGCGCTCCGGAGAGATCACGTGACTTGTCGAAATTAGAAGCTTTATGACCTAGGACAAGTCACTTAACCCTTGCACCTGTGCCAGGCAGAAAGCACCTTCCCAAATGCGCTGTGTGCTCATAGTTCTTCCTGTCCCCCGACGCTCCTCCGCATGGGCTTTTCCCTGCCAGATCAGGATTTAGGGGATGATTGGCAGCCCTGAGGTTACCCAGCCCTTTTGGCAACACAGCCATCCCATCGGATGAGACATGGATTCCTTGGCAGTCAGTACTTCCTCAAGAAAGACTCTTCTTCGAACTGATGGTACCCCTTTTGGCTTTGCTTCTCCCCGCATCTGTATTGGGGCAGAAAGTTAGCTCTGCACCAACGTTGGTGTTCTTCATCTGTCAGCATCCACCTCCTACCCCATCCCAGAGCTGTTTTTTCTGGCCTGCCCAAACCCACACGTTGGTCCCTTTTGTTCTCTGCAAATCCTTCTCTCCTTCCAATTGTCTGAGCTGCCTTTTTCTTGACTGCTTCTTAAGCCTCTGGATTTCTCCTTAAATATCCGCCCCAGGACGCCTGCCTGATGAACTGAGGTCATCCCTACCCTCAAGTGACCTGGTGAATTAAGCAACAATACCAGGGATTCCAGGACAGTGAGTTGGAAGATCAGCATCTTTGCTGGCCTGGTGGGAGGCCCTCGGCCCTTCTGGAAGTGGGTAGCGTGATGCTGACTTTCACACAGGCTTCAGGAGGGAACTGCTGGGGACCATGATTATCCGTCCCCCTCTGTAGGCAAAGCGTGCCCGGTCCTGTGCCCTCCAGGCATTGGCTCCGAGCTTACAGAGCTGAAACCAGCCAACTGAGCTGAGTTCTACTCCTGTTTCATGTGGAAATCCTAGGCTTGGACCCTCCTGAACCCACAGGACCTTGATGCTTTCTTTCAAGGCAAGGAAGGAAAGGGATGCCCCCTGGATCTTGCTTTGTGCCCTCCTCAGCTTCCTACTGGGTGAGGAGAATGTGAGCGAGGATCAGGGACTCCTGTATCCCTAGAATATCCTTCTGTGGTCCCTTCTTTACAGGTATTCAAACCTTTTTCATTCTGTGGTTGCTGACTAGCATCTTCCAGAGGAATCTCTTGCCTGTAAATGCAGAGTGAGGCGTGCTTCTCTAATGTCGTCTTTCCTGCATTGGAGATTCCGGAGCTCGAGCCTCTGGTGCAGTGGAATGAGTCTGGACATGAGAGGGAACTCCTAGGCTCTCCCTCTCTTGCATGGTGAACCTGACAAGTCCCCTCACTGCCTGTGGCCTGTCTCCTCTGAAAGGGGGTGCTGGGTTGGTCCGCAATCCCTGGGGTCCCTTCTGGTTCAAACGCACTGCTGGCAGTCTTGTTCCCAGTGTCTTTTTAAAGGATCCCGTGTTATTTATCTCGGGATCTCTGCTCCCCTCCACTGCACACTGCTATCCTTGCAGTAATGACATCAAAACACCCACACTGTATCTCAACAATCTGATGAGATAAATGCCTCATCCTCGGGCTCTGTGGACACAGGGTAGCAATTCCCCTATCTCACTATCAAAGAGCTCAGAAAACACAGGCTGCCAAAGAGGAAGAGGGAGGCTTGTGGATCACCATGTGGGATTCATGAAGCACATTCTTCCAGCCCCAAAGCCCCTGTTTTCCCCAAAGCTGCCTCACTTTTCCCCTTCCTCTCCCTCCAGATAATGCCTCTGGGCTGGTTAGCTTCTGAGAATGTGCTGGGAGGGCTGACGTCGGGAGCATATGGCCTTGTTATCCTGCATACAGCTCCAAGTTGGACACCCTAGCAACTGGCCAGGTCTGGAAAGTAATTAAGCTATGCAGATTGACCCGGGGAGGCAGCAGGGGGCCGCCGACACCTGCTCTCACGCTCCTTTTGCGGGGTCCCTCTCACCTGTGAGACAGACCGTGCGGCTCTCAAGGTTGGTGCTGCCGGGGCTGGCCTGATGCTCTTGTGCCGCCTTCTTCCTTTATGGCCCCGGGTGCTGGGAAGCCACACTGGGTTCCAAGAGAAGCTGTACGTAGCTGGTGTGTTCCCAGTGTAGGGAAAACGGACCCGGCTCCGGCATGCTGGGTGAGCGACCTTGGGCCTCAGTTTCCCTGTAAGCAGAAAGGAGGTCATAGCAAGGTCCTCCCACTTCCAGGAATGCTGTAGAAATCTGGGGATATGAAAGCACTCAGACTGAGAGACTTGGAGGGAGTTCACGTATCAAACAGTGTCATGTACAGAGCTAGGCGGGCGTGGGTTTGAATCTTGATGTGCGACCTGGCGGAATGTACGTGGCTGTTCTGTGGTCCCCTTTCCCCATCTGTACCCTGAAGGATAGTAAAACTATGACTAGTTTCTGATAATAATAACAAGGGCATTTATTATTATTGAATTGGGTTTTTCCCAGCACATGCCAGACACACGATAGGTGCTCAAGAAAATTCATTGAGTAAAGGGAGACTAGGGGTCTGACTCATACTCTCCTTTAACCCCTACACCAAACCTATTAGGTACCATAGGGTTATTATCCCCATTTTAAAGATGAATAGAATGAGGCCCAGAGAGGCTGAGTGACGTGCCCAAAGTCACACAGCGGGGACCGGTGAGATAAGCCCTATTGTACAGTACTTGCTAGCACTTCTTGGGAAGTTTGGCTGTAGGGTGTGGACAGGACGGGCCAGGGAGGAAACAACTGAAGACCCACCTGGATGGACCATATTCCATCCTCAAAAATACATTTCCCTCAAAATCTAGGTGTTACAATGCCCACTTTACAGATGTGCAGCTGAGACTCGGAGAGGGAAAGAAGATGAAGGACTGCTAGTTCCAGCTGGAAAGCGTCCAGGTGACGGAAGCTATTTCTCTCCGGGGAATCTTGAGCTCTGGCCGGGCAGCCCGCATGGTGCTCCTGCCCTCTCGGAGGAGTGGGGGGAACTGGAACGTCTCCGACTGCCCAGGGCAGTAAGCAAGGAGCACAGCACACTGGAACTTCTTCCGTGGGGCACTTCTGGGAGGAGTGTCTGCCCCCCCGACATGATTCTTGGGAAATCTTGGCGTCTGGCTGGGCTTGCCGGCCCTGTTTCTCTGACTGCTCTTTCGGTCTCGGAGTATGCGCCAAACATCTGGCTCCGCTCAGGATCGATTGCACGTAAAACGAAGAGTGGGTTTTGTTTTGGGGGTCTTTTTTTCCTTTTTCCTTTTTTTTTTTTTGGCCCTTGTGTCATCTAAGAAACAGGTTTTGAGGGTCTTTGATTCTCTTCCAGAATAACAACCCCATGAGGTCTCTATTTTTACTAAACGGCCTGTGGCTTTTGCGAGGGACCAGTTGGTTTTCATTTGGTGCTGAACCTTGACTTGCTCCCAAAAGTTTTGATCAGGTAGCTTCTTTTTTTTTTTTTTTAAAGATTTTATTTATTTGAGAGATGGAGAGAGCACATGAGTAGGGGGAGGGGCAGAGGCAGAGGAAGAAGCAGGCTCCCTATTGAGCAAAGAGCCCGATGTGGGGCTTAGATCATGACCTGAGCCGAAGTCAGACGCTTAACCGACTAAGCCACCCAGGTGCCCCGATCAGGTAGCTTCTGAAAGAGGGAGAGACTCTGAGGGCAAATGATACCTTGTCCCTCCAAAGGGAGCTTGGCTTTCAAGGGTATGGGCGGGAGTGGGGCCGAGAGCCCGCGAGGTGAGATTTGGAGAAGCCGAGGGTCACTGGCAGGATCCAGGCAGATCCAAGCTCAGTGGCTGGAACAAAGAACACTTTGAACCATGCTGGGCTCTGGCATGTTTGTTGATCGACTTATCCAGGGCCCCAGCCAGCTGTTTTCGTTCCAGAGGATTTCATGGATTAACTCCCAGGGCTTCGAAAAATTGTTTCTTTTTAAGAAAGGGAAGTTTGGAGGTGGCTGCAAAGGAAATGCTTGTGGGAAGCCTAGGGGGCTGGGGAGCTGGGGGAGTGTTGGAGGGGGTGGGAGGTCTCTTATTTGTTGAAGTGATGGCCAGGGGCTCCCGGTGAGGGAATCACCGGACTTACAGCATCCATGCTCTTGGGAAGGTTCCTCCAAGGATCTCTTCCAGCAAGGTCTGGTGGAGAGAGGAGAATGGATGCCTGAGGCTGGGAGCATCCTGGGCATTAAGCTAGACCACAGCAAGGACTCCCCAGGGCTGAAGGTTGCTAGGCACTGGGGGAGGTTTCCTAGGGAGACCGTGGCTAGAAACACCATCTGCCAAAGATGATTTAGTTCCAGAAGAGGCAAGGGAAAGAACAAGATGGTCTTTTCTGTCCTAGTTAATCTCGGTTCCGTTCGCTCGGGCTGAGCATTCCTTTCCTGAAGTGGAAGTGAAGGCAAATGCACTTCTGGGCAAGCGGTGTTGCAAGAGGAAGGGCCCCGCCTCCTCAGCTCACCCCCAAACCCCTGCCGGGGTCCCAGGGTCTCCAGACCTGGCCAGTTCCCTGCCCACTGGCCTGCCCCTGGCAGCAGGCACCAGCAAGCCCACGTGCGCTGGTGGGGAGGGTGTAATGGGCATATGATTAAATACTCATACTTTGTCAAAACACTGACAGTTACAAAATGCCTCCGCATCTACTCAGGGAAGGGTGAGCAATGAGCAAAATGACTTCAATATGCAAAAGACATTCCATGGAGGCCGGGAGGGAATACTAATCCTGGATCCAGGAGGAGTAATGGGGATTAGTGCTTGATTTATAGGCCGGTTGAGAGACACCGACTCGTGGAAACCTGCCTCCATTCTACTATCCACATGTGCGCTTCAGGAGATGGGCCCACTTTGGTTTAAAAAGCTACTTCTTCTTTGTTGATGGGAACGAGAGCAAAGTACCTGACCAAGGTCAAGGGCGGAGGAATTCTGAGCCCCTGCGTTCTGGATTCAGCATCACACGCCGTCCTCTGGACAACAGAACTATGTTGTCCTGTGGAGAATTTGAGAAATGAGAAGGGTGATTGCCTATTTAGGACGGGTTCAGAGAGAACCAGTCCTGGAGGCAAGGGATCAACCAACCACGGAAGCTTTGTGTTGTCTCTGTATATCTTCCTCGACTAAATATAAAGAATGGGTATCAAGCATCTGGTTGCATCCCCATAGCAAGTGGAATTCTACACTGATGGGTCCACTGAGAAAACCTTTCTGAAAGGGCATTTTCACCCAGGGCAAGGGAGGCAGCAAGGCTGTTGAGGCACCCAGAGCTAGCAGTGCAGGCCAGTTGGGTCCGAGGGGAGGAAGAAGTGCCCTTGGGGCACAATGAGAGTGGGAGCTGAGGAGGAGGGACCATGAGCTGGAAACCGTGGTCATGCAAGGACGTGGCTGCCGCCGAGACAATGGCACCACACCAGGTGGGTGTGGAAAGAAGATCCCCTGACTGCTCTTTTTTTATATGCTCCAGGGTCTTGCTGGTGCGTCTCATTGGCCTGACCAGCCTGAAGCCAGAGGACAAGAGTGCCTGGGAGATGTCGTCTGGAGGCATCAGGGTAGGGTGCGTAGGGCAAAGAGTGGCTCGAAGGGAGGTGGCAGGGAGCAAGAACTTATCTGGCATATTAGCTCAGTTTAACCAACTCTGGAAAGCTCTTCCTGAGAAGGGAGTTTATAAGAAGGTTACCCACTTTCTGATAATTCTATCCCCAGGATGGGCATGCCTGCCTTGCAAAACACAGTGCTCAAAGGATGAAGGAACTCTGAAAGGGCCCGCATACATCTCCTTTGGTGAAATATCAGCCTTTGGAGGGCAATGCCAGAGTCTGTTTTTTACCAGTTGTCTTGAGGAAATGTAACAGTCCCCACCTGTGTTCAGTGTCTTACATTTCACAGAAGACAGAAACTCAGGCCCCTTGAGGCTGACAAGATGGTGACAAGGTGGCTCTTTGGAGGAGTGAAAATGAGCAGGCCTGACTCAGCAAGGCCCATAGGCACTGTAAAGATGCAATAAGCCCTCCATGGGGGAAGACCACGGCCATGCAGCCCAGCAGGAGCCCATGCCAATGGAGGACAGGAAGCAGGAGGCAGAGATGGAAGTCACCGGACTGTCCCCCATGGCCAGCCATGAATGTGTCTCCAGTAGGGCTTCTGGTTCTAAATGTCTCTGGCGTCCTGAAGCTACTACTCAGATGGTTCTTCTGGGTGAAGAGTCTTAATCCACTGGAGGGGGAGAGCATGTGCAGTTGTTAGCATATCCAGGCTGACCAGATGGCCATGTCTCTCCTGAGCCAGGCCTGGTGACGGGCGGGGGTGCAGGCAAGGTGAGAAGGAAAGGGGAGATGAAGGGCATCAGACACACTCTTCACCAAGGGCTGATGGTCTGTGGCTTGTTCTTTAGGACAACACGTACCTGTTTAGGATCCTAGCCCACACCGTTCTTTCTCGGGTAGCGTTCTCTTGCTCTCCAGAGTCTTGCCGGGCTCTCCTTCTTGGCAGCGTCCTGGGGCAGGAGGGTTTTTTCATCCGCAGCCTTTCAGAGGCAGCCAGCTCCCACCACTCAGGCTGGGCTGGAAGGGCCTGGGCAGGGTGGGGTGTGGACTCCGCTTCAGGGTTTCCGATGCCAGTTTGGGTGAAATGCAAATTTTCCTCCACTCTGTGTTTCTCTTTCCCAGTTCTGTTCTGAATGGAAAAAATGTCTGTAGATTTAAGTCCAAGGTGCAACACTAGGGCTGGTATTTTCCCTTTTAACACAAAACAGAAAATGGAGACAGCCCAGGGCCTTGGGAGAAGCATTCGGAAAGACTCTCCCTTACTCTGGGTCATGAGCCAGACGGCCTGGACTCTAGTCCTGGTATCGTTTGCTGGCTGGATGTGAGTTATTTAATGTCTTAGTTCTTTGGTGTCCCGATCTGTAGGATGGGGCTCAATATCATATCTACATTAGGGAAACTGAGGTGAGGACCGAATGACCTAATGTGCCCGGCATACAAAATGTAACTATTTGCTGTTATTACCACAAGGCATCCTCTTCTGGGCAGGGCATCCTCATGGGGCTCTGGGGAGATAGAGCATCTGTGAGGCCCTGAGGGGGCCATCATCCCTCGAGCATCTCTTTCATCAAGAAACCCTGCAGCGAGTCTGCTTGCTTGAAGATAGTGTCTGGATCCACTCCACAATCTGGCTTCCAGCCTTCCCTATGCTTGCTACAAATCCTTAGCCTCGGCAGGGGAATCTGGTAGTCCCCGCCCCCACCCCCCAGATTTGCTGTTACCTGTGGATTTACTTCTGTGTTTCTAACACTTCTTTAAGAACACAGAACAAGGAGCTGCTTCTTGGCAGTTCTTGTAGGGCCTGACATCACAAGGATTTGCATGGTTGGGTTTGTAGGGCCCATCTACTCCCAAGCGGGTTGACTTCTTTCTTGTTTCCTTGATACACAGTCTTGTAATGTAGAGACAGACAGCTCTGCCTCTCAGACGCCTGGGAGGTGACAGCAGAAGGGCTGTGGCTGTTGCGTTGGACCCTGTCTTTTCCCGAAACAGAGGCAGAGCTGATTAGAGTATAGGACCAATGCCACAGTGTATTTATCTCTTCTGCTGAACATGTGTTCATAGGCCCAGGACCTGAATAAACTAAGTCTACAACGGAAAAAAAATCACTTTATAGGTAAGTAAGACTCTGATGTTGGCTCTTAAAAAGAAACCACTTGAATTGTGTGTGATACTTTAATATCGTCCCTATTAGAAGCACAAAGACTCAGTGTTACCTTTGTTTATTACTACGTCTTCATCATTAAGGGTTATTTACCAAGATGACTGTCATTTCAAATCTAAACTTCAGTTGCTCAAAGCGGGGATCCAGGAGCCCAGGCACAGGGCATTAGGAGAAGGAACAGAACTGGAGGAGAAGCTGGACCCCTAAAATCTTATTCTCTGTGCAGACTAGGGGGCTTTTCTGGGTGCTGGGTTAGGACCATCAGGGAAGCTGGTACCCTGGGAACATGCTCTTTCTTTCTGAGCTGGGGAGAGGGCCTTCGTCTTTCCTGGGAATCAAATCAAAAGAAAACCAGAAGAAAAATCTAGACTTCTCAGAATGAGTTGGCAAAGAAAGCCCAGACAGACAGAGGTGCTCAAGGAACTCTGTGAGCTCTTCTGTGGGCTCCTCGCCAGTCATTGGGCATCACAGGGAGTGTGCCTGCAGAGAAGGGAGAGGGCCACCTTCCAGGCCAGGCAGGAGTCCCACATGCTCAGGAGGTGACAGGAAAGTTGACATCTGGTGCGAAGCCCTGGGAAGGTGGCTGGATCCTAAGAGGCAGCACAGTGTGTACTCAGCAGCTAGCCTGCCTGCGTGGGAGCTCCACCACTTCTGCTTGTGGGAACTTGGCCAAGTTCTTTACTTTTCTGCCTCCCAGTGTTCTTTCCTATAACCTGGTGATGGTAAGGGCACCCACCTAGGAAGGGTTGTCTAAGAATTAGAGTCACGTCAGGACCTGGCTAGGTTCTGAGTGGTGCAGAAGAAATTTCTCACAGCGTTTCCAGAACTCATACTCTTTGTGGCAACAACTAGCACAGGGCAGAAAGTGGGAGGGTCGCAGGGACTGGGGTGTGCTGGCTGGAATGGACCACATCCAGAAAGAGCTGGAGAGTTGCACTGGTCCTAGGGATGCTCAACTTGGGCGGGCTCGAAAGATGAAATGGGCTCTTGTACCTGAAGGGCAGAGGCTGGTCTGGGGGCAGAGAATGGGAGTGGGGAGGAGGCTCTGCTTCACTCAGTACCCAGGCCTGACAGTAGTTGTATACAGGCTCTGCCCTTGACCCTGGTGAGCCCTTGATAGGTAGTAGTTGATTGACCATATGGTGCAATGGACATGGGCTCAGCTTCTAGCAGATGGGCTTGCTCGTCCGAGTTCTGTGTAGTCCTCAGCAGGAATTATCTTTGCCCTGGTTTTAAGGAGTGGCATAACGTCACACTTGGGGACTCAATGGGTGATGCAGATGGTGATGTCCCCTTAAGGCCACATGTCGTGTCCTGCATGGCTCTACCCTTTAGAGCAGCAAGTCATCATTCTGTCTGACCTATTTCTAAGCTGGACCCAGCAGCCATCTCCAAGCATGCTGAGGAGCCCAGGTGTCTACCAGGTGTTAGCATCCCTGAGGACTTATAATCAGAAAAAGCTCTGTTGGCTTCATTCATTCAGATGTGAGGTATCTGTTGATGTTTCTGAGCTGGGAGTGGTCCCTTCACCTCATAGAAGGAGGCTTGTCCCAGAAGAGGGAGTGTTTACCTTGGTCCCGTTGAGAGAGAGGTTGTGGAACACCACCAGATCCCAGGGAGCCTCCCGTGGCCTCACACTAAGCTACAGTCAGAGGGTTCAGCAGTTGGTGGCTGCTCAGTTCAGACTTGAGAAAGATATTACAGCAGTGATGGTGAGCATGGCCACCGTGAGCCAAGCCCGCCAGAGGGTGGGTGTCTCAGATGCCTGATTTCTGATGCTCCTGGTAACTGCCCAAGGGAGGTGCTCACATTTTCTCTTTTCAAGTGGGGAAACAAAGGCCTCTAGAGCTCCAGTGTCTTTCCCAAGGCCACCCAACCAGAAGCCGGTCCAGCTGGAATTCAAACCCCGGTCTGTCCGGGTCCCCGGCTCTGCCCTTCCGACGGCACAGTGCAGGGGTGTACTCCAGGGCGGGAGGTGATGGGCTTTGCTTTAAAGGAGCGCTGGATGTTGGCAGAGTGCCAGAGCGGGCTGGCCCAGGGGCTCCTGGCTGGGATGGGGGCTGGCTGTCTCCAGTCTTCAAGGGCTGGGCATGGGCCTCACATCTCTGTCCGTAGATGTTGGTCCCAGGCGGCGGTGGGGCCTGCTGGCAGCACTCCCGGCCCCGGGCACAACCTGCATGATGCCTTCTGTGCACTTGGGGCTCTTGATGGGGAGTGACAGCTGTGACTCACAGAGTGCTCCAGCGGCGGGAGAAACACGGGTGAAACAAGGGGGAAAGGACTATAATTACCTCTTAACACGTTTCCACATTTCTCTGCTGTCAGAATGGTTTTGTTTTCTGATTTATTTTGATCTCCTGGAAAATTAGTTGCCGCAGTGCATTCGGTATGTAACGGTTGTCCTGCCAGCGAGCCGCCCTCGTCAGCAGTGCAAGCCCAGCATATGTGACTCTTCCCCCCTTCTCCCCACTCTGTGTCAGCTTCTGTGTGCATCGAGGGCGAGGGGAAAGAGGTGAGCACGTGGTACTGGGTAGGTCTGCTGCCTGTCGTGTGTCCTGGCTCCTCACCATGACCCTACGAGGGGCAGTCTTGCAGGCGGTGTCTTCCTAGAAGCTCCCTGCCCCCCGTGGATTGCCCAGTGAGCCTCCAGCCTCAGCTCCTGTGCCCTAGCTTTCCTTCATGGTTCCCGCTGCAGCTGGGCTCCTCTCCCTCTCCCCCACAGGCACACGCAACTGCCTGTGCCATCTACTCCGGCTCCCAGCCCCGCACAGCCCCAGCCCCCGCCTTTGACCTGCCACCTCCATCTGCCCTTGGGCGCCCTTACCCACTCATGAAGCTCTTACCCAAGAAACAGAGAGCACCGGGCTCCATATCCCTCTGCCCACAGCACCACCAGATCTGTGCGCCATTTTCTGGGGGAGGATGGCCAGTCTTAGTCAAACCCATGTAGAGGCTTTTAGTCTCAGGTTGGGATGGTGAGGGAGCCAACACGCTGCCATGGAAGCTCAGGTAGGGGAGAAGGGAGCCAGCCCTGTCGATTGGTGATGCGCTTGGTACCTTCCAGGAATGGGTGGCCATCAGCAAACCATTTCAGGAGAGGGTTGTCAGAGTGAAAACTCCAGAAACAAGAGTTTTAGAGCCAGGAGGAAACTCTATGGTGACTGAGCCCAGTGACTCCCAATTATTCAGTGGAGAAAATGGAGGCCTGGAGGTGGGGCAGGAATATGCATAAGGCACGTGGCCGATTGGCGGTAGGTCTGGGCTAGAATCTGGATTTTGATTGCTTTCTTTCCAGAAGGAGGCTCTCTGGCTTCCTGATTGGAGCAGACAACTGCCCATGTGCATTTGGATTTGGAGGAATCTGCCATTTCCTTCCCAGGATTCTATAACCCAAAGAACCTTTTCTTCTAGCCAAACTTGGTGCAGACCAGAAAAGATCAGCGTTACTTTGGTTCAAATGCATGAGGAGGAGTGGAATGGAGCCCACTTGCTCAGCTTCCCCTGATTCTACAAGGTGGCCCCTCAGGCATCTCCCCAGAACCTTTACTACCCCATGGAATAGAGTGACAAAACATTGAAGACCCTTATTAACAGGGCAGAAAGATGGATGAAAACATGCTCGGCGTCTATGCTGCAGCATGAGTATATTTCCCAGAGTAATTGAAAGCAGAGACCAGGACTACAAAAGAATGGAGTTCCCAATAGGATAGCTGTTGAATAAGGAGATACTTGGAACCAGAAGGAAATGTTGGCAGTCTGGGAAACGCAAGTTCAGCTGGGGTGCTTTTGGGTTGAGGGTGGACTAGGTCAAGAAATGGGGGGGGATGGAAGCTTGGGTACCTGAATCAGGGGGGCGAGGACCAGAGAGACCAGGAGAAGCTCTCAAACATCAACAGCAGCCACTCGGTGAAATGACCTGGCGCATGCAACCTCTGACAGCTCTGTGATGACCTGAATTCGATCCAGCATGCCAGAAGGGCTGCAGAGTCACTGCAGAAAATCACATTAAGCTTTCCTATCGGAGACTATGCCTCACCTCGCAATGATAATTCACATTCCCATCGCACTTCATGCTAAGACGCTCTCGTGTGCTAGGTGATTCTTCCAGTGCCATAAGAGCTGGCTATTGTTCCTACCATCCCCATTTCACAGATGTAGAAACACAATGAGCCATTGCTTTAGAAGTGCCATTACTGACAATGACTCCTGACAGTTATATTTATCAGCTCATGTCCTAGAAACATTTTGTTTAATTCGCCTCTCTCTTTTAGTAGACAGACAGAAGGACGCACGCACACCTCTCTCTCTCCTACTCTGAGGATGGGTAGGGAAAGGCTTTTGCTACTGGTTTCTCAATAGCAGTTTCTCTGTCTTTGCTCTCAAACAAAAGACCCCTTCAGAACCCCCTCTTCCTCAGAAATCTAAGGAGCTTCAGGCAGCAGCCGTGGGGCCCCCAGCCTGAGCACAGGCTCCTAGGAAGACTTCCAAGAAGATACCCCAATACCAGTCCTTTCAAGGATCCCTGCAGGGCGTGGCTTGAGTCCCTCCCTGCTGAGTCTGGACTGGGCAGTGGCTGGGGCAGCGGAGGGAGACTTCTTTCTCTTGCCTCCTCTCCCTAACAGGAAGGTGGCCCCTGTCCTCTCCAACCCCTCCCACCCCAGCCGCTTGCCACAAACGGGTCTGCTTTCTCTGATGCTTCTTTATTACATGTTAACACTTAATTCCTAGACCTGATCCTATTATACCTGCACTGACAAAGAGCAGGGCAAAAGGGCCCGAAAATATTACATTAGAGGCAGAAACCACCTTTAATCTGATCACACCGAGGTGGTTACATATTGTCACTGCTTTTCACACAGACTCGGGGCGGCCCAGCCACCAGCGCCCGGGGCACTGATTCCTGGTCTGTTTCAAGGCCCACAGCGAGGCCCCACTGTCACTCCTCACCACTGCTTGCCTGGAGAACAGATTCTGGGCACTTTGCCCTTGCTGCTGATATGGTCCACAAGGCACGGAAGTGTAGGATAGGAACAGACCAATGTGTGAAGTCACAGATACCCAGATGCCTGCTCCTGGCTTTTACAGCTCCCGTTTGTTTTTAAAGATCTTTTTGTTTCCTGAGGTATAATTTTCATACAGTAAAATTATTTCATTTTAGGCCTACATTTGTGTGAATTTTTAAAAATGGCTTTACGGAGGCCTAATTAACATACAACAAACCACTCCTATATCAAGCACGCGCTTTGAAAAGTTTTGACGGGTACATAACACTTGCGAAAACATTACCGTAGTCAAGACAGTAAACATAGATGTCACCCCCAAAAATTTCCTCTTGCCCCTCAATAATCCCTCCAGCTCCTCCTCCCCACAGTCCTCTATCTCTTTCCATCACCATAGTTCATATTTTCTATAGTTTTTTATAAATGGAGGGGGTTTTTTTTGGTATGTGTCCTTTTTCATCTGACTTCTTTCATTCAGCATGATTATTCTGAAGTTCATCAGTGTCGTTGGATGTATTGATAGTTCATCCCCTTTTGTTGCTAACTGATGTTCCATTGTATGGATATACCAAAATTTGCTCACCTGTTGATGAATATTTGGCTTCTTTCCAGTTTGAGGCTATTCAAGTAAAGTCACTATGAATACTTGCGTACAAGTCTTTGTATGGGCACATGCTTTCTCTTGAATAAATCCCAAGGAATGGAGTGGTTTCATTATATGGGAGTGTTTGTTTAACTTTCTTAAGTTGCCACACTGTTTTCCAAATTGGTTGCACCCTCTTACACTCCCATCAGTGGTGTAGGACAGTTTCAGTTCCCCTACATCCTCGCCAACACTTGGTAGGGCCTCAGTGTTTTTAGGTTTTGCTATTACGTGTATATAGTGGTATCTTGTTGTGTTTTCAGCTTGCATTTCCGTAGTGACTCATGATACTGAGCAACTTTCATATGCTTATCTGGCATCCACATATCTTCTTTGGTGAAGTATCTGTTCATATCTTTTCCCATTTTGTAATTGGGTTGTTTTCTTATCGTTGCATTTTGAGAGTTCTTTATATATCCTGGATACTAGTTCTTTGTTAGATATGTGCTTTGTAAATATTCTTAATGGCAGTTTATGGCTAGTCTTTTCTGTCTTCTTTGTCTGAAATCAGTTTCCATATATGTCTGGATCTATTTCTGAATTCTCTATTCTGTTCCATTGAAGTATGTTGATCTTTACACCAATACCACAGCTCTGATTACCATTGCTTTGTAATAAATCTTGAAATCAGGTAATGTTAGTTACCCCTTCAACTTTGTTCCTCTCTTTTCTAAACATGTTATTTAGACTATTCTAGATCTTCACATTTCTGTACAAATTTTAGATCTGCTTGACAGTTTTCTACAAGAAAAAGGTTTTGCTTCATGTATTTTAAAGTTCTGTCAGTGGGTGCATAAACCTTTAGGGTTATTATGTCCCTTTAAAGAATTGCCCCCTTTATTATTATGAAATTACCTTCTTTATCCCTGGTGGTGTTCTTTGCTCTGAGCTCTACTTTGCCTGATATTAATGTAGCCCCTCTAGTTTTCTTTTGATTCATGTTAGTATTATTTATCTTTTCCTACCTTTAACTTGTAACCCATTTGTATCTTTAGAGTTCAAATAGATTTCCTGTAAGCAGCATATAGTCAGCTCTTATTCTTCATCCAATCTGACTGTCTCTTACTTTTAAGTGGGGTATTCAGACAATTATATGATTATTAATACATGGTGAGTTTTAAATTTTCATTTTGTTACTGTTTTCTGTGAGTCCCATATGTTCTTTGTTCCCTTTTACCTCTTTTGCTGCCTCTTTTTGGATTGAGTATTTTTTTATTCCATTTGTCTCTTTTCTTGGCTTCTTGGCTAAAATTCCTTGTATTGTTTTTTTAATGGTTGCTTTAGAGTTCATAGTATACATTCTTAATTCATCACAGTCTACCTCCAAGTGTTTCTATCTCAGTTCCGTTTAGCATACCATAGTCAAATTGTTCTGACTTTGGTAGAACAAAAATGTTCTACCATTTTTGCTCCTGGATTTTGCAGGAGTTGTACTATTCTAGATCTTCACAATTCTGTACGAATTGTGAAGTATTGTAAGTAAGAACTACTTACAATAGTATACTCATATTTCTCCCTTCATGGCTTTTATGCTGTAGTCATACATTCTATTTATGCATTTGTTATGAACCTCATAATACATTGTTATCATTTTTGTTTAAGAGTATTTTAAAGAAAAAAATCACACATACTTTTCTGCTATTCTTCATTCCTTTACATAGATCCCCATTTTCATCTCATATCACTTTCCTTCTTTAAGCACATCTTATAGTGCAGGTATGCTAATAATGACTTCTGTATGTCTGAAGAAAAAAAGAATTTTCACCTTTATTTTTGAGAGATATTTTCACTTAGTATAGAATGCTAAGTTGGCAATTTTTTCTTTCATAATCGAAAGCTGCCATTCCACTCTCTTCTTGCTTACATTGTTTTCAACAAGAAATCTGCTGCCATCCTTGTCTTTGTTCCTCTGTAAATACACGTCTTTATGCTCTGACTACTTGCAATGTTTTGGATTTTTTTATCACTGGTTTTGAACAATTTGACTATGATATGCCTTGGTGTGTAAATTTTTTTTATGTTTCTTATGCTTGGAATTCACTAAGCTTCTTAAATCTGTGAGTTTATATTTTAAAAATTAAATTTGGTGAAGTTTCAGCTGTTATTTCTACAGATATTCTTTCTGTCTCCTCCTCCCCATTCTTGTGAGAATTCTAATTACATATATATCAGGCTGCTTAAAGCTATCATACAGCTCATTAATGCTTTTTCCATTTTATTTAATTGATCTTTTCCTCTTTCATTTCAGATAGTTTCTATTACTGTGTCTTCAAGTTTACTAATCTTTTTTTGTGTCATGCATAATCTGATCCTAGCCAGTATATTTTTATCTCAGACACAGAAGTTTTCATATCTAGAAGGACTATTTGGGTCCTTTACTATTTTTCATGTCTCTACTTAACTTTTTGACCACATGGAATATAGTTATGATTACAGTTTTAATATTCTTATCTGCTAATTCTAACATCTGTATCATTATGGGTCAATTTGAATTGATTTTTCTTCTCATTGTGGGTTGCATTTTCCTGTGTTCTTGCATTGGATGAAAGACATTGTAGGTTTTGCCTTGGTTAATGTTGAATTCTTATAAATTAATTAAAAATAATTTCATAAGTATTTTTAAACTTTATTCTGGGACTCAGTTAAGCTATTTGGAAGCAGATCTCCTTTTTTTTTTTTTTTTTTTTGGTCTTGCTTTTAATATTTGTTAGGCAGAGAAGCATTTGATCTGGGGATGATCATTTTCCACAACTAAGACAAGACCCTTTTGAGTACTCTGCCCAATGCCCTGTGAATTATAAATTTTTACACTCTGGTTAATAGAAAAAGGCATTATTTCCAACTTTGTGTGAGTACTGGGCACTCTTCTATTTAATCCCCTTGGATGGATGGTTTTGTGGCAGAAAGACCCTAACGTGGTCCTCAGTGATTCCTGCCTCTTCTTGTTAATGCCTTTGTGTAATCCCCTCTCCCTGAGCATCAGTAGGACCTGTGACTTGTTTCTAACCAATGACATATGACATAGATACTGGGATGCCATTTTGGTGACCAGGTTATATGATATAGTACAGGTGATGGTTTTCTCTTGTATAATTATGTTATGTTATATAAGCTTTCAACTTAGGGCTGGAAGGTTTCCCTGCAGGCTTGATGACATACGTTGTCATGTTGGAGAATCTCACGTGTCAGGGAAAGCAGGCAGTCTCTAGAGCCCAAGGTTTTCATACAGCCACAACAAAATGAATTCTGCCATCAATCTGAATGAGCTTGGAAATGGACTCTTCTCCATCAGGAGCCTCCTGATGTTATTATGCCTTGGCCAAACCTTGATTACAGCCTTGTGAGGCTCTGAACAGAGGACCCAACTAAGCTATGCCCAGACTTCTGACCTACAGAAATAGTGAGATAATAAATATGAGTTGTTTAAGCCACTGTGTTTGTGGTAATTTGTTACACAGTAATAAAAACTAATAGAGTTCTTTCCTGTACCTCAGGCAGTTTCCTCACTCACATGCATCGGTCAGCATTGTGCTGAATCACCCAAGGGGATCCTCTGCAGATCTCTGGCATTCTCTTTGTCCTCTCTATCTCTCTGTCCTATGAAGTCAGCTGCCTCAGTCTCCCCAGACTCTCAGCTCCTTCTCTTTAACTCTGGGAGTCTGCAAGGCTCCACCGGGGCTCTCCCTACTCACTCTGTGGCCCACAGACTCTAATGAGGCAGTGAGCTAGGACAGTCGTGGAGCTCACCTCGTTCCTTTCCCACGGGTCGAGGATCTCAGGCAATGCTTTTGTTGCCTGATGTCCAGTCTCTTGAAAACCATTCTTTCATACTATTTTTTTTCTATTTGTTTTAGTTTTGGGTTGTTTCAGGTGAGAGTGTAAATCAGGCCCCTGTTATCCCATCTTAGCCAGAAGCTGAAGTCTCCAGTTGAATTTTGTCAAATGTGTATCATTGTATAAGCACTATCACAGTCCAGACAGGAAGCATTGCCTTCCTCCCCAATGCTGCCACATGCCTCTTTGTACTTATTCTTCCCTTAGCACCTGGCAACCACTGGCCTGGTTTCTATCCCTGTAGCTTTGCTTTTTCCAGAGTGTTGTATAAATATGATTCTACAGTTTGTTGACTTTCGAGTCTGGTTTCTTTCCATTTAACAGATTTTGCTACCATCCACATCATTGCATGTTGCTGTGGTTCATTCCTCTTCGTTGCTGAGTAGTGTTCCATGACACTACTAGTGTGTGTGTCATGGTCCTGCCAGTGATGTGGGGGTAATTAGTCCCAAGAGCCATAGATATTAGGGGAGAAGAGCAAACTCCATGCAGCAAGCCCAAGTCTTTCTGCCTTCCTTTCTTCCAGGATGCCTGACTTCCTTTCCCCTCCTTCCTCCTGCGTCTTTGCCTTCTTTCTTGCCTTCCTACCTATCTTCATTTAGAAAAATCTAGGTAGATTTACCTAATAATTTGATCATGATTACTATCTTAAAACCAACCCAGATCTTTTCAACCTATACTCCACACACTGGGACATCTCCCTCTATCCTTCAATCAGATGACTGGTTGGAAATAGGGTGACAATTCTGGAATTTGGTGGACTTGCATAACATCACACTTTGGAGGCTGGATTGGGATATATCCAGTTTCTCCTGCACTCTCCTTCTCCATCTTTCCTATTCCCAAAGTCAGGACAGTCCTGTGAGCCAAAAGGCACTAGTCGACCTGAATGCATTCCTGGCCTACGGAATCTAATGCTTTAATCTCCTTCCCAACAGGAAAGGAGACCATCTGAGGAGTGAGGCAGAACTGGCAGCTCTGTGGAGGCTGAGTGTCTCCCATGTAGGCCCTGAAGACCTTGCCTGAGGCAGTGAGTTTAGGAGAAGGTCACCTTGACCACTTCTTCTGCCATAGCCACGTCAGAGGGTAGAGTGGCGCCCATGAAGGAGCTTATGAGGAGTAGATGAGCGTGCCCTGTATGTGTGTGAGCAGGGTGTGTGAGCCAGTTGTGCCCCCTGAATGAGCTGTCAGGAACAGGTGGGTCTCACCCAGTTCCTGCCGGAGAAGGGATATGAATCAGGAAGACCTACAGTCTGTCTGTGGCCTGTCTCCATAGATTTAGCTTTCTTCAGGTTTGGTTACTCACTTAAGACCTTTCCTCATTCTCAAAGACTTATAGTGCATGGTAATCAGGAATGTTTTCAGCTTCAAGAACTAAGGTTCTTGAGAAGTCTGGAAGTAGCCTCAGGTCTGTCTAGCAGCTCAAGGATCGAGGCTCTTTATGTCTCCACTCCCTCATACTATGCCTTTTCATACTCAGATTTGTTTTCTCATTTATTCAAGGTAGTTGATGCAGCACCAGGCATCACTTCCACATTCAACTCAGGGTGAGGGAGGAAGGTATGGTGCCAGTGGCACTCTGCCCCTTTAATGCAAAACAGAGGCTTTTCCCAGGATATCCTCCCAGGATGATAGTTCTAGAACTTCATATACGTAAGTGTCACCTGGGAGTCTTGTTGAAACACAGATTTGGACACTGTACATCTGGGGTGGAGCCTGAAATTCCACATTCTGACCAAGCTCCCAGGTATGTCAGTGCTGCTAGAAACTGCATTTTGAGTGGCAAGGTGCTAGGCTCCCTCTCCAACTTACTGCCAAAACCTAGTCACATAATCACAACTGGCTGCAAGGGAGGCTGACAAAGTAGCTTGCTTTTCTCCCACCTTTATAGTGGAAGGGGCAAAAGAGAAGAGAGAAGGAGGGAGTTTGTAGGACCATCAGCTAGAATGCTACTCAAAACACAACGTATGAGAGGGGCGCCTGGGTGGTTCAGTGGGTTAAAACCTCTACCTTTGGCTCAGGTCATGATCTCAAGATCCTGGGATCGAGCCCCACATTGGGCTCTCCGTGGCAGGGAGTCTGCTTCCTCCTCTTTCTGCCTACTTGTGATCTCTCTCCCTCTGTCAAATAAACAAATAAAATCTTTAAAAAAAAACAAAAAAACCAAAAAACAAAAACACAATGTATGGAAGCTTCTGAAGCCATAAGTTGACTTGGGACAAGCTAGAGCCTTCGTCCCCACGAGGGAGGACCAGAGACCTGTTTTCACTGTGTCTGTACCACAGGGACAGGGAATCCCTGCCCCTGGGCCAGTCAGTCCTATCTACTTGCGCTGTGAGTTAGCTCAAGAGGCAGGGATTCCATTTACTGAATTTCCTTGCCTCCAGCACCAAGCACGGTGCTGACACTCAGCAGTACCTGATAAAATGTTGAATCAAAATGTTCCTAGTACACTTTCTAATGACAGTGCTTCTCAGACTTTAATGTGTATGCAGTTGCCTGGTACAGGGGAACCGTGTTAAAAGGCAGATTGTGATTTAGTACATCCAGGATGGGGATTCAGGATGCTGTGCTTTGAACCAATTCCCAGGTGATACTGCTGCCGGGGATCCTGGGCCCCACTCTGAACATACAAAGTCAAGTTTTCCTTCCTGACTTCGCAGCAGTTGCTTGTTCACTCAGGGTGAACAGCTGTTTGTGGGGATGTTATCAGATATTAGAAATAGACACGTGGTGGGGGCGGCAGGCCTGAGGCACTCCTGGTTGTGCTTGTTTCCAGGGCAGGGGGCCTGGAAGCCTGTAGATGTCATCCCTTGCTTTCTTGGGCCCCTGCCTGCCCCAAACAAAAATGAGCAGTGTACCCCGGGTGAGAAGAGAGACTAGCCAAGCACGACTTTCAACAGCTCTGAACTCGCTTGGCGTGCTTGGCCACCCCTGTCTCGGTTCTGGCCTTCCGGAAGTGCTGGGGACTCAGGCCGAGCTGCATGAGGGAACAATGCATTGCAGATGTCCGAGCTTCCCTGGCACAGAATGGGCTCCAGGCGGGGCCAGGGGAAGCTAGGAAGAGCAAGAAAGAAAGACGTTTTCTGTGAACAATTGTGCCCAAGGGAAAAGCTGAATTCTCTAGAGCAGAGCTTTGAATTTTTTTTTTTTTTCCTAAGTAGCAGGAACCCAGTTACTGGAATTTCTTCTGAATTAAAAGCCAAACAAAAGTTTCTTGTGGTTTCGGTTACACAAGAGGCTGCTGCCAAGACGGAATGAATGAGAAGAGCTGCTGAAAGGAAGGGCCCATAAGGGGCTGGGGGGCAAGGGGTGGGCAAGACGGGACCCCAGGGCCCATCACCTCTTGGGCAAGGCAGGCTGCCCACTTCTATGCTGTCAACCTTTCAGGGAAAGAATTGACCAGTCTTCCAAAGGGGGATATGTGGAAGTGATATGTACGCTGGGAGATGTGAACACATGTAAATGATTAGTGTGCCTTTGTCATTTACCATAATTCAGGGCCTTGCACCCTATGGGGTCTTGCTTTGTTCAGTTTCCTGGCTGATTGGCAGCTGGGCCAGACGGTGCGCCTGCCCTTGAGCTACAAGACTCTTGATTTGGCCTTGCTCAGATGGGACGCTACAGCCAACCCCTGCTGCTCCAAGGTGCAGGGATAATTAACTTCAACTGGTGATCCCCAAACTTCATTCTTCTCAGCACCTCGAGCCTCTTCCCACCACCTCCCTGCTGACCTCAGAATGGGCCTGGCCAGAGCACGGCTCTTTTCCGCTCTCCAGCCTGCCCTCTCTGGGTAGCGCTGCTTGAAGCCAGTGGGGTCCTGGGGGAGGCCAGATCTGCAGGGTCCTGGCTGGGGCTCCTATGGGGGCCAGCTCCTCCCCGGGGAGAACCAGGGACCACGAAGTGCTGGCAGCAGTCTGTCTCTCTCAGACCCTGTTTCCTCTTAAGAAGCTTTCCGAGTTTCTCCATATTTACCTACGAGGAATTTCCCCTTCCTTGGATCAAGTGGGTTGGAAAGACTCCTGAGAGCTGACTGAACCCCTTGCTATGAACTCTGCATTCAGTGCTTGAAATGGACAGTGGGAGGAATATTTACCCCACAGAAAGCCAGGGCTACAAATCAGGGCTCCTGGCCCACCGTCCCCTGGAAAGTGGTTTGTTAAATACTGGCACACCACAGGTGAAGGTCGGGTTGAAGTTGGGGGAGAGCTAGGTAGCAGAGGGAATCCCCCCTCCTTCCCCATAACCTGTGCTGGCCATCACAGAGAAGCTTGTTGGAACAAGGAGCTCTGCCCTCCGAAACTCTGTGGACACTTCCTTACCCAAGAGGGTTGATCGGTTCTGTTGGAGGCTATATGTTTATAGCTGGATGTACTCCAAGTTGAGTTGTAGACAAGACTTACTTTCTGTGTTCCTTGCCTCCTTTCCATCCCCTTCCGCCATTCCCTGTCTTCTTATCTGACATTATTTCTACTCTTTCTAAACAACTTGCTGCTGATATGCGCATTGAAAGAGAGATTGGTGCTTGCCTACCCAGGCACATTTTGGGGGTGGGGAGGGGAGTGTTTTTTGGGGATAAAAGTTGTAAATCCAAGGAATAGTGCACCGATAGCGGGGAGGGAGGGAAGTACTTTTCAAATTGCACAGCTTTGCAGACTTCGTAGTATTTTCAGTCATCCTCTTTTTAGGATTGGAAGTCTCCCCAGAAACCCTTTACTCCAGCCCTCATCTTACAGGCAAGGAAGTTGAGGCCCAGCGAGGTTTCCCAGGGACCCAACTCTGACGGAAGTGAAGGTGTCCCAGGACCTTTGCCTATTTGCTTGCTTCAGTGTTGAAAAGGGTTAGGGTTAGGGTTAGGGTGCCTCCTGTGAATCATGAATGACCGCTGGCATTATTAGAGTGAACAGAGAATCACCAGGAGCTAAGTACTCATCATTTGCATCTGGCCATTTCTGTCTTGTCCTTTTTCTTTGCAGAGAACTGTGAAACTAGACTGGCCTGTTTGACTTTCCTTTGTTTGGAGTTAATGTCAAAAATCACTGTGGCCTGGGAAACAGACTTGGCTGCTTACATGGAATGGGAAGAGAGAAGAAGAGCCTTGATTTTCCCCGGCTCTTACCTTTCTTTAATGAAGGAATTTGAGGAAATGTCCTGGAGGCAGGTGTTCCTAGAATAGAATTCTTTTGAGGTGGAGCAAGCAGATGGAAATGTACCTTAGGCCACAGGCCAGACTTTATGGGCCAACGTCAATGGGATGTACACTCCAGGATCTGCTGTAGGCCCCTTGGGGAAGACGGCACAGGTAATACAGAGCCTGATGACCCAGTGACTAAATGGCAGTCACTTTGGGGCAGTCTGGCCTCGGGTTCTTCCTGCTGGTCGAAACCCATGTTCAGGAGGCTCATTCAGCAGCTCATACCATTCGAGCCTAGATGAGGTGCTAGGCTCTGAGTAGTGGCACTGAGGGGGATTCAGTCCCTGTCCTGGAAACCTCACCAGCCAGTCGGGGGAGAGAAACCTAGAACAAATCACCACGTGGCTTAGGCATTAGAGCAACTCTCCTCTGAAGAGAGGAAAACGGAGTCAGGGGAATCATTCTTATAATTGTGTCGTTTTTTCTTACTGAGTGACACTCCTGACAGGATAAAGGCATTTTTCCCTGTCCCAAAAGAGTATGGCTCAGGGGCCGACATTGGCCGGGATGGTAGTTGGTAGCCGCACTCTGTTCCAAGTACATTGGAACCCCAGTGGAATTGTCAGCAAATTTTGATTCTCTTTTTCTGAAGATAAAAATCCAAAATCCAGGAGTGGGGGCTTGTGTAAGCCTGTGTAAGTGGGTGTTGGGTGTCTGGTCTGGCTAGCCGGTCTCAATTACCCTTAGATAGTGTTCCCCTGGGCGCTGGCCTCGGGTGGCAGAGGGGCTGTTGGCCATTTAGGTGCCCTCTGGATTCCTCACCGTGGAGCCTTTCTTTCCCTTCTGGTCTCCTGCCATTTTTAATCCCTTTTCCCTTCTTCCCAAGGAGTGTTCTAGAGAGGAAGGTACCTGAGAATGGGCACCCCTCTCAACAGACCTCCCTAAGGTGGGGACAGGAGCAAGATTGTGGCCCAGACAATGTACCCTCATGGAGTGTCACTGGATAAATGACCAATGTCCCCTGAGGCGTGCTTCTCATAGTGCAATTCCAGAGAAACAAAGCAGTACAAGTGAAAGCGATTCATTTGTTCAGTGGTTCTTTAGGAGTCGAGATCATTGCTCTGAAGAGCAGTTGCAGCCTACATGGTCTAGAAGGGGTCTTGCCTAATGATAAGCTATGTCTAACTTTGTGATTCTGTGTAAAAGAGGTCTTATGCCATTGGGAATGACGTGGATTCTTTCAGTTCTAAATTCTCATCTGTGGCCACACCTTAGAATCACCTGGGAGTGACAGAAACAGTGCCGCCCACCCCCAGATCCTACCGTCTAATTAACGCTCTTGTTTCTCAGACTTCGTTCTCACTCTTGGTCATCAGAACCACCTGGAGAACTTGGGCAGCACCCTTGAGTTTCAGGGGCTCTGGCCTGGGGCCTGAGGATGTGGATTTCTAACAAGCTCCCCAATAATGCTGATGCTGCTGGGCGGGGACCACGCTTGGAGAATCACTAACGTGGACAACTCCGTGACAACTCAGAATCCCTGCTGGTGTGACCTGAGCCTCAGAATTTTTTCAAACTCCCCGGCTGATTCTAACGGACAGCCATGGCTACAGACAATATGAAATCAATGATCTTATTGCCTCATTCGCTCACTATTCTCTCGTCACATTGTATGCCAGGCCCCGTGTTGAAGTGCAGGGGACCTCTAGGAGTCCCACTGTCACCGAACCATCGAAGGGAACCTCGACCTGCCCAAGGACGTCTGGCTTTTCCTTGTCCTTTTGAGAAGTGAAGTCCACCTCTCCCTGCCCTTTCCTCTGGAGCGTGAATGTACTGCAGGCTGCTGAAAGCAATGTCATTTGCCCTAAGCCTGCTTACCCTCTCTGTCGAGCCTTTCCCCGAGCTTGGGGGATTTTTTGCCAAACCAATGATGACAGGCCATTTACCTCCCTCTGCAGTTTGAGACCCTTGTGCAGACCCTGCCCCACCCCGGGAGGTTCAGGAACCAGTCAGCCCGCTGGCCATGGCAACCCGGGAAGCATCACCAATTGCTCTAGAATAGGCTGATTGCACCTGGAAAGGGCCCTCTCCGCTTCTTCCCATCACGTGCAGTTCCATTTTCCTCTTGGAGTCAGCTCTTCTGTTGCCTGGCTAGTGTTTCTGGCTGGGGTCTGTGTTTTCCGGGGCCTTTTGCGGTGGTCCTTTCTACCCAGCTCGGGGGCCGGGCAGAGGACCCTCCCTGGTGTTTGAGGCTTCTCCTTCTTGGCAGGCCAGAGTCTCCCTGGTCCTATCTCCCTCAGGATGCCCCACCACCCCATGCTTCCATCCACAGTGGATGCGACCTTTGTGGCAAGGCTGCCCCTGCTCGGTGCCAAAGAGCGTCACTAATATGTGTGTGTGACCTGCAAATGACAATGTAAACAGCGAGGCAACACATGTATAGGGAGGCAAGTTTTAATGAAAAGTCTATTCTCCAGCTCAGCCCGTCTGTAAAGATATAGAAATGCCAAACTGTCAGGAGGCCAGTCAGGTCCAAAAGGTTCCCCCCTCGTGCAAAGTAGACCGAATGAAAGAACCAGGGTTCCATTGACATTAGATTCTTTGATGAATTATGGGCCAAATGCGTCCCATATGGGGAAGATGTGCCCGCAGGCAGTTAGGAAAGCTGGCCGGAGCCAGTGCTTCCTGAGGAATGCTGGGTCTCCTTTCTTGCGATGCGCTGGGGTGCAGGCCGTGCAGAGGGAGGGGTTTCTGCATGGGGAAGTGGAGCACGTGACCCCTCAGCAAGTTGTGTATCTTCCAGTGGGTGTAGCTGGGAAGGCTTTGGACCCAGTAGTCATACTCAGTCTGCTGGAGCTTGGGGAAGGAACAGGCCAGAGGAGGGCATCCAGTCATGTTCGGAGGCAAACCTCTGAGACAGAGCTCACTGGAAGAATGATTTCCTATGGAAATCTCCAGGGGAGGGACGGAGAAGAGCTACAGAGTCTAGGAAAGGTGTGCTTGCCATCTGGGCTCTAGTATAATCAGGAAAGCAGATCTGTACAGTGGAAATGCATTCAGGCAACAAATATTTATTGAGTTCTTACAATGTGCTGGCATGATGCTAGTTTCTGGGGACACGGTGTTGGCGTAGATAAACCCAATCCCTGTCCTCACTGAGATTCCCGTGCCATTGGAGCATGTCAACATAGGGTATTGCATGATAAATGTATCAGGACTCTGTGCAATAGGCCATGGTTCCTATGATCACACAGTGGTGACTCCCAGATTGGAAATGACTTTTGAGGGTCCTAAGTGGTCAGACACAGCTTTTCTTCCTTCCTTTCTCTTTTTTTTCCATTTTGTCATTTACGTGCTTACACTCAGTCAACTCCATTTACTCTTACTCATAAGAGGAAGGAAGTTTGTGTCAAGTCCTACAGAATTTCTGAATATTTGCATTTGGAAGACCACCTAGGTCCCCCCCCTCCTACTTTAAACGTGAAGATGCTGAAGCCAGAGAAGTTAAGGAACTTGATCAAAATAGTGCAGCTAGTTAGCAATAGAATTTGGGTGGCAATCTGCTTTCTCGACTCCGAGCTTAGTGTTCCTTTCACTTTGCCTTTGTGTCACTTTTGCAAAAATGAAGCCAATTCAGGGGACGTTCTGGGGCATTTATGGCCAACTGCTCTCACTCTGAAGAGCTAATGTTTTAATCGACACAGCAGAGCTAAGTCTGCAGGGGGGTAAGTGTAGACAGGTGGAGAAACAGTGTCAAAAGAGAGCCTTCTGGTCAGCACCTGACTCTCTCGGCAGATGTTTCGGTGACTGGGGACTGGTGCATCAGGAAAGGGATGATGCTGGGATGCTGTGTTCTGGGACCCCTAGGCTCAGCAGGGTATGCATATTTTTCAGAGAAAGGTGGTGCTTATTTTCTCTAGGAAGCCTGTGGGTGGCAGTCCCATGAGTGAAACGTTGGAGTAGGCACTTTGGGAGACAATTATAAGAATGAAGGAGGGGGTGCTTGGGTGGCTCAGTGGGTTAAAGCCTCTGCCTTTGGCTCAGGTCATGGTCTTAGGGTCCTGGGACCAAGCTCCACATCAGGCTTTCTGCTCAGCGGCGAGCCTGCTTTCCCCTCTCTCTCTGCTTGCCTCTCTGCCTACTTGTGATCTCTCTCTCTGTCAAATAAATAAAATCTTTAAAAAAATGTTGAATACTTAAAAAAAAGAATGAAGGAGAAAGTGCTGGTTGGAGGGAGAGGAAGGCCTTCTTTGCGGTGAAAGAAATTATCTATGTTCAAAGAACTTCCTTTCCCAGCCATGCAGATCTGGGGAGAATGAGCAGAAGCCATGGTGGGAAGGCTGCAGTGGGGACATGAAAAGAGCCCCAGGACCGCCCCCCTCCCAACCCCTGGCCCCGGGCTTTATTAAAGGAACATGCTCAGGGTTACTCCACCCAATACCCCTCCTGCCGGACCCAGGGCCATTCCACTCAGTGCCATAGAGAGTGAGAAGTAAAACCTGTGCAGACAAGGAACCAAGGACTCTTACGAGAATGAAATGTTAAATTTGCCTGGATGTGAGATGTGTGAAAGACTGATATTTCAGGAATGAAATTGCCCGTATCAGCAGCGCTGGTTACGGGCTCTTTGGGGCATAGAGGTGATTTCCCCACTGCCCTAAGGAAGCACATCCTTGGCTTTCTCAAGGGGTTGTCTGAATCAGCCAACCTATGGAGGAATAATGGCAATGGTTTACGGCATGGATTTTGGAATTATGTAAACTGGATTGAAATCCTCAGTGTGACTAGTTGCCAACCAGGTGGGCAGGCCACTCAGACTTGCTGAGTCCTAGATCCTACATACTATCAGGTAATAACTAATACGTCACAGGGTTATTGCGAGGATAAATAATATCTAAACACCCTGTAATATGTCTGGTTCGTAGCAAGCACTTAAATGGTAGCCCTTACTAAAACAGAGCAATAAAAGGTCCTATCCCTGAAGCCAAAAAAAGTTTTTTGGAAATGGAGCAGAGTTTTAATGAGGGTGCCTCAGAATCCAGAGACACCAGCCAAAACAATTAAAATGGAACCCAGACGGGTGTTTATCCAAGGCCCTTTGCTTCCTTACTCCTCGGAGGCGCTGCCCTGGAGCCTGCCGGGAGAATTTGCCGGCGCCACCTACTGGTCGTTTCTTGAAACTACAAACTTTTTCTAGATTGGGCTCCTCCGTGAGAAAGACACCAGGGAGAGGAGGGAGGAAAGGAAGGTAACTAGTAGTTTTGCCACTGTTTTGATTATTTCAAATTGAGATGTTTGTAAATAATATGTTAGAATCTGGAGATTTTGTTTGGTCTTGTGTTCGGCATAAATATCGTTTTATTAAAACTTGTCGCAGCAGCATCCCGCAGGGGAGAACACAGGATCTGGCTGTGACAGAGCTAGAACGACTTCCGCGGGGCAGCATTCGGAAATGCTTGTTCTGGGAAGCACACCCAGGTCACCGTCAGCGTGCTGTTTGTCCATTTTAAGAAGCAAGAGAGGCGAGTGTCACCAGCCCATTCAAGATGGTCCATTTGTCATTAACATCACCTCTGTTTACTACATGGGGAAAGTGGTGCACATACAAGGAAGAAACCTTTTCCAGAAATCCTCAGTGTGCCAGAAGAAGAGAGAGATCCAAATTAGGGAGCCGTCCTACATTTTGTTTTGAGTTTTTGTTTGGAAGGATTTTTCCAACTGAGAAGGCAAGAAAGGGCTGTTGCAGCTCCTCGCTCTTTGGTTGGGTTTAATGATCTTCCCCAGTTTGGAGCTGCTCTGAACCTAACTATCAGTAAGACCAGCAAGAGGGGATCACTAAGATTAGAAACAAGGGGGGACAGACTTCCATTCCCGGGAAGGCAAAGAGGCCTCGGACTTGAACTTATCCTTGAGAAAATGACAGTGGGGAAGTAAGACAAGGAGATGAGCATTCAGTGGTACCAGGTAAGTATATGATAGTGAGGTGAACGATGAGTCCCATAAGACAGGACCATCCTTTTGTGGAATCTTAGAGAAAGAAGCATGCATATGTTTAGTTGGAAGTGGTTCTGGACCTCTGAGATGACGGTTCAATTCCATTTCATTTTGTGTGCCTTTCTCTGTATAGAGAACATTGTTTTAGATACCCTAAGGCATTTGGAGAGGGATAAGGTTAGGTACCCTTTCCTGTCCTCTGTGTCCTCGCACTCCCACATTGTACAGCATAGAGGTCAGGAGCACTATTTCAGGAATCAGTCTACATCTGAAAACTCTAGCACTTACCAGCTGCGTGACCTTGATCAAGTTATGGAACTTCTCTGTAGTAGATAGAGCCTCTTGTAGTCAATCAACAAACATGTATCGAGTATCATCTGTGAAGGCACTGGGGTGTTATGGTGGCCAAAGCAGGTGAGCTAGGGCGTTAGGGTGCTTAGAGGCATAAGGGATATGGATATAGGTAAACATGGAGGGAAGGGCAGGTAGCAGAACTAAACAAAGCTACCTTCTCAAAGTGGCCTGGGGAACCTTTCAGTTCTCAGCCAGTTCTCTGCCCCAAATGGACAGACCCTGGTGAAGGGCCAAGTGGCAATGTGTTTTAGTGTCCCTTCCAGCCTTCCTTCTCTTGCCATTTTGTTTGTGCCCCACAGCACTGGGCCCACACTGGTACACTGGTGGGAACCTGCTTGCCTGGTAATAGGGCACTGCCAAGGAGCCTTCTATAATTGCTTCCTTTCTTTTATTTTCTGGCGTATTTATTAGTTCGAAAAGCCCTTGGCAATCAGGAAATTCCACTTCCTTCTACAGCTTCTTTATACTTTCCTTGGTATATGCCCAGGCCACAAATACTTGTGTATTACTTGTTTTTTCATGGAGACTCCTTGTAAATTCTGAGGCCCTGGTGGGTGCGTTTCCAACCCCCGGGGGTGGGAGAGGGAGAGGAAGAGGAGAAGGTGAGGCATCTGGACACTGAGGCGTTCCAGAGTCTGGGGGTTAGCATGTCACGCTGACCGGTCATCTCAGTCCCCACCTCCTCCCCAGATCTGAGCATCCATCCCCTAACATGGCCCGGAGGGAAGTCTTCATGCCTGTGGAGGCCTCTTGTGAGAAAACTGTAATACTTTGAAAATCTCCTCTGAGACGGAAAGTGAAAGAAATGTACTCAAGCTGTAGCAGAGCTGTGTTAGAGTTGTTAGAAGTAGGTTTTTCCTGATAGAGATAAAATGCCCTTCTGCTTATTAACAATAATATATGTAGGGGTGCCTGGGTGGCTCAGTCGGTTAAGCGTCTGCCTTCAGGTCAGGTCATGATCTCAGGTGCTGGGATCAAGTCCCATGTTGGGCTCTTTCTCTCAAATAAGTAAAATCTTAAAAAAAAAAAAAACCAAACCCAGTAACATATGTAAATATGAACGAGTCTCATCTGATTGTAACATGACAACATAGGGTGGTCCCAATCTGTGGGCACCGGGGTCAACTAAATGTCTGTTATGCTTAATAACAAGTAATATTCTTTAATCCTCAGACTCCGTGAATGCCTCTGAGCCTAGAGTCTTTCACAGTTTGATGTTTAGAATAGCTTTCTTTGGCTTATTTGTTATTTTTTAAATATAGGTATTTTGTTTTCCAAAGTAGGTGATGCATTTATCATTTTCCCTCATATTTCTACCAGAGCCTAGAATAGTGCTTTATTGTTAAATAGACAATCAAGTTTGACAAATTATCAATAGATCACAGCCATTCCCAGTTTCTGCCAGTGCCTCTATGCAAATTCATTTTTTTTTCTTGAGGTGACAGGGAACTCCTGTAGTAATTCTGCTATGAAGTCTTCTTTTGTATTAGTATATTTATTTAACTATTTATTAACTGTCTAATAATATGTACCAGCCATTGTTAGGTGCTGGTAATGTAATGCAATCCAAGGCCCAATCCTGGAGTGAGGAGTGTTAGACTATCCACATGGGGAGACAGACATTCAAACAGACATTCAATATGAAGATACATATAGTCTTTATGTAATTTAACATGAAATACCAATTAATAGCATATTAATACCAAGTATGTATGAATAATTTTAAATGGAGGGAGTGCTTTTTGCCTGGTGTAAGAAGAGAGAGTTGCAGAGAGGATGCGTTTGACCTGGAACTCGAAGATAAGTAGGAGTTAGTCAGAAAAAAAGGTTGGCGGTGTGGGCAGAGAAAGAAGGAAGAACATTCTAAGCAGAGGGAAGAGCATGGCCCATGGCACGAGGCATGAAAGTGACAGATGTTTCTGAGGAAGCTCGAGCAGGCAGCCTGGTAGGGAAGAGGCAGACGGGTCAGAGTGGGAAGACTTTGAATATCTTGGGAAGGAACGGGGTCTGTTCCCGTAGGCAGTTGGCGAGTACCCAGCAGACTTTTGGGGAGGCCTGTCTGGTGGTGGGGGTGGGGCGGGTAGAGGAGTAGGAGTGGACAGGGAGGCTGGTGGGGAGCTGTGGTGGCAGATCAGAGAGGTCCAGAAGGCCTGGGCTGCAGTGGTGAGGGTGGGAATCCAGGCAGAAAGCAGCTCCAAAATGAAGTGACTCTGTGGGGAGGGAAGACTATCTCCGAAGGCTGTTGGAGAACATCACAGAACTTGAAGAGTGGCAGCTGGGCCAAGAAAGGAAGAATGAGAGTGGAACTCAGGCCATCCATGCCAGACGAGCCCAGAAAGACCTGCAGGGCAAGCAGCTTAGTTAGTGGGTCATAGGTCACTGGAGTAAGGAGCGTCTCTGGGAGCTGCTGGGACTGTGGATGCCTTGTTGGTCACATTGACCAAGACAAGTAGTCAAGACAATTTTCACTGTCAGTCAAGCAGAAAACCCAGCCGCAGGTGGGCCAGGCCGACTCTGTTCATGTGTGTAGTTGCTGTGCGGTGTTCATGTCTGTCCCCCACCCATGGGAGCTCCATGGTCAGTTAAGCAATAACTGGGCTCATCATTCTGTGGCATACTCTTCCCAGGGAAGCGGTTTGTTTGGCATTTGTCTCACATCTTACCCTTCCTCCCATTTCCTCTTCCAGCATGTCTTCTGGGGCCTGGACCATTGCAGTAGTCTTCCAGTTGGCTCTCTAGGTATAGCCTTCCACAAGGTTTAGGAAGAAGACACTAGCAGAGGTGTGCATAAAGGCCTTTTGCTTTTTAATCCCCCTTTAAAACAGATTCTTTGGTTCCTAGAAGCCTGGACAATAAACATCCTTAATCTGGCAGATGACCCTTAGCAATCCCCCCAAGCCTATTCTCCATTATTCTTTAGGATTCAACAAGTATGGCCAAGCCAATTAATTCCTTGTTTCTTATTCCTTTTGTGGCCCTGTGACACTCCCCATTTAAATGCCTCCTCCATTCTGCCCTTCAAGATTTCATTCAAACCACCCCTTCCCCGCCCCCCAACATCTTGCAGCCCTCACTAAATACGTCACACATTTTTTATGTGACAAGTGTGCCCATGTGGCCAAATTTCTCTTTCCAGATCAAGGAATTTTCTTCTGTCCTCTGTATTCCCTTAAAATAACACTGTTTGGGCGCCTTGGTGGCTCAGTTGGTTGGGCAACTGCCTTCGACTCAGGTCATGATCTTTGAGTTCCGGGATCGAGTCCCACATCAGGCTCCCAGCTCCACGGGGAGTCTGCTTCTTCCTCTAACCTTCTCTCCTCTCATGCTCTCTCTCATTTTCTCTGTCTCTCAAATAAATAAATAAATAAATAAAATCTTTAAAAAAAAAAAAACACTGTTCAATGGATCTGTGTTGATAATAATGATTCTGGCTCAGCTGGGGTGCCAAATAGGTGCTAAATGGTATTAAGAATGGGAAGGGTTTAAAAATAATACCTACCATTTCTACTCATCCGAGCAGGTCAGGCACGGTTCTAGGCCCATTACGATCCTATGGTTTAAGTGTTGTAACCACCCTGTTGCTTAGCAATGCCTCCACTTTGCAGATGAGCCAGCTGAGACTCTGAGGAGCTCAAGGTCACACACTCGTGCGTGGCAGATGTGGAAGTGGGCCAGCTGTCCGATTCTAAGCGCATGCTCCTCACCTCTCATTGTGCCTCCCCTATCAGTAGCTCATACTGCAGACCGCATGGATTTTTTTTTTTCATCGTTTTGTTTTTGGGAACACGTCGCTTCTTTGTCCCCGTGATTGGGTCTTGCCCTCCTCTCTAATAGAGGAGCAGCCTTGGTAGGAAGCAAGGAGAATGGAAGGGGTGTCACATGCCAGAGTGGTCAGAGAAATGAGGCTGCTCAGCAGGTGTCATAAAAATGGATGACTTGTGCCCTGTGCCTTAGAGTAAAGATGGAAAAATGGAAAGGGAGTGGGGAAAAGAGATGTTGACAGATGATGAGTGAGCACGAGTGTTTATCCATGCTAATGGAGTGGGGACGTGATGGCCGCTCTGCCCTAATGGTTACAAGGAGCCATCTCTTCAGTGCAAAATGCAAAAGTGCGGGGAGCCTTCACTCTAGAGACAGAGGAACTGAAAATCCTTGACGGCAAACAATGGCCGAGGCATTTCTCTACCGTCTGACGTCACAGGCCGAAAGACAGGTCATAGGCAACAAAGACATTTTATATCGAGGGAAAGCTTAACCCTGATGCTGGTTTTGGCTCCTTACCCTCCGGACCCTCTGTCCAAGGCATGGCAGCACTGCACAGGGACAGGCTGGAGGAAGGTTCCTTGGGTCCGAAAGAGTCCAGGCCCAGTGTTCCTTCCCTTCCAATGCCAATCCGAAGAAGCATTTGGAGCTGCCTGCAGAATAACCTCAACCCAGACCACCTGCTGCCCACCAGCACCCACACTGCAGACCAGCCCCTACCTCCTCTGTAAGCTTTCGCACCTCACACGCTGGCTATCAGAATTGGCTGCCGCGGAGCCAAGGAGTGAGGAAAAGGGGCAGGGAAGGCGGGATTGTAAGGGGCACAGAGGAGTATAAAGTACCCCCACTGGCCTGTGGTCCAGCAATGAGGAAACATCCATCTGCACGGGGTAGACCTTTCTCTTCGTTATGAATGTGCCGCTGTCTGCAAGTCCACCGTTAGAGCCTCTTTGTCTCTGCTAGTCCATAATCCTCTAGGGAAAGAGAAAACTTTAACTCGCTAACACCCTTATCAGAATCACTTAGCTCATCGCAGATCAAATAATTCCATGGAACTGACTGAAGAAACAGAGAAGGGCTTAGAAAGCTAACTGTGTCTTCCTCATCCTTTTGCCTGGGTCCCGCTTCGGGGGTGCACCCCCCTGTTAGTTGGTGGGAGGAAAATATCCAGGATAAAAAGAAAGACGTTGAGTACAGGACAGGGAAGCAAACAGCTCAATAATAAAACTAACCCTGGTGATGTGTGCAGGCTTCCTGTGTGTTGTCCCCTCAGCCTGCTCTCCAAATTTTAGTTGTCACTGACTCTCCGGGGACCGGAGCACAGAACACAGTGGGGCTGCCATGGCAGAGAGTGGCCTTATGGACAGTGGCATTTATCAGAGGCATTTAAAGGCTGAATGTTTCTTCCACGGAGCTGGCTGGGCTTGAGAGAGATTCTGCCTGCGCCAGGAGGATCCTGACAGATAGAAGACCGTCGGCAGAATCAGAAAGGTGTCATCAGTGGACAGGTCCACGGGCCTGGTTCCCTCGTGCTATTATCAAGATTGTTATTTTTAATTCCTCAAAAGACAGTGGGCTGTAAGAAAGTGGGCTGTTGCCTCTGCCTCCCAAGAGCAAAGGCGAAGGAGAAAGATTGCTAAGGAATCATCCTGGTGGGGTTCAGACCCCCAGGTGTCGTGTCCCCCCCAACCCACCACTAAGCCTCTCAGAGTGCTTGTGAATTTTGTGAGTGATATTTTGACATTGAAATCATTCAGTGGCATCTCTGTGAGCATCTCTGGTCCTCTCCTTCTGCTTGGTCTGAATATATACATAACAGGTGTGTGTGACTATCCATATATTGTGTATGCGTATGAATATCTATATGTTAGATATATGTAGACACGTGTATATTCACACAGTTCACATTAGACTATTTCTCCACATGCCCTGCATACATATGTACACGTAACCTGTGTACACCTGCGAATGTTCTTAACAGCCGTGTACGTACAGATGTGTTGGCGCACTCCAACATTTGCCAAAAACGCAAAACAAAACTGAAACCCGCACACACATTTAAAGAAGTGGGAGGAGGAGGAAGGAAAGAACAGGAAGGGAAAATGTCTAAGTGTCTGAAGCAGGTCGTCTTTTCCGTTTCAGGGGCCCTTAGCCGTTGGTCCAAAATATGCTCCCTCTCTGGCTCGGCCAGTCTGGAGGGGACGGTTTTCCTGGTGGATACAGCCAAGAGCTCTGGAGTCAAGACAGTTCGGTTCAAACACCCATATGTGCTCCTGTGACCTTGGTCCAGGTGCTTGCACTCTTGAAGCCTCGGTTTCCCTGTCCGAGGAACGGGGCAATCCTTGCTGCTGCTCCTATGTTGTCAGAATGCGTAAGTCAAGGAAAGTGTGTGTAGACAGCTTGGGACCCTGCCGGCCCGTGACAAGCTCAACAAGGGTCTCAGGTTTCCTTAACAAGAAACGAAGTCACTCATGCTAGAAATTAAAAGGCAGGTATCCATCGAGTGACCGTGTCATCAATTCACACCGAGGCTTCGGTGACCAGTATTATTCATTTCTGCCCTGACACTCGGAAAGCAGAGGGGAGAGTCTGGAAGCTTCTCAGGCTAACCACTGTTGGCAGCCCCGGGGCCATCCGGGGCCATGGTCTGGTTCTGCTTCTGCTGTTGCTGGGAGGTGTGAGTCACTTGCCCTCGCGGGCCGGGGCTCTCTGGAGGGGCTCCCCGAAGTCCCTCCTGGCCCTGACCTTTCGCATCCATGACGCCAGCCGTGCAGGGACCTGTGCCGAAAGCTGGCCCAAGGAGGGACACTGACGCACTCACCATCTCCAAGGGACTGGCCTTTCTCAGTTTGATCGCATGCCGGGAATATGTTTTGTTTTACTTCCTAATGAGGCTGAACTGAACTAGGGAGGGGTTAAAACATGTTCAGGTTATTAGTTTTTAAATTAACCAGAACTGCTAAGGAGCATCCCCACTCACTTTGTTTACCTTTGTTTATGTGAGAAAGGAGCTTTCAAAAGTCAAGGCCTAATGGGGAATGTGTGAGCTATGCATTAGAATCACTGGGGAAGTTTTAAAATTCCTGATGTGGGCGTACCCTGGGCCCCACCTCTCCTGGGCTCTCCTCACCTTCCCCAGACATCTCTATGGAGGCCCAGCGGATCAAACTATATACATTTCCCAATATATATGAGGAGGGAAGGAGGCAGAGAGGTTTGGCATGCCCACCTGCTGTTTCCCATTTCCCACCCAGTGGGTGACACTAAATATTCGCCACCGAAGATTTCTAGTCTGACGCCTGGTGCTCAGGCTAGAAGAGCTCAGACTGGATCAGTGGTTCTCAATCCTGAATGACCATCAGAATCCCCGGAGATCCTGGTGAAAATACAGATTCCTGGGCCCCACTCTGATTCGCTGAAACAGAATCTCAACTGCTAGGAATGAGGAATGATGATGATGGTAATTAAGTGATGATGATGATTGGATTTGATGATCAGCCAGATTCAGAAACCACTGGGAGGCAAAGATTCAAGTTTCATTTTCCAGGAAAAGAGATTTTATGTCTTTCCTTTTGACCCTCTGAGGGCTCTGGGTTCCACTAGATAAACCACTTTGGAGCTGGGGGACCCAGACAAGATACTCATCCTCCCCTAGGCCTCATTTCATCATCACCACAATGGTACCCACTTCACAGAAGTGTTGGGAATTAAATGAATTAATACATGTAAAATGTTTAGCACATCATAGATATTAAGTAATTGACCATCATCATGATCCATTTGGTAACTCAAGTAGAAGCTACAGGCTAAGAGAGAAATTCAGGCGTTTAAAGAATATGAAGTAGAAAATTCTGGCCCTGAGGTCTATGGCCACTCTAGGGGCCGGAGGGCGTAGACTAGTTTTGAATTTATGTCTGAAGCAAGAGCCCTGGGGAGGACTAGAGCAGTGTTATACACATCACTCTCAAGACATATTTGTAAAGAGTGAAGGCCATCTCTGGGAAAGCAGTGAGGTCCTCATTACCATCCAAAATGAATTAATTGACATTCGTTTATTGAGTGCCTACTGTTTGCTCAGCTTGATGCTTGGTGGCGTGACATGAGAAAGGACAGTATTCCCTTCCTTCAGGGCATTTGCGGTCTGGTCTGAGAAGCCCAGTTTGCACTGTTGGAAGAACAGGAGCCAGATGAGAGGATGTGTAATCAAGTGCTAAATTGTGACATTCGGACTCTCCAGGGCTATAGGATTCCGGCATGGGAACTCAATGAGCCCTGGAGATGGGGAGGGGACTCCTGAGAGTGTAGGGAGAGGGCCCTGAGTCAGGAACCTGCCGGGCACACGTGGAAGGCGGGGCTTCCCGGGAGCAGGCTGGGACGGGAGTGAAACAGCCAGGTTGGGGTGATGAGCCGCTGGCCTGCCTGGGGTCCTCAAGCCACACGGCCCCTTCTCATCAGGGCCATTTCCTTCTGTGGCCTCTGGACAGCTCCCAGTGGTCTGTGGGCACGTGGTCCACTTCTGGTGCTGAGCAGGTCCCAGCAAGGGGGCTGCCCAGGAAGCGGTGGGCTCCGCCTCCATGACCCAGAGCACCATCTGGGAAGGCACTCAGCTCCAGGGCTGGGCTGACTCAGGGTGGGTGACTGTGTGCCCCCACTTTGGGGGCTTTAGTTGAAACCTCTGTCCCAGAAGACTTGTTCCATATCCTGCTTTCTTCTGTGGATCTTCAAACTTTCCCTGTCTTATAAAAACATTTTTTTAAATAGTCAGATTTTCTGCCTTATGTTGGAAATGCTGCAGCCTTATTAATTCCCCTCCTGGAGAATCACAGATTGCTCATTAACATGTTCAAGGTTCAGAGAAGTCTTGCAGTAAAGAAGCAGCATGGGTCACCTCCAAACTTTCTTAACCACAGAGCACTTCTTCCTACCAAGCACCTATGTATGTTCTGAGAAATGAGCATCCTAGGCTCATCTTCTGTGGAAAAACGGGGCTAATGAGGTCCTACAAGGCAGAGCCTAAAGGAGCCTTATGGATACCTTCTGCCTTTCCGTCTTCCTAGGAAGCTCACAGAAGCCCAGGATGCTCACGAGATTTTCCCGAGACTCCCCAGCCTGGCCGTGACAGTGGTTGGGAGCCCCAGATCCTACTCCCGGTGTAATGTTCCTTAGTCGTTAATCAGCTGGAAATGAAAATAAGTAGAGACGAGTCAGGCTTTCCAATTGAATGAACTATCAGTGCGGTTGAGAGGCTATTTTGAAGACGTTTTAGGTTTGTTTCTGGGTCAGTAATTTTACAAAAGAAGTACGATCCAACTGATTTATTAGGAAAAAATTTGTAAACTTTGGTTCACTTACAAGAAGAAGTGTTTGGGTTTCTGAAAAGGATGCCGCTTTTGAGGCTGGATGATTTTCGTGACCGACAAGTGTTTACACGAACTGAAATCTGGATCTGGCCGCCTGGGCTCCTTGGTGAGACGTGTGCTCTGAATCCCTGCCCTGAGGTCCCCTCCACAGCAATTTAACCCTTTCGCCACTCCTGACCCTGGGCTGGGGGACTCTCCCCAGATGGAGAGTGGCTGGCCCGAGTGCTGGGAAACAAACGTGAAACTCACCTCGCAGAAGAGACAAGAGGGCAGCTGCCAGACCCTTCCAGAGGTAAGCGGCAGGAAGCCATCCATTCGTGGAAGCTCCTTCCCTTGTAACCCTGCCCTCCTGGAAGCCTATGGATTTCTCTGGCTGGTGGCGGCTGTCCACCTGTATGTGTCCTCTCCCCTCTGACGGTCCACCGGCAGCCAGGGTTGGGGGAGGGGCGCTGGCCACTTGCCCTCTCATACTTATATACTTTCTCTTTAGAAGGGTTTAATACATTAATAGCTTATTCACCAAAATGTATCCAGACCTATTTTTAGTGCTTTCAACATACATAAGATTCATTCAGTATATATAAACTATTCAGTAAATACCCCCTCATGAGAAGAATGGTATTTTGGTCTGTTTTGTTTCTCTGGCCTTCGCATTCTATTTCAGGACCCGGGAGCACGTTGGCTCCGTCTCCGTGTTGGTTGCCTTCAGACTGTGCGCTCTGGCTGGGTCCCATGGCCTTGGGGAGGGATCTGCGCCCTGCTTGGGAGGCTTTGTAAATGCAGGACATGCATCACAGTGTGAGAGGGGAGGCGACAGAGCAAGACTCCCAGCTGGCTCCACATGCCGTGGGGAGGGGGCGGCCTGGAGCCCTGGGGTGCAGCCTGGGGTGGGAAACATGGCTCCAAACCCTCTGTCTCCTTTTCACCTGCTTCTTCCTGCATCTCCTCCTTGAGCCAAACTGTGGGAGCTCTGGTCATGAGCTGGCAGGGACGTGGTTGAGGGCTGGAGCCAACGTCCTGGCTCATGAACATGGCTTCCGACCAGCAAGTGTCTTACAGACTGGAGAATGAGTGAAGGGATCTGTATGAGTTTGCTTGAACTGCCTTAGAAGATGGGTGATGTAAACAACAAAAATGTACCTTCTCTTAGTTCTAGAGGCCAGAGTCTGAGCTTAAGGGGTTGGCAGCGTTGGTTTCCTTAGAGGCCTCTCTCCTTGGCTTGTGGATGGCCGCCTTCTCCCTGAGTCTTCACACCACCTTTCTTCCATATGTGTCTGTGTCCACCATAGTGACCTCATTTTAACTTGCTTAGCTCTGTTGAAAACCCTATCTCGACATATAGGAACGTTCTGAGGTCCCGGCGGTTCGGACTTCCGCATGTGCATTTGGGGGGAGCAGGGACACATTCAGCCCTAGGAGAATCCACTAGTGGGTTTGTCTAGATGAGCGAGATGGCTCTGGAGGGTTGTGCAGATGCTAGGGCCTGGGGGCAGCCCTGAACACTGGCGTGTTTGGGGCAATGCGCTGCTTGCAGTCGAGGCCGTTTTGTTGGGCTTTCATCCTGATTGTTCCCTCACACCACCGAGACTGTGGAGGGAGTCCTTCCAGCAGGCCCACTGCTTTCCAGGTGACGTGGGGCCCTTCCTCCCGAAGAGCCACAGCGTGCCTGGGCAGATGGCTCGGTCTCCCTCACCTGCCGAACGCCGGGCGGGGAGTAGGTCGGGTTTGTCACTTCTCCCGTCAGAGCTCTGAGAGTCCAGACAAGGACAAATGAGATGTCTGTCAAGGACTTTGAACTCTGGTGTAAAGTGAAACATCAGATAGTGGATTCTGGTGACTTCCAAGTCTGTCAGCCAGAGTCTGTGCAGCCCATGTGGGCCTGCGCACATGTGTGTGCGTGCATGTGCTTTTGTGTGTGTGTGTGAGGGAGAGAGAGAGAGATAGAGAGAGAAGGGGTGGAGGGGGCCTAGGAGAAATCTGGAGAGGAGTCCAGCCTAGGAGACTTTTGGGAGAGTCAAGGCTTTCCTCCCTCGCAGTCAGGGTGCAGCAAGCCGGCGGGGAGGGCACAGGGAGCACACTTGCTCACTGGCCAGCGATCTAGGAAAAGCTCCTAGGTCTCTCTGGACGTGTGAAATCCCCTCCCCTGTGGCCTATCTTGTCCTCCTGTGTTTGCACCGTTCCCGCCATGAGCAGGGCCAGAGCTGCTTCAGAAAGCTGGGAGAGCAAGCGTCTGCTCACAGAACTGAGTGCCTGGGCGAGGCAGACCCGTGGTCCTTCCCCTCCATCAAGGGACAGAAAGCAGATTTCTTACACACTACTAAACCTGTCCAGACCTCCTGGTGATGACCCCCCCTCCGCCCTTCACAGCACGTCCCTTGAAGTGAGGACAGCCAGGAGCTTTTAAATTCAAAAGATGCTCATTGCATCTGAACACGGAGCTCAGTGAGGTTCTACATGTGGGCACAGAGCAAGGCACAGGGAAAAAGGCACAGGTCAGGGGAAGCCCAGGATGGGGTTGAGAAAAGTAGCTGCACCAGGGGCTTTCAATTTTTAAGGAGTTTTAATCTTCAATGTGACGTTAAATTTGTACCTATTTGAATGCAGCTCAAAGTAGCTGGATGGCAGCCGCGTGGGCCTGTCTTTAGAATGATCTCTGCCTCGGCGTCGGTCCCATCCTGAGCCATTCGGAGGACTGCTGGGCAGAGACTCCTTAGCAGGGGCCGAGGGAGGCGTCTGACCATCCATCTTCCCCTGAGTTCCTGCCTGGTGCACAGACACACACACCGCAATGGGTCCCCTGTACTCAGTCTGGCTCTTCGAGCCACCCCTGCCCCTCCCGTTTCCAGTACCTGCGCTGAGAAGCACGGAGTTTAAAATTTGAGAGAGACGCCAGCGTCACCTCATTTGATCCCATGATTTTACTCTGGGGAAGGCCAAGTCACAAAGCAAAGTTCACAGCGGAGCCTCACCGGGAGGCCAGCTCCCCCGCTCCCCCGTCTGGTGCTCCTCCCCCGCGTGGCCAGGTACTTGTTTTGGGTGCTCTCCCCACCGTCGCGCCTCTCTCTCAGCTGTGCGTACTTGCAGAGGTTCCAAAACAACTCTGGGTCCCCTCCTTCCCAGCCCCCAAAAAACAGCTTGCTAGAGAGGCCGAGTCGTGATGTAACATTCACAACTGCAGACCTTTCTGATGCTTACTTTGTGCTGGTCACGGTGTTAACTCTAGTACTTCAGTTAACCTGTTTAATCTTCATGGACATTCGGCATTTTAATGGTTAAAGAGGGCAAGCCATGAAGAAGTTAAGGAACTTGCCAGAAGTTATACAGCTATGGGTGGTGGAGCCAGGATTTGAAACCAGGTAGCCCCGCCCCAGGTGCCACGTTCTTAACCAGACCTGTCTTTCCTGTGAAGGAAGACCCCCTGTGCCGCTGGTGCTGTCGGGTGGCAGGCTGCTAGGGTGTGGACGGGAGTTTGGAAACTTCCAGAAGCTGTGGTCTGGTTGTGCGGATTGATGTTTCCCAGGCCCTGGCTCACGGTGAGAAGTGTGCCGTGAGCAGATACGCTACACCTTCAGCCTATGTGCTCCCGTGGTCCGACACATTCCAGGACCGGAATGTCTCTCCTCGGAGGCCGCCTGCTGGCCTCCTGTTCAGGTCTGCTGTCTTCTCCTGAGATTCTGCTAGAGAGCGTGCAAGCTGGCGGGACCCGGGCGTCCCCTACACCGAGTGCGAGGACTTGAGTAATCATACCATTAGGTCCTGTAGGCTTTTGTCCTTTGGAATAGAAAGTGAAAGGGAAAAACCCCCACAATAATTCCTCTTCCACTTTTCCTCACCTCTAGGTCCTCAGAACATCAGTCTTTTCCCAAAACCCACACTCACGCACTTCTGACGCTCTGCCTTTGTGTATCACACTCTATCTTCCAAAGAATAGCAGATAAACTTTGCTTGTGAAAAGGGTCTGTCAGTCAAACAAGTTTGAGACACGCTGGTTTGGAAACATGCTAAACAAGCTCATTTACCACAGGACCTATTGCTGAAGTTGTGGGGTTTTTTTTTTTTT